>PVJD01002372.1:0-205522 GCA_004026545.1 Mormoops blainvillei | reverse complement strand
CTCTCTCTCTCTCTTTCTTTCTTTCTTTCTTTCTTTCTTTCTTTCTTTCTTTCTTTCTTTCTTTCTTTCTTTCTTTCTTTCTTTCTTTCTTTCTGCTGTGTAGTATTCCATTGTGTAAATGCACCACGGTTTCTTGATCCACTCATTCACTGTTGGGCACTTAGGTTGCTTCCAGCACTTGGCTATTGCAAATTGTGCTGCTGTCAACTTTGGGGTGCATAGGTTCCTTTGAGTTAGTGTTTTGGGATTCTTAGGGTATAATCCCAGCAGTGGAATTGCTGGGTCAAAAGGCAGTTCAATTTTTAGTCTTTGGAGGAAATTCAAAACTTTTCCACAGTGACTGCACCAGTCTGCATTCCCACCAACTGTGAACTAGAGTTCCCTTTTCTCCACATCCTGGCCAGTACTTGTTTGTTGATTTGTTTGTGATGGCCATTCTGACTGGTGCGTAGTGGTATTTCACTGTGGTTTCAATTTGCATCCCTCTGATTGCTAGTGATGCTGAGCATCCTTTTATGTGTCTCTGGGCCCTGTGTATGTCCTCCTTGGGGAAGTATCTGTTCAGGTCCTTTGCCCATTTTTAAATTGAGCTGTTTGTCTTCTTGGAGTGGAGTCATGTGAGTTCTTTATATTACATATTTTGGAGATCAAACTCTTGTCCGAGGTATCATTGGCAAATATACTTTCCCATATGGTTGGTTCCCTTATCGCTTTGCTGATGTTTTCTTTAGCTGTGCAGAAGCTTCTTATTTTGATGAAGTCCTATTTGTTTATTCTTTCCTTTATGTCCCTTGCTCTAGAGGCCATATCGGTGAAAATATTGCTGCATGAAATATCTGAGATTTTCCTGCCTATGTTCTTCTCTAGGACTTTTATGGTATTGCAACTTATATTTAAGTCTTTTATCCATCTTGAGTTTATTTTAGTGTGTGGTGTAAGTTGGTGGTCAAATTTCATTTTTTTGCATGTAGCTGCCCAGTTCTCCCAACCCCATTTGTTAAGAGGCTATTTTTACTCCATTTTATGCTTCTGCCCTCTATCAAATATTAATTACCATAGAGGTATGGGTTTATTTCTAGGCTCTCTATTCTGTTACATTGATCTATGAGTCTGTTCTTCTGCCAGTACCAGACTGTTTTGATTACAGTGGCCTTATAATATCGTTTGTTGTCAGGTATTGTGATCTCTCATACTTTGTTTTTCTTTCTCAAAATTGCTGCAGCTATTCGGGATTGTTTGATTCCATATAAATTTTTGAAATGTTCTATATCTGTGAAATATGTCATTGGTATTTTAATAGGGATTGAGTTGAATCTATAAATTGCTTTGCGTAGTATGGACATTTTGATGATGTTAATTCTTCCAGTCCATGAACATGCTTCCATTTATTTGTGTCTTCCTTAATTTCTTTCTTCAGTGTTGTGTAGTTTTCTGAATACAGGTCTTTAGCCTCCTTGGTTAAGTTTATTCCTAGGTGCTTTATTTTTCTCGTTGCTATAGTAAAAGGGATTTTTTTTCCTTGATTGTTGATTCTGATATTTCATTGTTGGTGTACAAAAATGCCTTTGATTTCAGAATATTGACTTTATATCCTGCTGTTTTGCCAATTTCACTTATTAGGTCGAGTAGTTTTTGGTGGAGTCTATAGTTTTCTGTGTACATTATCATGGCGTCTGCAAACAATGAGAGTTTTACTTCCTCCTTTCCAATTTGGACACCTTTTTTTCTTTGTCTTGTGGCTAGGACTCCTAACACTATGTTGAATAGAAGCGGTGAAAGCAGACATCCTTGTCTTGTCTTAGTGGGAAAGCTTTTAGTTTTTGCTCGTTCAGTATAATGTCAATGTAGGTTTCTCATATGTAGCCTTTATTATGTTGAGGTATGCCCATTTATTCCCACTTTTCTGAGTGTTTTTATCATAACTGGGTGCTGTACTTTATCAAATGCTTTCTGCACATCTATTGATATGATCATGTGATTTTTGTCTTTCCTTTTGTTTATGTGATGCATTATGTTTATTGATTTGCGAATGTTGTATCATCCTTGCATCCCTGGGATGAATCCCTGGGATAAATCCCACTTGATTATGGTGGATGTTCTTTTGAATGTGTTGCTGGATGCAGTTTGCCAATATTTTCTTGCGGATTTTAGCATCTATGTTCATCAGCGATATTGGCCTGTAGTTTTCTTTCTTTGTTGTATCTTTATCTGCTTCTGGGATTAGGATGGTGCTGACCTCATAATAAGAGTTTGGGAGTCTTCCCTCTTCTTGGATTTTTTGGAATAGTCTGAGGACAGGGGTTTGTTCTTCCTTAGTTGTTCTGTAACATTCTCCTGTAAAACCATCTGGTCCAGGGCTTTTGTGTTCCAGGAGTTTTTTGATTACTGTTTCAATTTCACCAGCTATTATCAGTCTGTTCAGGCTTTCTGCTTCTTCATCATTCAGTTTTCAAAGATTATATTTTTCTAGAAATCTGTCCATTTCACCCAGGTTTCAAATTTCTTGGCGTAAAGTTTTTCATGGTAACTTCTTACGATTGTTTGTATTTCTGTGGTATCAGTTGTAATTTCTCCTCTTTCATTTCTGATTTTATTTATTCAGTTCCCTTCCCTTTTTTTCCTGATGAGTCTGCTTAAAGGCTTGTCAATTTGTTTATCTTTTCAAAGAAACAGCTCCTGGATTTATTGATTCTTTGAATTGTTCTTTTAGTCTCTATGTCACTCAATTCTGCTCTTATCTTGATTCGTTCCTTCCTTCTGCTCGCTCTGGACTTTGTTGTTGTTTCTCCAGTTTTTGTAGACGCAGGGTTAGGTTGTTTATTCAAAATGTTTTTATCTTTTTTGGTAGTCCTGTATTGCTATGAACTTTCCTCTCAGGACTGCCTTTGCTGTGTCCCATAGTTTTTGGACTGTTGTTTGTTCATTTTCATGTTTCCAGAAACTTTTTTATTTCTTCTTTGATCTCATTATTGACCCATTCATTGTTTAATAGCATGCTATTCAGTCTCCATGAGTTTGAATGTTTTTGATTTTTTTTCCTTGAGGTTGGTTTCTAGTTTTAAGCCCTTGTGGTTGGAGAAAATGCTTGATATGATTTCAATTTTCTTAAATTTGTTGAGGCTTGTTTTGTGTCCTATCATGTGGTCTACCTTTGAAAATGTTCCATGTGCATTTGAAAAGAATGTGTAGTTTGCTCTTTGGGATGAAAGTTCTATATATATTAGGTCCACTTGAGCTAATGTGTCATTCAGTTCCACTATATGCCTGTTGCTATTTTGTTTGGATGATCTATTCCTTGTTGACAGTGGGCTATTAAAATCCCCTACTATAAGTGTATTGCTGTCTATAACTCTCTTGAAGTCCTCCCTGATGTTCCTTATATATTTGGGTGCTCCTATGTTGGGTGCATATAGGTTTACAATATTTATGTCTTCTTGACAGATTCCTCCTTTGAGTGTTATGAAATGTCCTTGTGTGTCTCCTTTTATGGCCTTTGTTTTGAAGTCTATTTTGTCTAATGTAAGTATTGCTACCCCAGCTTTTTTTTCCTGCCCATTTGCTTGGAATATTTTTTTCCAGTCCTTCACTTTCAGTCTGTGTAGGTCTTTGGTTCTGAGGTGGGTCTCTTGTAGGCAGCATATTGTGGGTAATATTTTCTTATCCATTCAGCTACTCTATGTCTTTTAATTGGAACACTTAATCCATTTACATTTAAAGTTATTATTGGTAGGTACTTATTCATTTTTTCCCTTTGTACTTGTGTTCCTCTCTCTCTCACTCTTTTTTCTTCATCTTCTTAAAGCAGTCCCTTTAGCATATCTTGCAGTGCTGGTTTGGTAGAGTTATATTCTTTTAGCCTTCTTTTGTCTGAGAAACTCCTTATTTTACCTTCCATTTTAATTGAGAGCCTTGCTGGGTAGAGTAGTCTTGGTTGCAGGCCTTTGCTTTTCATGACTTGGAATATTTCTTGCCATTCCCTTCTGGCTTGTAGTGTGTCTATGGAGAAGTAACTACCAGCCTTATCAGGGCTCCCTTGTACGTTACTTCCTGTTTCTCCCTTGCTGGCTCTAAGATTCTCTCTTTGTCCTTGATATCTGCCATTTTAATTATGATGTGTTTTAGAGTGGGTCTGTTTGGGTTCCTTTTGAATGGGACCCTCTGTGCTTCCTGGACTTGCGTGATTTTTTCTCTCCTCAAATTAGAGAAGTTTTCCATCATTACTTGTTCAAACAGGTTTTCTATCCCTTGCTCCTCATAGTTTCCCTGTAGTTTTTTGTAATTCTCACTGATCTCACTGAGTTCAGCAAGCTTCCTTATAACCATTGTTTTGAACTCAATATCTGATAGTTTCCTTGCCTCTGTTTTATTTAGCAGTCCTTCTGAAGAGTCCTCCTTTCCTTTCAATTGGGGGTTGTTTCTTTGCCTTCCCATTATTTGCCTGAACAAAACTGCAAAGTCCAGGAGAAAGACTGAAGAAATAACTCCCCCCTGCAATCCCACAATCAACAGCAAATGAGCCAGTATTAATAAGTCTGTAAAAAGATTGACTATTATAAGAAAGGAGAGAACAAACTATAGTATAAAATCTAATGACAATATGCACCAACTTGATGGACAAGAAATAAATGTTAAAGAGCTATGTAGTAAAAAAAACTATCACAAATCATGGAGAAGACCACGGTAGGTTTCATCTCAGTAACCTCTAGTATTTACCGCTGTTTTTTCTTTCTGGATCCACCTCTGATGAAGTCAGATGTTGACCCTGTCTGGCCTTAGGCAGCCTGCTCGAGACTTCTCGTGATCTACTGTCTGTGGCTGTCTCCTTCAGTTGTTAATCTAGTCACTCTGTGCTCTGCAGTCAGGCTTAAGCACCATAGGATGGGGCCAAATCCCTCCTGGGTTGGGGCTAATGTTTCCCCTCAGGCTGCTGCTGCTCAGAGGGGAGTGGTCTCTGTGAGCTTGATGGCTGTTGCCTTATGGGGGGTGATTCAACACCAAGATCCTGGAGGCTACTCTCTCAGTTCTCTCCCCAAATCCTCCGTCCCCAGCCTCTCCTCAGGTGTCTCCAACCCATTCTGCCCTTGCCTTTGCTGGAACCCAGGGTAAGTGGCTGCAGATGAAAATTTACGCATTGGCCCTCTAAATGATTCTTTCAGTCTCCAGCCACCCGTCTCTGGCAGAGAGCAGCCCTGCCACTTTTCGCAGCTGGCTATTTGTGTACTTTTTGGGCTCTGGTGCTGTAGGCTGGGGATCCTCATTTATGGTTTATACCCCGCTCTTCTCAGGGGGATCCAACTGGCTGCTTAAATATCCCTCTGGTGCTGCTGCCTGAGGGCGCCCAGCCAGGCTTCTCATGTCTCTGCCACACTCCTTACCAGTCAGGTTGTGCTGAACTGATCCTTCTCTCTGTCCGAGGTTATAAGGTTATTCCTCACTTGCTATTGTTCAGTTGTTTGTTCCGGGTGATTTCTCCCCAATTTAGTTGTAACTCCAGATTGGTCCTGGGAGGAGGTCAATGTGACTTCCATTCACTCCTCTGCCATCTTGACCTGTGTTCTATTATTTTTATATCACTTTTGGTTTTATATAGCCTTCTAAAGTCTAAAATGAATAGATCGTGTTTCTATAATCTGTAAATTATCTTTGTGTAATAAAAACCTTTTCATTTATCATTAGTTTTAAAAAATCAAACAAGTCAACCAACCAACTACATTTGGTTTGGTTGACATCTAGGAATAGGAAGAAACTACATTTCTTCAATTGAAAATCAGTAATAACAATAAAATTTGCTTTAAAAGTCATTACTTTGGACTCATTTCCCTCCTGATCACTTCTTTTAGTTCCTATAGAAGTACTGCCTACATTCTATAACTACATGTATAATGTACAGATGGCAAGTTTCAGTGCACATTATAGTAATGAAATAGCTTGTTCATTGACAGCAACAATTCAGAATATATTGTAGTACATTACAGGAAAAATTCAGCTTACTTCCTTATGTTAAGAAGGGCAATACAATTTAGAATGGAGGAAATCTTCTTCTTACCTCCTCATGTTTACTTCTAAATATCATTTTAGGACACAGGATAAATTTGTTAGTATATGTCGGAAACATTATATGGAGAATTTCTGTGGAAGAGCCTGCTATGCGCTCACTTAAACTTGCTTCCTCCTCCAGGCCACACAACTAGACTACAAATCTCAGTGTTCTATGCAGCTTGATGTCCCAGGCAACTGAATTCTGTCTAATGCAACAGGGCTGAAATCAACGTGTGCCTCTTTCACACCTGGTTATTTAAAAACTCTTACACCATTTCCCATGCTTATTCTCTGTATCAGTTTCCTGGTTGTAGGGAGAAAATCCAGTAAGGGATTCCTAAGCCTTATGGAATCATTGAGCCACACAATGGGAAAAGCCTTGGTTCCTGAATAATGCTGACCAGCAGCTCCAAATTAGACTTTTTATGAGTGAGCAATGAACTTATATGGGCACACCACTGAGATTTGAGGATTTGTTACCAAGATAAGTTAATTTACTTATCTTAGCTGATACAACTGAAAACCAAGGGTTAGAATCCCTGATATGAAGTTCTGAGATCTTGAAAGGTAAAGGAACTGGGTTTCTACACAACTATGGGCAATTCAGTCTTCAGTTTCCAAATAAGATTAATGAAGGCTGGTAAACTTAGACAGCAAAAACAATTCTCATCTCAATAGTCAATGAAAATTTAAAAATGTAGAAAACACTAACTACATCAAAATCAATATTAATGATTATTTAAGAAAAGGAGAAACTCAGCAAAAATAAATTAAATCAATAAAACAATCTTATTTTATAGTAAGTTGTGTGCAGAGAAAAGTTAGCCTAGTGTTCGCAGGAGATAAAACAGCACTTTAATTGAATGCCATTTGATTCTCAGAGGTAACGAGAGCAGAGCAAGAGAAGTGAAGGTTGTCTTGGTGCTCCTTAAAGATATCAGGACATTTCTCACCTAGAATATAAGTTCCAGGTTTGGTTTCTTTCAAGAGAGGCAAGAACTTTAAGAAAGTTGTGAAGGAATCCAAGTGCAGAATCTATCTGTATTTTTGTTCCAGTTTTGTACAATTTTATCACTTATACTTAAATTGACAGTATCTTTTATAGTGGCTCATCTTTATTGAAAAATCAAGTCTCTTTTAGAGAAACTGATTTTTTTTTTTGCATTCAATTCTCATTGTTTTATCTATTTAACAAAAATTCCTTTTCACAGATATAATCAGTTTCATAGCAGAATGATTCATTCTTGGTAACCACTCATGTGGTAGCTGCCAAACTGTGTGCCCATGGCAGAGATTGGTTTCACAGAAGTGCGTGTTCACAGGCATTACTCACATTGTTTTAAAGAAAGAATGCTGAACATTGATGAGTCCAGAGTTGGCTAAGAGGATCTGGGTTATACGAGACTGCAGACTCACATTTTAAGTATGTTCACTCCACCTGCAGGGCCTCAGCTCCCTGGAACTTTCCCTCCAATGTTCAGAGCATGCCTTGGAGGCCATTACACCTTCTGTCCTGTGACAATCACATGGGTCTCCTGATTGATTCCCATCTTCATGGCCATTTCTACCTGATTCTACCAACCCAGACACCATAAAGCCATCGGGCACTGACGTGCCTTCTGTCAAGTCCTGCCACTGCTGACAGTATTACTGCTCCTCCTGAAGAAGTTGTTACCTATTGAGCACCATACGTCTGATGTGCTAAGACTTTCAGGGTATCAACGCTGTGTTCTGTAGCAAAATGGACCTGTGAGATGCTTGTGTTCAATATCTTGTGGGAATTTAACTTGAAATAACTCATTCAGGCTTTGATGACAGTACTCTCCCTCTCCACCACTCGCCCTCAGCCCATAGTAAACCCATCTCTGTATATACAAGGATTAGGGCAGTAACGCCAGTGAGGCTGGGGAGCAAGGTAGGTACCAAGTACTTTTACAGAAGCCTATGCATTCTAATGGCTGAAATGAGTCCGGATTATCTGCAAGACTCGTTTCTATTTAGGATTATTTGTGGACAACCTGTCTGAGACATCTGTCACCCCATTGATTGCCAGGGTTGATTTGGCTGATCTGGCTGGCTAGGAGTGTGTCCCCTTCCTCCCTCACTGATCCATGTAGCATCCCTCCCAAAGCTGTGCTCTCGGTCGAAGAGAACAGCCTTCCCAACTAGGGGAGAGGACCAGTCTTTAGTCAAGGGTATACAAGTAGCTGCGCTCCCCTGCTAGAACTTCCAAACAAACTCTCAAAGATTATTTTCCAGGAATCTCCTGTTTTTCACACAAATGCACTTAGATTCAGGCTTGCCTGCTCCCAGAACGGAACACATCTGTAGCTTCTGATGAGGCTGAGTAACCTAAAAATATGCTTAATTTTATTATGACTGTCTCCTGAATAAAGCCTAGCCTAGATAAAAAGATAGTGTTATCTTCCTGCATAAAGAACTATCCTAAAATGTAGCAGCTTAGAAAACAACAGCCCTTTTACCGTATTATGATTTCACGTGTCAGAAATTCAGAGAGAGCTCTGCTGGGCAATTCTTTGGCTCTATGGTGTTGACTGGGTTTACTCTGTGGTATTTAGCTGATGATTGCGTTGGACTGGAGGATCCAGGATGGCTTCACTCACATGCCTAGGACCTTAATGGGGACATTGGAAATCTACTCTCAGCTGCTCTCCAATCCATGTGGTCTCTTTTTTTGTCCTCTGCAACATGTAGTTGGACTTCTTACGTGGAAGTGGCTATCCCCATGTAATCATTAATTTTATGTGTCGATTTGGCTAGGCTATGGTGCCTAGATGTTTGGTCATTATTCTAAATGTTGATGTGAAGGTATTTTGTAGAGGTGATTAACATTTAAACCAGTAGACTTTGAGTAAAGCAGATTACCCTCCACAGTATGGGTGGGCATCAGCCACTAATTGGAAGGCCTTAAGAGAAAAGAGCTGAGGTCCTCAGAGGAGGAAGGAATCCTGTTTCCAGATTGACTTTGAACTTGAGAACGCAGCATCAATTATTTCACGAATCGCCAGCCTGCCAGCCTACTAGAGTGCTTTAAAGGTTTTGGACTTGCCAGACCCAATGGTTGCGTGAGTCAGTTCCTTAAAATAAATCTATCTATGTATCTATGTATCCATCCATTCATTCATCTCCTATTGTTTCTGTTTCTCTGGAGTATCCTGGCACACCAAAAAAGAGAATTCCAAGGTACAAGAAGTGGAAGCTATCACTTTCTTAAAGACCTGGGAGTGGACACTGGCATATCATCCTGTTATCAGATGCTATTGGACAAATAGTCATAATATAAATATAGATCCTAGGGGAGGAGACACTGAACATACCTTTCAATACAAATAATTTGTGGCCACCTTTACCACAAATAATAACATTGATAAAAATGCACTGTCTTGCCCTGGCTGGTGTGGCTCAGTTGGTTGGGCATTGTCCCACAAACCAAAAGGTCACCAGTTTCCTTCCCAGTCAGGGCGCATGCCTGGATTGTGGGTTCGGTCCCTGGTCAGGGTCTGTATGGAAGGCAATCAATCAATGTCTCTCTCTCACATCAATATTTCTCTCCCTTTCTTTCTCCCTCCCTTCCCCTCTCTCTAAAATCAAAAATAAAGTTTAAAAATTTAAAAAAATAAAATGCATTATCCCATTATATTCTTACCTTATGAAATATGCATTATTAACCCTATTTTACAGATGAGAAAATTGATGGTCAGAGAGATTAAATGAGAAAAATAGTATTTGAAGTGCAATAGTATAACTCCAGGATCCTTGCTCTTAGTGACAGTGATGTGCTGCCTCTAGTGGTGTGCTGGTGAACTCACTTTCCCTTTTGGGGTGGGGGAAAGGTCCAGATTTGCACTGTTTGCCAAATTATGTTGTGTAATATATCCCATTATGACCGATTTTGATGCAGGAGTTAATGCAGATCTGAAGGGTTGCAACCTACTATAGATCCTTGGCACCACACAGGAAAGAATTTGAACACAAAGCCAGCACAGTGTTTAAAGTTTATTTAGTGAAGCTCTGAGACAGAGAGTGGCTACTCTACAAGCAGAGAAACTTCTCCCTAGTGGCATTTACTTCTTTTATCAAGGCTCATTTAATTAAGGGGTAGGGCATCAGAAAGGGGGAGGAATATTCAGGATTTTTCCAAGAAAGGGGTAGAGACTTCTCAGAAGAGCCCCATTGGCCATGTCATGTCCTTATAAGGGCTTCGGTTTTTGATCATGGAAGTGTGGAGTGTGTTGTTTAGTATACTAATGTATTACAATGAATGAATGCGGCAGCTAGGGGCTCTGGCAAAGTGAAATTAGTTGCCGTGTTGGCCGGTCTTCTGCCAGTTCTAAGCCATAGGCCCAATGGGAGTTGACCTCATGATCTCAGTGGTAGCCTTTGTAGCCCTTATCTATTACAACCGTTTCACCACACCCCCATCTCAATTTCAAGTTACTAACATGTTGTTACCAAACTCAGAGTTGGGAAGGGATGTTCACAATTAACCCTAGTGAGCCAGTATGAGCTATCTTCAGAATACCACTGCCTCGTTCCCCCAAATAGAGAAATAATGTTACTGCTCTTAACAAAGAAAGGGAGAGAGAGAAAAGAGGGAGGGAGGGAGGGAAAGAAAAGGAATGAAGGAAGGAAGAAAACAAGAAAGCAAAGGAAAAAAGAAAAGAAGGAAAGGAGAGGAGAGGAAAAGGAAAAAAAGAGAGAAAGAGGAAGGAGGGGAGGGAGGGAGGGAGCGAGGGAGGAAAAAAAGGAAAAGGAAGGGGGAAAAAGGTCTTTCTAATGGAAATCCTAACTATGTTCTATGCTGGGAAGAGGAAGAGAATAACTGTATGGGGCAGGGGGAATGTTAATTCATTTTAAAAATCAAACTTTCACAAGGTTGTTAACCACAATTTCCTTTCTGATTAAAGACTGCTGATCTACATCATCCATACCAACTTCTAACTTGGTAGCCAGGAAGCAATTTGCTTCTCCCAGCCTTTATTTATTAGGTACTTAGGAAAAACTGATGCGATTTCTTAATTACCCCAGAGGAAATGCAAATGAAGTAAGTAAAACTGATCATCCCTTTTTATCAGTTGGGCCATTCCAGAGCTACAAAGAGCATTTTTAGCATACTTCAACATCTTTGGGATCTGACTCTCCTCTGTTAAGCACATGACATATACAACTGTTAATTGCCTTTTTAAACCCACTTACTTCAGTGTTACATTAAATTATTACTCAGCTTGGCACAATCCAGCCAATGAGAAAAAGACCTTACTCCTATTATTTTACAACTGAAGAGACCTACATGATGATAGCAGATATTGTTGGTTGCCTTCTCCAGAACCTTGTTGATAAAAACCAAATTTTTATCAACTATCAAAGTCTTCCCAACACGACCCTGGGCTAAACCTCCACTTGCTTTATCCACTTATTGAAACCTTATTGTTCTTGACAATGACTTCCTTGGAAGAAAGGCATGTCACTTTATTCTAGCCAAGGAGGCTTGGGAGAAGACTGCTAGGGAGATCAGGGAAAGGTTTTTTCGTTCTTAGAAAGTACCCTTTCTTCCATTGGGTCTTGTCATGTTTATAAGCGACATGTGGCCCAGTAACCCCCATGACAGAAGCCAGCAGGACTACAGCTTGCCCATGGCCAAGGCTGGCACCAAGAGAATTTCAGAGGAACAGAGCCAAAGCCCTGGGGTGCAGTGTGTGCAACCTGTTGCACTTATGGAAGTCATGTTCATAATCTGTCTCCCGATTGTTTAAGACAGTTGAGTCAGGATTTTCCGGTCATTGTAGCTCAAGGCATACAACTACCAACCTCTTCATTGACGAGTGAGAAAATTGGGGCCCACAGATATTACCTGTTATGACTGTTGCACACAGCTAGTGGCAGAGTTAAGACTAGGACCTCATTTTATGACATAATCCTTGGTGGTCCACGAAGAAAGAAATCCTTTCTTCCCTACTCCCCTTTACCTGAAAAATGTGGAGAAGTCATTTTTGTGAGTTGGAGACTTAACTTAGTGGGTCTTGGCAAAGACTTGCTCCTGGGCCTGACACTTAAACTTATCCCACTCTGTTACTTAATAGGAGTGTGTACACAATATCAGATTTCAATATATATAAATGAATATTTCAGAGATAATTACCTTAGAATTATGAGTTAAATATTTTCACCATTACATACACATTTTAAAACCTCATTCTATAATTGCAGTAAAATATTTCAAAGCATGTGGTGAGGTATATTAAATATTAGCATGCAAAATTTATATTCATATGTATATACCATATTGAGTGCATATATGATACATACCTTAGGCGTGCAGTGTTTGGTTGCGAGAAATTTTCATGTGATCCCTCCAGTCAATAAAAATCTCTGGTACCCAATGAATGTATTGATTGCTGACTTGGAGCTGCTACATGAAAGTTCATTTAATCCTCATTAGAGCGTTATTAGTTAAGTATTATTCTTCCTCTAATTTTAGAGATGAGGAAACCGAGGCCTGAAGGCTAAAATGACATGCCCAAGTCTGATCACACAAATAGCGTAGGCAATGGCAAAGGTGTTGTCCATGGTCAGCCCTGTGCCCCGCCTTTGGAGTATCTTTCTCGGTGGATGCTAGAGTGAATGGAGTGGGAGTAGAGGGTGGTGAGTAATGGGGTCTCTTTCCAGTGGGCTTGAAATCAACCCTTTTAAGGGGTTTAGGGACCAAGGCAGCAGGAACTCAAATCTTGGTAAAAGGCAATGAAAGCCCCATTCTGCTCCTCATGCGCAGCCATATAGCTACCTTTAGGTGTTTTCAGCACAAGGCTAGAGCTTCTTTCAGGTCTATAAATAGATACACAGAAAGATAAATATATGGTCAACAACAGAACCGGCTCTTCAACAATGATCATTCAGGAGAAACTGATGGTCTAGACATGCTACTTTCGGCATATTATCCATGCCGGTCACACTGACTGGACCAGATACCTGAACTAACGTAAACATAATTATGGCTTAGATTACAAATAGTCCTGAAGCACTAAGAAGTCTGACAGTCTTGCTAATTTTTACTGTAATCCCAGGTCATCATAGACAGATTGATTACCTGAACACACTGGCCACTGTGGATATAAATTCTAGGAATCCCTCCTAACATCGTTTTGGCCACATGCAAGGGGCAATGAGGCCCAGAAGGAGATTGTTCAAAGGGTCATCTTGAATCTTTACTTGAAAGAATTTATTAAAAATTTGAGTGTATTTTTGCAAAGTTCTGCTAAGCCTGGTTTTGACCCCAGAATACGTAAATATCCAGTGGCCATAAACATCAGATCTTTTAATTTATAAACATATAATGACATAGGAAACAACTAAGTCAATTTTTTAGAATTATATACACTTCATGAACTATTTACACCATGGCTACTTAGATTTTTACTATTTAATCTCGATGTGCGGAATTACTGGGATTTGGTACTACCAACAAAACAGATGGTAATTTAAACTGAAGCACTGAGAACAATTAATATGACATTCCAAAGAGAAGGGCCAGGACAATTATAAATACTCAAAGAAAAAAACAAAATTAGATACAGTACTCTTAGACCCTTCTTCCAAATCTACAGATCAAAGGGGTCAGTATGTGTATGGCTCAGAGAGGACCTCGGAAGAACCTTTTCAGAGGATCTGTGGGACAGAGGGTGCTACTTAACATTAAGTTTGAGAAAAGGGTGTTTAAGGAGATTACGCAAGGAGAATTTCTTAGTAGAGAACACAGGTGCTCTAAATAGCAATCTCCTCCCTCAAAGGGATAGGGATGGGGTTGCATTACCTCTTAGTCTGTAGAGAGATTTTGATGAGACCACTCCGAGGGTGTAGTCTTCCTGTTACCTGTGAAATCTCTAGGATGAAAGGTGTCAGGCACCATGCTGGCAGTTAGCAGGAGGAGAGAGGCCTCCTTCGGTGGCCTACACTTTCATATTTTATTGTGGCTGGAGAATGTATACATGTAACCCATGAATTGGGTATAGACATGAAAGTCAACACAGAGAAGCTTCTGTCTAAGAGGGCAGCCTACACTGAGGCATGACCAGTCTTTAGCAGGTGCAAACTGAAGACATCCTAATAGTTCCGTGAACTGAGAAAGGATTCTAGGAGCTACAGTATGGGATAGGTTACTCCTTAATTTTAAAATAAATTTAGAGTTTTAATTCTTACATGGTTCACTTCGATGTTTGTATTGAGACAATTACTTCCAAAGATAGGGAGAATCTAGCCTCATAAAATACAATTAAGAGACAGTGGGAGACAAAATAATGTTTTAATACTGCATTACAGGAATGAGTTGTATTTGTTTAATACAACGCTATACAATGCAGCATTAAATGCTGGTTTTCAATAATCAAATACATTAAACGGTTTAGAAGAATGACTTACAGTTTGAAACCTATCACAGGAACACACTTATGGTTTCTATTTCTATTTTCAAAATGTAATTGTCATGTTACTTTCTCAAAAGAAAACAGTCATCCAAATAACTTGTCAAAATTAACAAATCAAACCAAATTAAATGTCAACCACTAATACCTAAGATAACTGTTTTATTTTCCATTTCAAACCCAATATTTTTATGTTGATAAAATCCACCCTTTTCACCTCTAGTAGCATAATGCTTTTTCTTGTGCTCAAGTCTCATTTTTAGTATGGTTATAGTATGATTATATCTGATGGGCATATATCATGTCTGATATTTCAATTAGAATGGAGGTAGGACCTGGTATTAAAAATATCCCAAAATGATAAACTTTTTTCCTTTTGTGTCTTGAAATAATCTGTCATTACATAGATTTATTATATTTAACTATAGTAATAGCAATATTAAGAAAATATTTTATTTCTATGAAAAATCTGTATCTTCTCATTTACAGTTACTAGGTCCTTATTTATTTATTAATTTTTAATTTCCTTGAGGATATCAAATGCAATTGACTCTATATTTTTCTAGTGATAAATCCCAGTGCTTTATCAACCTGATATTTGAACACATTAATTGCATCTTTGTTAATAGATTCCTTAACACAGTGTTTCTGATGTTTGTTCAGATGACATTGTTCTTAATTGAGGAAGTCAGGAAATAAATTGCTTCTCTTCTTTCTTGCTGATGTAACTAGTTATTATTTTGTAATATTGACTTGGAAGTAATAATTTCATTTTTATTACTATAGCAATAACCTAATGTGCACTGTTATCTCTAACTAGATTAGAATCTTAGAATTTACAAAGAGAAAGTGAAGTACATAAGGCTAGAAAAGAATGGTAACAAAAAAAGCAGGTGTCAAAGTGTGCATCAGAGTATGAGTCTTCATGAACTTATACAGGAGGTAAAAGACCTGTACTGAGAAAACTATAGGATATTGAAGAAAGAAATAGAAGAAGATACAAACAAATGGAAGCATATACTGTGTTCGTGAATAGGAAGAATTAACAACATTAAAATGTCCATACCAGCCAAAGCAATCTATAGATTCAAAGAAATTCCTATCAAATACCAATGGCATATATCACAGAACTAGAACAAATATTCCAAAAATTTGTATGAAACCATAAAAGACCCTGAATAGAAACAGAAATCTTGAGAAATAAGAACAAAGTTGGTGGAATTACGCTACCTGATATCAAACTGTACTACAAGGCCATAGTTATCAAAATGGCATGATACTTGCATATAAACAGACATTTGATCAATGGAACAGAATAGAGAGCTTAGATATAAACCCAAGCCTTTATAGTCAATTAACATTTGGCAAAGGAGGTAAAAATATACAGTGGGGTAAAGGTAGTCTATTCAATAAATGGTATTGGGAATGTTGGACAAAAACATGCAAAAAAATGAAACTAGATTAGATCACCTTCACAAGATTAAACTCAAAATAAATTTAAGACTTAAATGTTAGATTTGCAACCATAAAAATTCTAGAGGGAAACACAGGCAGTAAAATCTCAGACATTTATCATAACAATATTTTTTTGATATATCTCCTCAGGAAGGAAAACAATAGAAAAAGATAAATAAATGGAACTATATTAAACTAAAAAGCTTTTGCACAGCAAAGGAAACCATAGACAAAATGAAAAGGCAACCCACAGAATGGGTGATCATATTCACCAATACATCTGATAAGGGATTAATATTCAAAATTTATAAAGAGCTTATAAAAAACTCAATACCAATAAACAGTCTAATTTAAAATAGACAAAGGACTTCAATAGATATTTCTCCAAAAAAGACATGTAGATGGCCAATAGAAAAGATAGTGGCATTGACAAGGTGCTCAGTGTCACCAATCATCAGAGAAATGCAGATTAAACCACAATCAGATATCACCTAACACCTATCAAAATGGCTATCATCAATAAGTCAACAAACAACAGGTGCCAGCGAAAATGTGAACAAAAGGGAACCCTCATGCACTGTTGGTGGGAATGCAAATTGGTACATCACTGTGGAAAGCAGTGTGGAGTTTTCAAAGAATTAAAAATGGAACTACCTTATGACCCAGTGATTCCACTTCTGCCCAAGAAAGCAAAGGGCATCATTAGGTAAATCATGCTTGATTTACCTAAAGAAACCCTAAACACTAATTTGAAAGAATATATGCACTCCTTTCTTCATTGCAGCATTACTTACAATAGCTGAGATTTGGAAGCAGCCAAAGTGCCCATCAGTAAATGAGTAGATTAAAAAGTGGCGGTACCTTTACACAACGGAATACTACTTGGCCATAAAAAGAAGGAAATCCGACCTTTGGTGCTACCTGGAGAGCATTATGCTAAGTGAAAAAAACCAGTAAAGGAAAGACAAATACTATATAGTTTCACTCTTATATGGAATCTAATGAACAAAATAAACTAACAAGAAAACAGAGACAGACTCATAGATAGAGAGTAAGGTGACAGCTTTTGGGGTTGAGGGGGAGATTTGGGAGAGATGGAAGGATGAGCAAAGAGGGAAAAAAAGAAAAAACTCAGGGGTATAGTCAAAATTGTGGCGATTGCTTAAATGAGTGGGCGAAGGGAGCAGGAGGAGGATATAGGGGATAAATAACGACAGACAGAGATTTGAGTTAGAGTGGTAAACACACAATACAGTGTACATATGATGTGTTGTAGAATTGTGCACTTAAAACCTATACAATTTTGTTAACCAGTGTCACCCCAATAAATTAAGTAAAAGGGGAAAAAAGAAAAGAAACTAGGACTCGCTCAAGAAAGGGGAATATTTACAGCTTTTAAGAAAGGGGAGGTGAAAGAAAAAAAGGGATGGGAAAATCTTTAACGATTCAGATATACAAATAACAGGTTTTGCAATTTATTTAAGGAAAAGTAATCTAAGGCTTATAAAAATATTCTAATAATTGTCATGATTTTAGGATCATGCTTCATTGTCATCAATTTTCATGTTATAAATTGATTTACTATTTTGAAAGTTGAAATAGCTTTTATGAAACAGAATGGGAGATTACAGTGAGTTGTAACTGCTCAGGCAAGAAAGACAAGCAGAATTTGTGACTGGAAGGAGACAATGGACTGCTAATTTCAGGGAGCATGATGGTATAATGGAAAGGGTGTGGAGTAGATGTCTTGTGGGTACCATACTGCAAATTATCCAAAATACAAACTGCATAAATTACTTAAATTTTCTGGACTTCAACCGCCTCAGGTGCAAAATGAAAGATTTAATCTAAATAATCTTTAAGGTCCTCTTCTGCATCTACAGTTCAAGAAAAATGCTTTCAAAGTCTTAAAACACTTCAAATATTTATCAAAGGTGATGTCATTTATTTACAAGATGTCCTGACAGAACCCCCAAAATATGAGCAGCTCATTTAGAAAACATGTGCATGACGATACTGCAGTGTAAACTTATTCAGGTCATGTAAATCATTTGTGTCTTGATGCTTATATAAAATATTCTGTTGGTTAAAACTACAGCTCTGGCATAATCTACCTCTGGTAGTTATGAAAGTGAGGTATTTTACAATGCTCCCATCTTATGCAGTGTAACTGGATTAAAGTTTAGCACAAGTTCCTCTATGGAAGAGTTTCTTGCTGAGTCCAAAAGGTGATGACTTGATTATTCACTCTTGACTTAAATTATGTGTGTATGTTTACAGAGGATAAAATGCAATTTTTATTATACATCTATTAGAATAATTAAAATAAAAAACACTGACAACACCAAATGCTGGCAAGAATGTGGAGCAATGGGAACCCCCATTCATGACTGCTGGAAATGCAAATGGTACAACCACCTTGGATTACAGTTTGGTGGTTCCTTATGAAATTAAGTGTAGTCTCACTATAGGACCCTGCAATCATACCCTTTGGTATTTACCCAAATGAATTGAAAACTTGTGTCTGTGCAAATGCTTGCATGTGAGTATTTATAGCAGAGTTATTCGTAATTGCCCAAAATTGGAGGCAATCAAGATGTCCTTCAATAAATGAGTCAATAAATAAACTGTGATATATCTGCACAATGCAATATTATTCAGCACTAAAAAAATGACTTATCAAACCACAAAGACTATGAAGAACCTTAAATATATATTACTAAGTAAAGATAGTCAATCTGAAAATCAATATATTATGTGATTCCAAATATATGACAGTCTGGAAAAGGCAAAATTATGGAGTCGTTAAAAAGACCCATGATTGTCAGGGGTTGGGGGGTGGGACGGATGATTAGGTAAAGCACAGAGGATTTTGGTGGCTGTGAAACTGTTGTATATGATCCTCTAATGGTGGATACATGTAGTTATACATCTGTCAAAACCCACAGAACTACAACACCAAGAGTTAACCATAATTTAAACTATAGACTTTGATTAATGATGTTTTCAATGTTGGTTCATCAATTGTAACAAGTATACCACTCTGGTGAGTGGATGTTGATAGTGGGGGAGGCTGTGCCTGTGGGGGGGAGGGGACACAGGAATTCTCTGTTCTTTCAACATGTTGTGAACCTAAAACTGCCCTAAAAAAACTATATTAAATAAATAATTTTTCCATTTTAGTGAATGGAAATATTTTCCTCATTCTTGACAAACAAAGAAGCAAAGCCAGTTCCAAAGTCATCCTTGACATTTATTGTGTCATACATCATATACTATCAATCAGCAAATCCCATTGGTTCTATAATTAAATTTAATCAAAATCTACTTCTTACACCTCCATTTCTACCATGATAGCCTAACCCATCACTCTCTGTTGTGTGAATTATTAAAATCATTTTCTATAAGGCTTTCCTGTTCTACCTTCAGCCCATACTTCTCTAAAGCCGTCAAAGTGTTCCTTTCAAAATAGATTATACTGGAAAAAAATGATAGATGTAGAGAAAACATTTGACAAAAGCCAACTACCATGCATGATAAAAGCTCTCAACAAACAAGGGCTATAACAGCCTTAACCAGAAAAAAAAGAAAGAAAGAAAAGACATTTACACAAAAACAGGTAACATCATACTTAATGGTGAAATACTGAATACTTTTCCACTAAGATAGGGAAAAATAAAAGGTTTCCCATTCTCACCAATTTTAAGTATTATATTGGCGGTCCTAGCTAATGCAATAAAATAAGAAAAGAACTAAAAGTCATTCAGATTGAAAAGGAAGCAATAAAACTCTATTTAGAAATGATTGATTAATACATAGAAATCCTAAAGAATCCACTAAAAAACGAGCTAATAAATAGATTCAGTAAGTTTGCAGGATACGAGATCATTACAAAAAAATCATTTGTTTTTCCATATACTGGCCATGAAGAATCCTGAAATTAAATTAAGAAAGCAGTTCCATTCACAGTGGAATCAAGATTGACCCGATCACATTTGGTCAGTCCTCCAATGGTTTCCCTTTATACTTCGAGTAAAATTCCAGTGTGCTCATCGTGCCTTGCAGGACTCCGCAGTGAGCTTACTCTCAGCTCCTTCTCTGAATTTGTGTTTTCCCATTGTCCCTCTCATTCACTCTACTTCAGCCCTCTTGGCATCTTTTCTCTTTCCCAAGTCTGGCAGGTGTGATGCTTGGAACTTATGTTTCTAAAATACTTGCTTGGTCTGCTTTTTCACTTCATTCTGCTACTATATCCCTCCTCAGAGGTCAACATATTAGCGATGGCATCTCTCATCATCAACACAAAACAATACCCCAAATCTACCCTCATTGCTTTTCATCCTCTTAATTTGCTGTACACATACACATATACTCTTTACTTTTCCTACAATATTTCATTTTTAAAACATGTTAAAAATCACAATAACATTATCACACTCAAGAAAAATTACATTGATCCAATCCTATTACCTATTTTTCAGTCCATAGTTAAATTACTCACTTGTTTAAATAATAGCCATTTATTCGTAAGTCCAGGATCCTAGCAAAAAAAATCACATATTACATTTTATTATATCTCTTCAGACATCCTTAAACTAGAGTGGTTCCCAGCTTCTTTTTGTCTTTCATGTTATTAACAATTTTGAAAAATATTTTTTAATTTCAATGTGTTTAATTATTTTTCTCGTGATTAGAGTCCTATTCAAATTTTTGGCAAGACTATCACCCAGGTAATGCCTCCATCTCATGCCAGGAGGATGTGATGCTACCTGGCTTTACATTTTCCTCATTTTCTTGCTTATATATCTTCTTTCTTCTCATTAGAATATATGCTCTATGAAAGCTGGAAGTTTGTCTTGTTTGCTCATCCTTTTATTCCTAAATCAATAGATGTTTGGTAAATATTTGTTGAGTGAATGAAAGTCCAGAGCCCATTGGGCTTGGGTCCTGCACTCTATAACAGTGGGCTGCCCCAGTTTCCCGTTGGGCCACGCCAGGCCGCAGGCTCATTAATTCTGCACACAATGCTCCAAAATGGCTGAGAAGTCCCCAATGGGTGTCTGTCACAGAATTTGGAATATCCATGTACACAAACATTACTGGTCATGTGTCCAAACATATGTATGCCTATCTATTTATATATTAAATTCCTGTGCTACTGTTCTACTCTATTAAGTACATTCTAAGTGTATACATACATTTTTTAAAAATGGCTTTAAAAGTAAATATAAATGGAAGTTGTACTGTTTTCTTTCTATATTCCAGTGGCATATTTTCCCCATTCCTGGGGGGCATACAAACTTCCCTTTTGCAGATCACTGTTTTTACCTATTGCAGAGCAGAGGTGCTTTCGTGTGTTGAATGTCCATAGGAGTCTCTTCACCAATCAAAACTTCGGGAGGGATCCCAGCATTCTTAGCTGGCTTCTGGACAATCACATGTTGCCTTGTCCTGTAAACTCCAGCCATATCTTTTGAGGCCTTCCTAAGAGACTTCTAAAAGTTGCCCAAAGTTGATAGCATTTGAGATAAAGAATCTCTAAATCGCAATTTTTGACTTCTAGATATTCAGCCAGGAAATATCTTTAGTTCTTGGAAAATTGTAAATTCTCAGAGGATAGCCCTTCCAGACCAGGCTTTAAATGAGGCAACTCAGAATGTTACTAGGAATTTGAATCATCTAGCACGCCTTTGAAAATCAGTCCCATAATTATCTGAAGGGCTCCTTTAATTAAATCCATGTTTCAGGATGCTTAATCCAAACTGAAACATTCCAGAAGTGTACTTACCGAAAATAATATATTGTGACCGTTTAAACCCCTGGTGCTTTAAATCAACTACACCATAATGGGTCCTCCAGTATCAGGGTCTTTGTTCCCAATTCAAAGTCTTATTTAAGAAGGATAGCCTCCCTAAGTGTAATATCAATTTATGCCACTGTTTCTTTAATTGTTTTAATTTTTTTGCATATTACGTCAGTATCTCTTTTTCTCAGGTCTCCTTTTCTCATGAAATTACATGAAATATGTAACTTACATTTAGCTATGTTTATAGCTATTCGTCAGTACAATCCAGTGATTTCGGGCAAGGTTTCTTAATGAATAATCAAATCACTTTTGAAAGCGCAACAACCAATGCTTCGAGGAAGGTGAGCTGTCTTTCCTTGTGAAACACAGGTTTTCCAGGAAAATAAGATTTTCATGTGTCCTTCAGTATTCTCAACATTATTTAGGGTGGTTGAGTATTTGTGAATGCACCATGCCATTTGTTTAAACGAGGAAGATCGTTTCCTTATATTTTTAGAATTTAAAAATGCAACTTAACATTTTGAGATTTCAAAAGGTGTTGATGATATACTACTCACTTCAAATGAGTGTACAACTCCTAAGGGGAAGAATGTTCAGTCAGTGTTATAAATTATGTTTGGCAAATATTATTAGAGAATATTTCAGATATTTTAGCAATAATTTCTGCTCAATCTTTTATTCAGGACACGTTGTCATTTTCCTTGTGAGTCTGTGAGTGATTAAAGGTCTTTTGGCCCATCTTAATACACAGACACTGTGACCCTATAAACAAGACATTTTAAAAGACAGATGTCCAGAGATTCATAAGCAAAAAATTTAAAAAGCCATGAATTAAACAGCACACACACACACGCACATATTTTTCATGTATAACCAGCAGCTATTTTCGTTGGCATCTGCTCTGGGTGTGCAGCATTAAACTTTATAGTTTTCTAAGCATCTCAGGTACCATTTTATACCATTCAGTTGTGTCCAGCTTTCCATTATTGTTGGCAGGACATCCTTTGGAATGTCTGCTCTACTCGGGATGATCTGGTGCCAGCCTCTCACGGAGAAAGAGACAAAAAAAGAATCTGCAATTTAAATTTAAAAAATAGCGGTCTATAATAAAATGGGCAAGGAGGCAAATGCCCTTAACATTTTTCATATCCTGAACAAAATAAGGGCAGAGCTTTCCCCAAACATTTATAAGCTCTTGCTCTGTGATAAGGATCCTCAGAGAAAGATACCTTCCCTTTGCCTCGGTCAGGAGTTACTTGGATTATTAAGTCAGTAAAACATCTCAGAGACATCTAAGCATGCACTTTTTAAATTAAAAACTGGCTTTGCTTAAAATAAACTTGAGACAGAAATGGTCTTGGATATATTTTCCATAGAAGCACCTGCTTTGGGTGCAGCCACACATAGAAGGGTTTTGGCTCAGTAAATTGCCTAACCCACTCAAGGGATGAGAGTTTGGATACTGTTCATGGCTCCTTTCAAAGGCAGTTTTTAGCGTTCTGTCTAGACTTATGTTCCGAGGTCAGCACATGGCCTTAGGATACTGCTCATTGGTCGAAATCAGAGATAAGATGAGAAAATGCAAATGAAAGCCTTACCCTCTTTAGTGAGGCTGCACCCCAGACTACAGGGATTTGGGGGAGAGCACTATTGTAAGAGGCCAAATATGTCATTATGAGCCAAAACAAGTTGCTTTGCAACCAGGATTACCTTTGTAGCCTTATAGTACATTGTAAAAATCTAGGAAAACTTATATTCCAAGAACACTACTTTTGGTGATTGACACATGGGACGGTGACTCGGGCCATTTAATAAAATTACCTCACAATTATCCTATCTTGTTTGTGAAATATATATGTATGTGTATACTTTTGTGGCAATGTCAAACATGTTCTCAGGATAGCTATCTTTTCATTCACTAATATCAGGAACAACCTTGTACAGCATGTGTCATTCTATGGAATACTTCAAATATCGAATAGTAATAATAATTAATTTTGTCCTCTGCCACACAGCATCTTGTCACTTGTTGGCTTGGAATGATCCCTGTAAGGGTCCCACCCCAGAGCTGGGTCTATGTGAGCAAAGAGTATCTAACACAGAGATACTTCTATTCGGCTCTGCAAGTAGAAAGTTGGAATTTGAGATGAATTTTCTGTGAGATTCTTAATGCAGGCCTAACCAATTTGAACACGAAAAGCAATATCTAAATGAAAATTTTTCCTTTCTTTAAGAACCATTCTATTGAAGTTGTTTCCCTGATATTTAAAACAAACACATTGTCTACATTATATGTACGGGTCATACACTTTACTTTTTATCTGATTTAGCCTTTGATCCAAACCCATTTTACATGTGAGTGTATTTAAGCTGAGAGTGGTCAAATAACCTGGCCAAGAGCATCCAGCTACTAAGTGATGGGTAGGGCAAGACTTGAATCCAAATCTAATCGATCCCAAAATTCTTGCTTTTGAATCATGATGCTGTGATGTCTGTACTATGCTTTTATTTTCCCTTCAACACCACCGTCAAGGCTCAAAAAGCTTATACTCCTCCAAACCAGGTGTTTTTTTTTTTAACTCTTCAAAGGGAATGCAAAATTATATGTGCATGTAGGTATGTGCATTTTTCTAGGAGCATGGAGCATAATTCCCATCAGGTTCTTGAGCTTTTCTGTGACTGGAAGTGGTTAAAGACCCCAATAGAGCAGCATTTGAGTAACTAGCAAAAAGTGTGTCTGCCATTCTAAATAAAGAATCAGACGCATCATCAAGGTCTTTTTAAGGATATGTAATTAGCCCTGACGGGTGTGGCTCAGTGGGTTGGGTGTCATCCTGCAAACTGAAAGGTCGCCAGTTCACACTTGGGGTGCGGGCCAGGGCCCCATTTGGGGGCCTGTGAGAGGCAACCGATCAATGTTTCTTTCCCTCTCTCTCCCTTCCTTTCTCTCTAAAAATAAATAAATAAAATCTTTAAAAAAATATGTAATGCATTATGCAAATTACAAATTGACGTATATAAAAGAAAAATGCATTGCTTGTCGCTACTTTTATTTATACCTACTGGTATAAATTCATAACATTTCATTTCATAAACTCATAACATAACATTTCATAAATTGTTATGATTATGGTGTTCTTCAAATTTTGATGTAGTTTATGTCATGTTAGAAACCAGAAAGAAACTGTTGTGTTCCAAATTAGAAGTGATTGAAAATATGTAATTTATGCACAGAATGTTACTTGGAAAACATATTTTCTTCATGTTGTATATGTTAGCATAAGGAGAAAATCTGGTGTTTTTGTGTGGAGAGCCACAGCACTGCACAAAGGGGAAACTGATGAAACCAAAGGAAAATAATTGGTAAACCATGATGTTTCTGTGATAAGCCAGATATGTCAAAAGTAGTTGGTGCCTCTTCTACAAAGAAAATTAGGGTAACCTAAAGTTAAGTAGTGCCATGAGATATGTGGTAATGATAACCGAAGTGTATTAAGAGTAATAAAATGCTATTTTATGCATTATGTCAATTAACACTGGCATTATATTACATTTCTTTTTCTGATCCACTTATAACTATGAGGCATAGTCTCTTCTCACTGAGATCATGATCCCCTCTATCTTCTGTACCTTCAAATTTTCTTTTTGTCTCAGTACAGAAACATCATCTAATATTTCCCATCGTTTAGCCTTCTCCTTGATGTCTTCATGATATTGAACTCTTTTTCCTTCTTTTCATGTACATTATGAGTCCAACTCATTATTGCAATACTCTTGCTGGGGTTATTGATAACCTCCTCAATGCTCTCATTATCAATTTTCAGACCTCATCTTAAGTAGTTGGCTCAGAAGCATTTGACACTGATAAACATGATCTCCTTAAAATTCTCTTTTCATTTTGTTTCTGTAGCACTACTTTTTCACAGTGCTGCGTCAAGCTTGGCCTTGGTTCCATTTTAGTTTCTGTCATGGGCTCTTTTTCTTTTGTCAACACTTTAAATGTTTATGTTCTTCAGATTTCTGCTGTTAATCTTTGTGTTTTCTCATTCTATATTCCCCTTTCCCACCCTCATATGTCATTTGAAACTTTGGTTTCAACTACCATTTAAGTCACAAAAATACTTTTTTACAAAGAGGATCAATTCATAATGATAAAGGGAGTAAATTTATCAAAAGAACAAAAAACCTCAAGTGTTTATGCACCTAATAATAGAGCTTCAGTATATACATAAGGCAGAAACTGATAGAACTACAAGGAGAAATAGACAAATGCACAATTTTAATTGGAAAATGTAACATATTTACCAATAATTAACAGAGAAGTATACAGAAGATTAGTATGTAGAAAATTTCTACCAACTTGACTTGACACTGACACTTATAATACAACCTGCCAAATGACAGCAGACCACATTATTTTCAAGTACACATTGAACATTCACAGGAGAACCAGCATGCTGCATTGTAAAACAATTCTCAATAAATTTAGAAGGATTGAAGTTATAAAGAGAATGGTCTCTGATCAAAACAGAATTGAGTTAGAAATCAATGACCAAAAATTTTTGAAAAGTTATCAAATATTTGGAAAATAAGCAATATACATTTAAATGACTCATTAAGCAAAGAAGAAATCACAAGGGAAACTAAAAGTATCTCACTCAAAATGAGTGAAAACAAAAACACAACATATCAAAATTTAAGGATTGCAGTTAAAGCAGCAGTTAGAAAAATATATAGCTTTAAATATAAAGAAGATCTAAAATCAATGATCTGAACTTCTAACTTAAAAAGCACAAAAGGAAGAAAAATGTTATCCAAAATATGTAAAAGGAAAGAAATGAGAAAATCAATGAATTCAAACACAGAAACAATAGAGAAAATAAGTTAAAGCGCAGGTGGTTTTTTGATGAAATCTGTGCAATTGATAAACCATTAGCTTGACCAAACAAGAAAAAGAAGACCGAAATTACTGATATCAAACATGAAAAAGTGAGTTATCAGTATGTTTCTTACATTAACAAAAATAATATGGCAATATCATAAATTTGTACAATAAATTTGGCAGTTTAAATGAAATGGAAAAAATTTTCAAAAGGCACCAATTATCAAATCTAATAAAAGGAGAAAACAGAAAATCTAAACATCTTGATATTTACCTAAAAAACTGAATTTATAATTCAAAACTTTCACATACACACACACACACAACACACAACTCTAGAGCAGACAACTTTGCTAGTCAATTCTTCCAAATATTTAAAAAGAAATTGTACTAATCCTATGTACACAAAGGAAATAAAGGAGTTGGGGATATTCCCAACTATTTTATGAATTCAGCATGACTCTGTCCAAAACTAGATATTATTAAAAGGAAAGAAAACGTTACCTCCTAACAGATAGCCCAGGGCCAGTCACAGGCAGCATCTGACATTGATCTGCACCAGAGTCCCTGCCAAAAGGCCCCACCACCAACACACCGGGGAGCTGGCTGGGGGCTGGCTTCAAATCACAGCAGAGCATCACCATATCTGCTCCACAAGCAGCACAACTAAAGGGAAGTCCCTGCTGGGGCTCCGTAGGATTAGCCCTTGCACAGCATCTTATACACTATGGTCCTGGCCAATCCTCAAAGCCAGGCAGCCCAAGGGTCAGCCCCACCAACAGAATGAAATCTTACCATTTTAGACATCATGGATGGATGTAGATGGTATTGTACTAAGTGAAACAGGTCAGGTAAAGAGAAATATGATTTCACTGATGTTTGGAATTTAAAGAACATTATTTTGTTCTTTAAACAAAGGAACAAACAAATAATAGACTCACAGATGCAGTGAATAAACTGATGGTTGCCAGAGGGGACAGCATTGGGGGACATGTGAAAAGGCAAAGGAACTACGAAATACAAATTAGTAGTTACAGAATAGTCATGGGGATGTAAAGTTTAGGGTAGGGAATACAGTCAATAATATCGTAATAACTGTGTATGGTGCCAGGTGGATACTTGAATTATTGGGAGGAGTCACTTGTAAGTTATGTAATTGTCTAACCACTATACTATACACCTGAAATTAATGCAAAATAATATTGAATGCAATTGAAAGATACAATTAAAAAACATGTCTAAGGGTAAATAAAACAGCATATTGCAAATCTGTACTTTGGAAAATATATTCCCCCAGAAAACTCTTAGAGAAATTTTAAAAATGCCTAAATAAATGTAGCCATATATCATGTTTATGAATTGGAAGCCTCAGTGTTCTTAAAATGTCAATTTTCCTTAAATTGATCCACAGGTTTTGTGCAGATCTGATCAAAATACCAGAATTTGGGGGGCAGGTAGCAATATTCATTCTGATTTTAACATGCAAAACTATAAAAGAACTAGAATATCCAAAACAATTTTGGAAATGAAGGACACAGTATAACACTTATACTACCTGATTTCAAGATATTATAAAACTGCTATTATCAAGAAGGAATTGTATTGATGTTAGGATAGTCATATAGATCAATAGTACAGAAGAATATTTCCAGGAAGAGATCTACCTATATATAGTAATTTTATTTTATTTTTTAAATGCTCCAGTGTAATTCAAATGGGGAAAATATCCCTTCAACTAATGGTGGTGGAACTGAACATCAACTTTGGAAAAATAATGAACTGGAAGCCTTACTTCATACCATACTAAAAAATAATAATTCAAAATAGATTTATACCTAAAAGTACCAAGTGGGGCAAAAGTAGGATTATACTTGTTCCTATGGAAAATAATATAATAATTAATAAATAAGAATAAAGAGTAAACTCTGTTTTGCATACTCACAATGTAAACCTACTTTTGTCCCACCCTGTATATAATAGTTTTATTTATTTATTTTTAAAAAGATTTTATTTATTTCTAGAGAGAGGGGGAGGGAAGGAGAAAGAGAGGGAAAGAAACACCAATATGTGGTTGCCTCTCACGTGCCCCCAACCCGGGACCTGGCTCACAAGCCAGGCATGTGCCCTGACTGGGGAATCGAACCACCAACCCTTTGGTTCACAGGCCTGCACTCAATCCATTGAGACACACCAGCCAGGGCTGTTTATAATAGTTTTAAACACATCTGCAAAGCTAACCTCCCTTCAAAATGATGAGTTTTCTTAAATATAGGCCAGCTTTTAATATAACCAGCCTTAGCAGCTTGCTCTGAGAATATAGGTGACCACATGACTTCTGAGTCTAGGTTATACAATCTGTGACATTTTCTTTCAGCCTCTTTTGTTCAAGATGTTGTTTGAATGCAGTCACCATAATGTAAGGAAGCACAAGCCACTTGGTAGGTGTTCTGGCCAACAACCCTGGCAACAGCTGATAGTCCTAGGAAACACCACACATGGGAATAAATAAGCCTTTAAATGATTTCAGCCCCAGTCTTGCAGCTACTTCAACTGATATTGAGTGGAAGAAACACAAGCAGTGCTCACCAGGCTTGATTCAAAACACAGATTCATAAACTAAATAAATGTTGTTGCTGTTTTAAGCCAGTGAATTACGGTATGTTTTTTTATGTAGCAATAGACAACTAGAACAATGTAAGAGCTAAGCTATAAAACTTGCAAAAAGGAAACCTAGGGAAATCTTCTGCCCCTCTAAAGACACTATTAAGAAAAAGAAAAGGCAAAATCTGTAATGCATATATCTGACAAAGTATTGGCATATAGAACATATAAGAAACCCCTATATCGCAAAAATATGAAGACAAATACCCTATTTAAATAAGGACAAAAGATTTGTATGTAAATTTTATAAAAGAGAATATGCAAATGCCTAATAAGTATACGAAAAAGATGTTCAACATCATTAATTAATCATTAGGAAAATACATCTTTAGGCCTTAGTGAGAGGCCTACACATCCACTAGAATGTCTGAAAATTGAATAGGCTGACAACACCAAAAGTTTGCTAGCGTGCGAAGCACTTGATTTCTTATCTATTGTTGGTAGGAATGCAAAATTGTGCAACAATTTTGGCAGTTTTTATATAGTGGTGCCGCCCCTTTGGAAAACAGTTTGTCAGTTTTTAACATAGTTTTTATATAGTTAAACACTTATCAAAGGACTCAGCAATTTTATTCCTCGTTGTTTATTCAAAGGAAAGAAAATCATATGTCTATACAAATACTTGTACAACTTTGTTCTCAGCCGTATAGAGTGGTGTATTCTAAAATCTATACTTAAGACCTTTTGTTGGTTAAGAATTTTAATTAGACTTACTGCTCCTTTTCTTTCTCAAAGGATACACTGAGTGAGTCCCAAAGTCATGGGCGCACTCCTGCACCCGCTTTGCTGCACAGTGGTCAGATGTTCCCCTGGTCCAATGCTGTGCTGTGTGGGATTCCACTCCTGTGAACCAAACATTCCACAAGCCGTCAGAGAGTGATGGTGACACAGACAATATAGAGAAAGCAAGGATGTACGAGGTATAGGCTGTATCCAGGGATTATCATTGACAAAATTGGGAAGCTTCTTTTTGGCTACCTATATTTGTTTGCTTTGCATAGTCATTGTCCCTAAACTGCTCAGGATGTAGGGAGTCCAGGTTGCTCACAGAAGTAGATCTTCAAATACCTTCTGTATTAGTAAGAGTTCTGCAAAGAAGCAGAACCAGTAGGAAATAGGTATGGAATTGGCTCCCATGATTATAGAGGCTGAGAAGTCGCATGATCTTCCATAGGCAAACTGGAGACCCAGAAAAACTGGTGGTATCACTCAGTCTGAACCTGAAGGACTGAAAACCAGGGGAATGGATGGTATAAATCTCAGCCCAGGATTAGAGAAGATGAGATGAGATGTACCACGTTAGCAGTGGGGTAGGAAAAAAGGAGCAAATTCCTCCTTCCTCCACCTTTTTTTCTATCAGGTCCTCAAGGATTAGATGATGCTCACCCAGTGTGGAGAGGGCAATCTACTTTACTGAATCCACCAGTTCAAATGGTAATCTATCTAAACACACCCTCAGAGACACATCCAGGAATGTTTACTCTGCACAGCCTGTGTCCGGTCAAACTGACAGGTAAAATTCAGCATCATACCTACATGGAAACTGCCCTGAACACTAAAATATTACTCTCTCATCTCCCATTTCTCTCCCTTCTTTAGTGACCTGATCTCAGCTAGCTGTTAAGGAGGGAGATGATTTGGTAAGTTTTAGACTAAATGTAAACAATAATAAAGTTCTAAATGTGCTACCTTTCTGGAACATTTGCCTTTTAACCAACCAGGATAGCCAATATTTTTTTTCAAAATGTCAGTGACTCAACAATAAATCTCAACATACTTTTTTTAGATATTAAAAATAGTAAAATTTTATATAGAGGGCCTCAATGAACCTTCAATTTAATCACATATGCAATTCCGCATGTTGTAAGTGTAATCCTGGATAGATGTAAATAAAAACTTTGCCAGAATATAATATAGAAAAATGTACCAATAGAATCAACTCTTTTAAACTCAGCTTTCTCAAATATAAAGCATTCTCTATTGTCTACAGGGAATTGTTAAGGATGAATGAAAGAAGTATTTTGTTTTCTCCAGAGAGCATCTGCATATTAATAAAAAATTTTATATGCTTTTTCAATAAATAGCCTGGAATAGGGTTTCTATCCCTGGTGACAACCCAATCTCTGGAGCATATCCCTTTATTGTAACCCTCACTTAAAGGAGTAATTTACATAGTTCATGGACCAGGGTTTCTATAGAGAATTGTGAGAACCTCTTATAAAAGCAGGGCAAAAAATTCAAATCAATTCCAAATGTTTTATGCTTCACTTACATTTTATCTTGAAATTTTTATTCATTACTGAGAAGAATTGGCTATGTATACATAAAAAGTAATATCTTACGTGTCTAAATTTTAAAATATATGTGCATTGTGACTGCTGACAGGCAAATCAAATGACATTTTGAATTATGTTTTTATTACATACTATTAGTAAAGACTGCTTGAGTTTACTTTTCATTATTATGCTGTTAGGCATTTCATGTTGTCCACTGTTAATAATATGTAATAATATTAACTTTTCTAGGGATAGATACAAATCTTTTCTGCCAATATAAATACTATAAATGATTTTTTACATAAAAGTGGAAATAAAAGCAAAGTTGAAGATCTTACCTGGTCCTAAAAACTTTGGGAAAAAGAAGCACTACGTTCAGTTAAGGAGTCTTTTGAGTGGAGTAATTTGCAGAATGAGTTGCTTCAGAACCAGAGCCTTCAAAAACGGAGGCCAGATTCAAACAAATGATGCATACTGATTCTTGGTTGGTGCCGCACAGAAACCTCACATTCTATCTTTCTGAAATATCTCTTCCCAATGTAGTTTTTATTTTTGTGTTCTAAACTGGCAATAAACACTGATACATATGCTATAAATCTAGAATTTATACTCTTTCCTTTCACTGACCTGCCAAATTTAACTGGTTACCATTTTATTATTTTTACCTCTGAAGTCAGTCTTAAAGTCACCTTTCCCTCTTGATCAAGCTCACCTTTTTTATTCTGATTATAATAAAAATTAAAACTTTCTGAATAAATTTCCAACCTATAATTCTCTTGGTATTTGGTTGATATTTTGCTGTATCAAAATTATCTCTCTTAAAGGCAAATGGGATATGCATTTACCCCAGTAAATGCCGTGCAGTAGAACCTATAAAGCTTACGTCCATGATCCCTAAACTTGGATGGTCAAGAGAATCGTAAGAGGAATTAGTAAAAAGCATGAATTCATAGAGTCTGGAAATCTGCATTTTCAACAGTTTCTCAGGTGATTATTCATCATAATCACCCAGGTGATTAGGATGATCACCTGCCATCCCAGGGGTAGGAAACAGTGATCTACAGAATTACAGGGTAAATTCCTTGGCATCATGCCTGAAGCCTTTCATTATATAGACCCTGATTATCTTTCCTTTCTCATCTCCACCATTAACCTTCAGGTTAATGTCATCAGAATGGAACATTTTAATATTGCTTTAATAATTACTCAGTATCTCAAATATCAAGCAATTCAAAATTAGTATGGCTATAGAAAATTAACAATAGGACCCTGCACCTAAAAATTAGGATATATACATTTTTGTTAAGCATGCATGGAGTGTTTATAAAAATTGACTGTAGTTTAGGTTCATGAAGCAGATCTTTTGATTATATTAAGGAATTGGTATCATAAAGGCCACTTTTCGACAACAGCACAATTTTAGAAATTCATAAAAGTACCTAAAATACACTTGATTGACTCAAAGCATAGTTTTTAATAGCTCATGAGTCAAAAAATCAAAAATAGAAAATATTTGGAACCATGTGATAATGGAAATACTATTTATCAAAGTTAGTGGAATATTGCCAAGGTACTTATAATTTTTAAACTTCATGTATATATTAGAAAAAGAACTGAAAAAATAATGAACTACGAGTTTCAACTTAAAAAGTTAGAAGTACAATAAAATAAATGAAAAGAACAAAATAATGAAGAAAGCAAGAATGACATAGAAAACAAAAAATAATTGCTTTGGATTTATATGGAATTAACATATCTGTTGGTCAAAAATAGTTGAATACTAGCAATTATGGCTTAAACTAAATACAGTAGAGACAATTATCCAAGCCTAAGGCTGATCCATTGTAAATATGAGTAAAATGAAAAGAGAATGGCCATTGGCAGGAATAAAACAAAGCTGAAAAAAACTCTTCTTGTCAGTTACTATTTGTATGACATTGAACAACTTGAGTATTCTGACTTTCAGTTTTCTTAATAAACAGTTGTGAACAATAATAATTATTTTCTAAATATTAAGTAAGAATTTAGTGAGACAAATAATTTCTTTTACTTCTTGTATTAATTTAAAAAACAGTATCTTTAAACCCATTTTCTATAGCGGAACCTCAAAGAAAATAAAATGTGAATACAGGTGATCTGTTTAACGCAGATCATATTATAATCAATATCATTATGTTGAACAAAATTATGTTGCCAAGAAGCTATAGTTCCCAACCTAGCAATGAGATACTTTCTTTTGTGGTATTTTATAATGGATGAAGAAGAAATAACAGAGAGGACACGTAATCAAAAAAAGGCCCTCAAATATGGACTTAAATCAGGAGTAAGATTCTAATTCTATGGCAATCGGATAGGCTTCCTCCTGTCTTCACTGTGTAGCTCTCCATATGTCTCCAATTTTAAACAAAGCCACTCCCAACAGGAGCTCTACCTCAGAGAAGCCTGAGAAATGGCTGAGTGTCAGAGTCTTCAGGGTGCTTAAAATGTATTTGCTCTGACAGGATCTTGAACACCTGCAGTTATTTCAAAGGAATTTTGATCCAACAATAATTCACATAATTTATCATCTGGAGATGCCAAAAATTCTTTGAAAAACTGTGCTGTAGTTAGCAAAAGAAAAAAAAATGATGGTGGGTGGCAGTATTTTCACATAGGATGTTTCACATAGGGAATCATTATATTCTTTTTTCTTTCTAGTCTTTGTTTCCTCATAGTTGAAACATGGACCACTGATCTATTTTTGGAACTTTATTGAGTATTTCTGATTAATGCATGCAAAGGGGCAATTCCATTATTTCAAGGGACTTGGGTTTTCGGTTTTGTTTTTATCTCAAGTGAGAGAAAACTAGGAGTCTCATACCTTAATCCTGATAATTCTTAGAAATTCCATGATTTTTCTTCTACCAAAATCACACTGAGATTTGAACATATTTAGTGAATAAGTGAAGAAACGTGTAATCAGAAAGAATAAGGATTTGGATTCTTTACAATCCCAGTCATAAAATAAATCATCTAAACTGAAGACCCTGAGCAACACTGGAGCAGAAAGGATACTGTGCTGTGACTTCCTTTGTGAAAACAAACAGAAGTGTTCAGGAAAAAACAAATCTGTGCATAGGGGAAGGCAGGCCAGGCTTGTGGATTATAGAGAACCCACCCTGATTGATATTAGGGAACTTTTGGATCCATTCAGTATTCAGAATGAGCAAGAGAATTAATGCTCTCATAAACAGATGAATGCAAAGTGCAGTTGATAGGAACAAATCTATAAAAAGGCTCCAGGATATCATTATGGAAAAGTTAATTAGACAATGGGGTGCAGGGTGGAGGGGATAGATATAGTGGTGGGGGGAATGAGACAACCGTAATAGCATTCTCAATAAAATATACCAAAATAAAATAAAAACATAGAAACCATAAAAAAATAGAATGTGCTTATAAAAGTTGATTTCTTCTGAAGTTATGTAATGAGTAGCTTTGTAGTAAAAAGAAATACGAGCATTTAATATAAGAAGGCAGTTAGTGCTATCATCTAAGTTAACGCATTTAAAAACAAAAGGGTGTTCATCCTATTGAGAGGTGTTAACCTGCTCCTCCCCTGGTAGCCCCTGAATGAGACGAGTCTGACTTCTCTGTTCGGCTGGTCCTCAGTGAAAACCACTGGGCACAATGTTATAGCTTTCAGGGTGAAGGCTGAGTTTTCTGGAGAAGTGGGAAAACCTCTGTTTTCCTGTTCTCTGGTTCTTCCCATTTGATAGCAATGATACTTCATAAGAGCAAAATTGCTTGGTATCAGTGTCCTTTCAACCAGGTTAAACACCTGAGCAGTATTTTTGAAACTTCATCCTGAAAAATCTGATCTTTCATTGATTCGCACGAATCAATCAGGATTCGGAAAGAGTGGTTAAAAGATGTAGTATACGCAAAAACAAAGTGCCCATTTTCAGATTGGATCAACTTGCCATAAGAAGTATTGCCAATATCATTTTCATTTAGCTCTTCCAAACCTCAAGATTTGACTTTTCCTGCTTGGCAAAAATACAATTGCATGACCATACTCCTGGGAGACTTTGTTCTGCACCTCCAGGAAAAAAAAAAACAACAAAAAACAAGTTACACCCACAGCTGTGAATAAAAGAGCACAGATAGACTATATGGAGCTTTCTTCCAAACAGGTAAAGGGAATTAGGCAGTGGAATATTGAAGCAACATATTGATATTTAAACAAGCATTTCTTCTTCATCCTTTTTTTAAAGTCCAGATTGATTGACCTACCAGAGAGCAGAATTGAAAAATGTTGTGGTTTCACTTGGGAGGTGGGTTCAAAAGCTTTTTGCTGCTAAATAGTATGGATGATTTTTATTTTATTTTATGATGGAAAAATAGACTTATCCTGAGTAACCCTGTTAGCAAAAAACTCAGTCCAACTTTTCAAATGGATACTATTGAATCAAGTGCTCTAAATTAATCTTCAGTTTTCTGGCTTCAGAAAAAAAAAAAAACAACCATGTCCATTCTGAAATGGAACAAAGTTTAAACACAGCTTTCTCTTCTGCTCCTGGGTGGTTTGACACAATTCTAAACTAAAGACTTGTGCACTCACAGCATGACCAAGATTACCTCCCCCCTCTCCTGCTGTTTCTTTATGGTGGCCCTTGATTACAAACCTGCTATTACAGCCTTCTGGAATCCTTAACCCTTTCAAAGTAGTTTTTTCTTTCCTCTCTTTCTTAGTTTGCTCCATACTTCAGTGATGGGTCTTGCTGAATCACCTCAGAACTTGTGATTTTTGTAGACCTGTTACATGACCATAACGTTCATAGGCTTCTATGGTGGAAATGTGGAGTTTATGAAAGTATAATTGTTAAATTGTATTTTTTATTGTTATTAAGACCTGCCTTAGAGTTTGTGAACAAAAAGAGTGTTGGTTCAGAGCATGGAGTTTGGGGCCCAACAACACTATTTGTGTGTAAATCTGAGCATCCCTTACTAGTTCCATGACTTTGGGGATGTTTTGACCTGTCTGATTAGTTTTATCATCTAAAAAAGCGTTCAGAATAAATGCTACCTCAGAGAATTGTGAAGATTAAATGAGTTAATGTATATTGTACCAAAAAGTGCACTTGACACATATGAGCTTTGTAAATAAATGTTAGCTCATAATGACTGAAAGTAGAATGTGACTCTGAAGATGTGGGAAAGAATAAACTTTTCAAAATTGCCTCTCAGAATCCTGTAAATGATGGATTTAAACTAGCCACGTTGATATATGTCATTAAAGGCTAAGATACAAAGTATTTAAGTCTATACATATGGCCGGGTTAGATTTTTCATTAAAAGTATTTAAGAACTAGGTAGCACAGACTTATCACAAAAGAATTAGAATATGAAAATAGTTTTTAAAAATGATAAATAGATACTGAATGAGAGTGTTCAGTCCTAGAAATGTGAAATCCAATGATACTCAGACATTCGGGGACATAGTTCTTGCTGCCCCATAGTGGCAGCTGATGTCATTGCAGTCTCCTCTCTGCAGGTGGCCAGTGGGAGGGACTCCATGTAAATCTAATCAAGAAAGTGCTGCAAAGGTAAACACAACCTTTTCTAGTCTTATCAGCAAAGACCATAGGGGAAAATAAAGGATAGGGAAAGAAAGAGGATCCCACACCACAAGGGGAAAAACAAACAAACAAACAAACAAAAACAAAGCAGGAGTGTCAGAAAGAGTCATCCTGGGAAATATGATGCCTGGGAAGATGCTATTAATCCAAATGGCATATACAGAATGTCTCTTAATTGCTTGTGAGTTTATATGCATGTCTATGCATACTGGCCCTTGTAGACCTGCTCCTTTGTTCTATCAATCTACCTACCTACCTACTTGCCTACCTATCTATCTATCTATCTACCTATCTAATCTAATCTATCTAGTTTATTTTTCAAATAATACTACATTTGTGGTAGTACCCAACGTAAGTGTACCTAGAAAACTAATTGGTGACACTTGAAGCTATTATATTTGGGAAAAAAAGTATCCTTTATTTAGAAGGGAGGCTGAGCTTATAGGGCAAATGCACTGCATGAAAAATTGCAGCATCCTTAACCTCTTCTGTGCCTTCCTAAGCAATTCAGCTCTGCCTCCAAACTTGCATTTTCTACTTAGAAAGCAAAAGTTATGTGATTCACTAAGGCTACTCATTCTTAGAAGGCAATTTGTGATCTACCATTGTTTCCAGAGAATGTCCCTTGTCCATCCGAACAGCTTTTCAAAGTATTCGCTCCCCATACACAGGTGTCTCTCTAACAGGACCTCGGGTAGGTAGATTTTTTCTTCATCTCATTGTAATTTCAGTGGGGTATTGGCAACTGCTCGAAATCGGTGTCTCAGGTATTGCCCGATTCTGCTCTCTCCAGGCTTTTAAACTCGAATGTCACCATTTCCCTTGTCCCCAGATCCAACGTGCTGTCAGGTGTGGCCCACTGTGAGCCTTCAGCATGAGCACCATCACCACTTCCCCACCCATGCTTTCCTCTCCATTCTCCTGAGCTGCCAAGGTCAAGCCCCAATAATATCTACATTTTGCCACAGCTAGAACTCGTTTGCCTCCCACACACCATCAAGAAGCAGGATGGTAGGGAAGAGATAGTATAGGTTTTGGAGTCAGAAAAACCTTGGTTTGAATTCCAACTTCACCACTTGCTTTGCTGTGTAATCTCTGGCAATTGATCCCAATAGCCTTCATTGTAAAATGACAAAATAATTTTTTCTTCAAATAGTTATTTTTATATAAGATTCCAACATACTGTTGGGCACAGTGTTGATACTTATCAAAATGCCAGTTTCCATTTTCTCTTTTCCTCTCTGTGGAGGATTTAAGGGTAGGACAGTGGAAACTGTTACCTTGGTTACAAGTAATAAATGAGTGTATTTTAAATTGTAGGAAGTTTAAGAGTAACAATGTCAATGACTAAAAGATCATTTGCTTGTTAGACTGGGCACTTATAACTAAAAATAATAAAATGTTTCCCTAAAATATTTTGTTGATGTAAGTTCTAAGAAATTGCTGCTGTTGCTATTGAATTTCGACAGTAACTTCCAATTACAAGAGCTTCGATTTAGCGTGTTTGTATACACAGACATTATTCCAGAGAATGCCTCGTTCTGTAGCTCCCCTCAGGCACTGCAGGCTGAGCTATATGTTTTTGTTCCCTTAGTATTCTCGTATCAGGTTGGGAGTGTTTAAGCATGCTTCAGATATGGTTTGGATCTCTCAACCCTGTGATATTGCAGATTCTTTCATTTAAACAGTAGATCTAAAATAGACAATGGTAGCCCAGGATCTATCAAGATAAAAAAAAACAGAATGTGAGTTAGTTCCATTCTGTCAGTTTAAGTGAGCGTTTGGAGTTTTTGTGTTTAAATTTTCTAAAATTCTTGTGAAATAGAATGCTTATGAATCACTGTCAAGCTTGTCCTATAATTAGCGCTGTAACTGCCCATAGAATATTTGTTGCCTCATATGAAAGAAAATGTTCAAATTTAAAATTAATAAAAGTTATTTTCCAATCAACTCTGAATAATGAGAGGTTGACAAATCTACCTATATTTTCTATTGACCAAGAATATGCAGAAATCTCAATTTTGATAAAGTTGCAAAAATTAAGGTTTTGAACAGGGATTTTAATGTCAATATTTATTACTGTGGTGGACCAATATGTATACATAAGATTTTCTCTTTTTTCAAAAATACGATACATGTAAAAACATTAAAAAGCTTTTAAAAAGGTTTTATTTATTTATTTTTAGAGAAAGAGAGGAAGGGAGGGAAAAAGAGGGAGAGACTCGATAGGTTGCCTCTCCCATGCTTCCAACACAGGACCAGGCCCTTAACCCCGGCACGTGCCCTGACCTGACAGGAATCAAACTGGCGACCTTTCACCTTGCAGGACCATGCTCAACTGAGCCACGCAGGTGAGGGCACATTAAGAAGTTCATCTATTGTATATGTGTGTATTTGCCCAATAATATTAATTTTTTTTTATTTTTAGGAGATATGGTGATAAAAAGTGATCCCCTTTGCATGTCAAATGTGGCACTTGGCATTGACTCATCCTAACTCCAGGCCTTCTCTCATCAGTTTCTTTTTATACAGTTATGCAGTTATATTCCTTGAAGCACAGATCTGATCATGCCATTTACTTGTCAAATATTTTCTGGGGTTTATTCTTTTGTATAGAATAAAATCACATTAAACTCTTTTAGTGTCTGGCAGCCATGGCTTGCCATCTCCTTGAGAACATTACCTCCCCATCTTCTTGTCCTGTGCCCCCTGTTGCAGCTACTTTTAAATCTTCACGTAGGTCCTCTCAAATCCTGCCTCTCCACCTGTGCTGATTATCACCTCCAGCTGGAATGTCCCAGCCCTTCCTCTCTCCCCATTTCCTAATCCCACACCAAACCAGAATCAGCGCTATGCTCTCCTTTCCAAAGCCTTCCCTGATACGCTAAGGAGAAGAAAGAAAAAGTATTACGCTCCTTTACTCCGAATTCTCATAGCTCTTTGGGCCATGAGGTTTCCCCTCTTCTGAGTTTTCATATCTTTCATGGTGTTTGTACATTTCTATTTTTATAATAATTTGTTTATACTTTTCTCTGTCTTGGAGTAAAAGGTTCTGGAAGCCAAACTTTACGCCTTACTTATCGAATTCAGGAAAACGTCAAGCCTGCGTGCGTGAGTACGCTGCCTCTTCTGCTTTCCCTTTCCCCTTGCCGCGCACCCTGAGATCTTCGAGTTCACGGACCCTCACTTAGCCTGGGAACTGAGACAGCCCTGAAAGTCAGTATACAATTGTGTGCTTACATGCGTAACTGTTATATTAAATGAGATGGGCAGCAAGGGATTTCATGAGCCACATCCTTTCAAGAATGTCCAATGGGCAAGTTTTTCAACTTTCATAGCTTTTCTGGCCCTTTCCAATCATAGCTACGATCTTATTGCAGAGATCGGAATGTTCCGACAGTGCCGAATTTTACCTGAGCCCTATGTTACCAGAAAACACTAATGATTAAGAAATCCTCCCCTTTTGTGTTCTGGGAAAGAGCTTATTGTAAATAACCACCATTCCCCATATGACTTAGATAAGACAAATGCATTCCCCTCATTTACCTATAACAGGGCCAGGCACAGACCCTGTAAATTTTCATTCTTTGTCTCACAAATGAATAGCTGAACCTTTTGTCCTCACTCATCAGTAGGAACAAAACCCTTTGTTAACCAAACTGGTTAAATTTTCCTTCTTCCTCCAAGAGTAACAATAAAAACTGGAAGCTCTTCTCTAATTTAGTTTCCTTCTGCCCCAGCATGGTACTGTTTTAAATCTAGAAAGCCCCTTGGCTTCTTTTCCCTTTTCTTTGTCAGTTCTTCAGCACTTGTTAGCTAAAGCTCTGGCCTCTCACAGCTGGCAGTGGGATGACAGGATTTGGGGAAGGGACGTCAGCTGCTGTTGTTGAGGTTTGGTACTGATGATCTCTGGGCTTTTTCTTCTTTGTACGTATTTGTTGGTTTCTTGGAAAGTTTCTCCACTGGGAATATCCAGTGCCATCTTCCCTCCTCCAGTTGGCTAGCTCAGCCTCCAAGGCTCAGAAGTTCACCTTTCTGCTGGGTCATTTTGCTTACCAACTTCCTCCCCCAAGACAGTACTTTTGAATAGAGTCCCTATTAACAGGACACCAGGCTGGTTGCCTCCGGTACTATTGTTTCTTTGGAGCAAAGCAGCTCACTCCCAGTGCACCCCAGCCTTTCTCGGTAGCTCAGTGTCTTCCTATTTCTCGGTCATGAGGTAGAGCCTCGCTCACTGCATCTCCCAAGTGCTCTGGACATCGTGTAACCCTCTCACTTGGCTCTACCGCTCCCTGTGCTCTGCCCTCCCCCGCAGGGAGCAGTAAGGAAAACACCTTAAATTTTAAACCCCACACCATTCTCTTAGCTTGTGATAGCATCCTCCTCCTCCTCCTCCCTCAAACCTCTTATATAACCTCAAGCCACACCATGAGCAAAGGATTTCAAAACCAGTTTTTGCAAATCTTGCAGAGGCAGTAAAAGACCTTAACTTGGAATACGGAGGTCTGTGACGCCTACCTTTGTGCCTTTGCCAAAACGATGCAGAAAAACACCCTTTTACATATATTTAAGTTTGTGTGTGCGCGTGCGTGTGTGTGTGTATGTGTGTTTGTTTACCTGGAGCAGTTTGGTCAAACTGGTCATCAAAGTCTCAAGATTGTCTTCAACCTGAAGAATGGTAAGACTGATGCGTCATTCCAGATGGCCTGCCACACACTTTCATGTTGCCCATGTTGTTCACTCAACCTCAGCAGCCTTTTTCCCTGTGTCAATTTAATATATTTCTGCTTACCATTCAAGATTTAGCAATGATGTTCTCTCTTTTCTGAAGTCACTCTCTTCACTCTTGCATCATGCAGAATACATTCCTGCCTTACACATGCTGTCACCAGCTTTACCCACGTGTCTGTATAATGCTTCAATTTTAATTAATATTTCAATTCAGCAAATGCTGACTGAGTGTCCTAGATGTGCCAGCTCCGGTGTGAGGCCTTGAGGACACAGCAGGGAGCGACGTAGACATGGTCTCTGGCCTCATGGAGCACTGTTTCTCCTGCTACATCGGGAGCTCAGGGAGGGAGGGTTTTCTGTTTATTAATCTTTGATCCTCGGTCTTATGGGAAGTGCTCGATATATGTATTAAAAGGGGTATAGGCTCATGAGGTCTGAAAAAAGCTCATGAAACTAACTTTACATTGAAGACTCAGATTCTGGTCTAGCCCGTGGTGTTGGGGGTGCTGCTGGCCTCTGGGGCTGTTTCAGAGCGGGACAGTAGGAGGAAGACTTGCTCATAGAATTTTTTGTCACATTCTTCAGCATCTAAAATTCCAGTGCACTGTTGATAAATTGTAACATTGCATTTACTGATCTCAGTGTGTGTGTACATCTTGGGAAAATATGCACTCTGTGATGGTGATGAGCAAAGAATAATAAACCAAATTCTCTATCCTAAAGGAGTTTACAACTTGATGAGGAAAAGAGAGGCAAAAAACTGTATGGCATAAAACAAAATATATGTCATAAGAAAAGTGTAAATGGTGGTGTGCGAGATGCCGGAAGTGGAAAATGATCATTGAGACTCTGGTCTTAGAGAAAAGAAAATCTTCATAAAAATGATGCCGTTGGTGCTGAAACTTGAAAACTGTAAACTGTGCAAAGCAGAGCTCTTCAGGCACAGAAGAGCAGGAACAAAAACAGGGAGACAGGAAAGTGCAGTTTATGTTAATTGACCTGTAAATAGTTACATGTGTACATTTCCCACACAGTTTCCCATGTAGAATTTGTTCTTGGTTCCTAAGGACTCACTTTAGTTCCTGAAGGACAAAGTGATGTCTTTAGAGCTTGTGATGCCCCAATGACTGTGTAGAACAGTCAATCTGGGATCTGTGTAAAGACTTCAGGAGTCCAAGAGCTTGTCCCTGTCTTTGGTGTCTGGTTTTAGTTAGTGGGAAGAAGACTGCGTGGACATATTTCTTACTTAAAATTAACAAACTATTTGTAACAGCTTTTCTTTTGTAGCTTAAGTCTAACCATGTTTTAAAATTGCCATTGGACTTTACATATGGATCCACTAAAAGTGAAATCTAGGGCAGTATGTTCTTGGGATCACATTTAAACTCAGCGACCACCGTCTGCCCTGCCTGGGAAGGGTCACAGCTTTTTGGGTCACATACTTGACTCAGAATCAAAATAGTTTTCCTCTTAGCTTAGGCATTTTCTCCCACATTTATCTATATTCTCCTGCGTTGATTTTGTGTTCTTGTCAACTACCTCTCTCTAGATTTTTTCTCTGGCATACTTTCACTTTGTAGGCTGTCTGCATAAAGCCAGGAAAATGGACACTTGCTTGATTTATTTCTCTCAGTCTTTAAATCTGCATGGACTGGTGCTCAACTGATAAGGCTAATTGGCGTTACTCATTATCCCCACTGTGGTGTGGGAGTCATCAGGCTAATTTACATTGTTTATTTCATTAATCCTCATCTTAACCCTTAAATCAGACAATACTAGCCCACAGATGAGGAAACTGAGGTTCACAGAGATTAAGTAAATCCCTTAGCAAGGGGCAGGGCAGGACATTAAAACATGCTCTGCCACCTTTACGGTCTCTTCTGTCATTGCATGGTCCCTGAACTTCAAGATGTAGTTAAAACTGGATGTATTTAAACAATTTGCCATGAATTTAAAAAATGGTAGCTCCTTATGGGAAATATAAACTTAAATAAATATTTGAATAAATTATTTTGTTTAGGCTACTGCCCTAAATGTTAACATGATATGAAACAAAATAGATATTATCTCCCCTCGGCACATGTTTCATCTGCCACTAGGTTCAAATAACAGAACGGGTAAAATACAGCTCAGACATTGCTCAGGCTCACAGATTGAATTCAGAGACTCTCTCAGCTCTGCCTCTCCTTTGCAGGTCAGGAAACTGAGGACAGGGAAGTCTGAGTCATTGCCCGAGGTTATGTAGGTGGTGACAAAGCATGACTAGAAGATAAGTTACTGACCTCTACTGTAGGACTTTTTGTTACTAAAACATATAGAATTATGCAATTCTTAACAATATTCAGTCTTCCAATCCATGAACACAGGATGTTTTTCCACTTTGTGTGTGTGTATTCTTTAATTTCCTTCACCAATGTATAATAGTTTTCAGCGTACAAGCCATTCACTTCCTTGGTTAATTCCTAAGTATTTTATTCTTTTTGGCATAATTAAAAATAGGATTGTTTCCTTAATTTCCTTTTCAGATAGTTCATTATTAGTATATAGAAATGCAACTGATATTTTGTATTGATTTTGTATCTTGCAACTTCCCTGAATTCATTTATTAGTTCTATTTTTTTTTTTTTAGAATTTCTAGGATTGGCTTTATGTAAGATCATATCATCTGCAAACAGATAATTGTACTTCTTCCTCTCTGATTTGGAAGTATTTTACCTTTTTTCTTGCCTAATTGCTTTGTCTAGGACTTCCAGTACTGTTAAATAGCAATAGCAAGAGTGGGCATCCTTGTCTTGATCCTGATATTAGAGGAAAAATTTTCAACCCTTCTCTGTTGAGTACGATGTTAGCTGTGGTCTTGTCATATGAGACCTTAATTACATTGAGGTACATTCCTTCTGCACCTACTTTGTAGAGTGGGTTTGTTTGTTTGTTTGTTTAATCACAAAAGAATGTTTAATTTTGCCAAATGCCTTTTCTGCATCTATTGAGGTGATCACATATTTTAATTCTTCCTTCTGTTAATGTGGTTTGTCGCATTGATTGGTTTTTGTTTGTTGAACCATTCCTGCATCCCAGGGATAAATCCCACTCGATCATTGTGTATGATACTTCTAATATGATGTTGACCTCTACTTGCTAGTATTTTGTTGAGGATTTTTTTAATTCTTTTTTTTTTTTAAGATATTATTTATTTATTTTTAGGGAGAGGGGAAGGGAGGGAGCAATCGAGGGAGAGAAACATCAATGTGTGGTAGCCTCTCACGCACCGCCCCCCTACTGGGGACCTGGCCTGCAACCCAGGCACATGCCCTGACTGGGAATCAAGCCAGCAACCCCTTACTTTGCAGTCTGGTGCTCAATCCACTGAGCCACACCAGCCAGGACTTGTTAAGGATTTTTGAATCTGTTCATTATGGTTATTGGTCTGTAGTTTTTTTCTTTGTATTATCTTTGTCTTGGTATCAGAACTCATAAAATGAGTTGGGAAGTATGTACACTGCTGATAGGAATGTAAAATAGTGCAACCAATATGAAAAACAATATGAAAGTACTTCTAAAAATAGAACTACTATATAATCCAGAAATCTCACTCCTGATATATATCCAAAAATAATTGAAATTAATATACATGGATGAGGCTAGAAGACATTATACTAAGTGATATCACATAAAGTCAAATTATGCAGGCTTCCACTTATATGAGGTATTTAAAAGTCAAACTTATAGAAGCAGAAAATAGAATGCCAACTGCCAAGAGATAGTGGTGGAAGAAATGGGCAGTTGTTCAATGAGTATAAAGTTACAGTAATACAAGATGAATAATCTAGAAATCTGTATAACACAGTGGCTAAAGTTAGCAATGTGATGTCCACTTAAACTTTTGTAAAGATAGTATACCTCATACTAAAAAAAAATAAAAAACAAGAATCCCAAAAACAAACAAACAAACAAACAAACAAACAAACAAACAAAACAATCTTGTCCTAACTAGGTGGTTCATTTGGTGGGAAAGTCACCCTGTACACCAAAGAGTTCTGAGTTCTATCCAGGCCAGGGCATACACCTAGGTCATGGATTCGATTTCCTGTTGGGGTGTGTACAGGAGGCAACTGATCAATGTTTCACGTCGATGTTTCTCTCTCGCTCGCTCACTCTCTAAAAAAATCAATAAACATATCATTGGGTAAGGATTTTTTAAAATCTTAGTTAGACAAAATTGAATTCAATGCAATTCAATGGTGAATTATTTTAAAATTAGCTATAAAATACATATAAACATAAAGTACATAATTTTCTCCTTGACTCTTTTATCTGATTTACATGTTGTATCCTTCTACTTAGTCTGTCTATACCATCTCCTTTATTTCTTCCTATGTGTGGAATTCTCATTCTATTTCCACATTTTCTTTTTGTACTCTATTCAATTGTTTTTTTTAAAATACCAATCTCAATATATTTCTAATTATTTTATTTTTGTTAATGTCCATAAAATATATTTAAATTGTTCTCTATTTGTCCCTTGATGTGGTTTACCTTTGTAATATCTTATCAGTATCGGTGACCCTTTGGAATTATTCCTAAAATTTAATTTGTTACCTGTACTTCTGAGTGTTTCTCTGTTACTTCCTAGGTATTTAATATTAGCTGTCATTTTATCATTATTGTATAATCTATTAACATCCAGCTTTCATCCCATAAAATAAACACTGTTGATATACTTTATTTTTCTTAAATATTAGCAGCATAGGTGCTGTGGCTAAAAAGTGAGCTGTGGGCTTAACATTGGCCTCCATCAGTAATTAGTGGGAAATTGTGGCCAAGTTACTTAATTTATATTTCCTTTTCATTTTTCTAAAGTGTGAAATATGGGTAATAATTATCCCAGTTTGTATATTTGTGAGGATGAAATGAGATAACACATTTAAAGCCATTATTAAAAAATCATTCCCAACTTAAAATCTATCCCAACGCATTCATTTTTATCATATTCAAAGAACAAGAAATAGGCATTCTCCCTCTTTCTATATATATATATTTCACAAATATCTTTAGAACAATGATAAAAACTACATTTAGTATCCTTTAAATCCTATCACCACTTTATCAAATAATTTTTTTCATCTTTACATAATAGTAATCACAAGATATCTGCAATTTGGAATTCCCATTCATGTAACAATTACAAACATTTCCCATGGTGTTAAATTTCATAAGTATAATTTTAGTGCTATATGATACTCCTAGAAGTTGATAATTAGCAATTTATCTTAACCCTTTTCCTTGTTATTGGACATCTGTGTGTTATAGCAAAAAGTACATGGATTTTAGAATTAACATAATTGATTTGACTACTGGTTGAGCAGTATTGGGCAGGCTTTTTAACATCACTGAGCCATAATTTTTTAATCTATAAAATGGAAATAATTATTTATATCTTCCAAGATTATTTCATTTAAAAAATAGTACAGGTAAGGCTATGATGTGAAGTAGTTAGCAAAATACTTCTCTCCTACCCTACCCCAAAATAGTTTCCATCTATCCCCACTCCAATATTTGCTCAAATATTTTTCTTAAGTAGAAGGTACATCTAGTAGTATTTTAAAAGAATAACTGGATTGAATATGCTATATTTTACTAAGAAACTAGGTTATCAAGTCTAAACTGAGCCCAGGCAGAAAAATCTTTCATCTAAATGTTGTTTTTGTGTTCAAATTTGACCTGAGGTGTTTGACCTAATCCATATTGGAATAACGAAGTAATTATTTTAATACCTTGAAGCTGTTATAGCAAAAACCAGCCAACAAAACCTGATTTCTTATTCATGTCAAGTTACATGTCTATCTAATATAATGTTATATATTTCATTGTTTTATCTTCTTTTTTTCTTTTTTATTGAATTTATTGAGGTGACACTGGTTAACACAATTTTGCAGGTTTCAGGTGCACGATTCTACAATATATCATCTGTACACTGTCTCGTGAGTTCACTGCCCCAAATCAAGTCCCTGTCCGTCACCACTGATCACACCCCCCATCAAATACAAAGGATGGAGCAGATTCAGAAGCATGAGACTCTGCCTATAATCTCTTACTATACATCCCAGTACATCAAGGAAACATTTCAATAAATTAAGTCCATTGAATATCCTTTTGTTAATAACCTACAGGGAATTGCATCAGAATTTTTATAAATAAATTCACAATTGGAATAGGTGATAATTATTCAAAATGTTTCCTTACTTGCCATGGATATACTGAGACAACATTAAGTTTCCGTGTCATTTGTCAGAGACTTTTCCAATTTCAAAAATATGTGTTGGAACAAGAGGAAAAGATTTACAGTACACTAAATTCCTGGATGTGCAAATGAAATCACCAAAATATGAAAAGTGAATTTGGGATCCATGCTGGATACTACTCAACCTTATCTTTCCTCTTTTTATTATTCTTAGAATATCTCATGGCTTGGGGCACTGAGTAGTTCTCCTATATAGAGTTGGTTTTTTAAAAAATCAATATTGACCTAAAGCACAATTAGCACCGAGCTAGCAGATAATAGAATATATCACATGGTGCATATTATTGGTGAGATGACATTAGGCTGAAATGTTTTCATCTAAAAATATGCATAAGGATTGACTTAGGAAAGATCATTGTGGGCTCCTAAACACAAACAATTATTTGAAAGACTTAAAAATCAATTTTAATTGAATATATGATATTTATTATTAGATATGAATTATGCTAAAATTGTGCCTAAAATTTTTCATTAAGCTTCTACATTGGCTGTTCAGAGTAACCATAGTGAGGAGGAGATGGTACAAAGACCAAAGTTCAACCTGTGAAAAGGTTTTCTGAGTTGAACTTGAAGTAACTTTCAGCTTTCACCTTCAGTGTCTGTCTTGTAACATTTTAGTACTGAATGCTGAATTCTGGACAAGAATTTAAGATTCATTTTTCTGAAGATAAACACAGGTTTATATTTTTAAACTCCTATCTCAGGTGTGGAAGAGTCAGAACTTGGTTGATGCTTAGGGTAGATCTACTGTCTTAAATTGTTGGTGTGGTTTTTTTGCTTTGTTTTTTGGTCAGGTGGTTTTCAGTTACAAGTACAAGGAAGGGCTAGCATTCAGTGGTGTGATTTCAGGGATGACTGGGGCCACTTCTCCCTCTCCCAGCTAACCTGAATTTCCCCTATCTGCTCTATGCTACTTGAAATTCCCTTAATAAAGAATCTAGATTTAAATTCCACACCTGAAGATAAGAGAAGTGGGGATTAAAACACAAATACTCCCTTTGAAAGAGAATGCATTGACTTAAAGTCACACTAAAATATTTGGTTATATCAGATCCTTGACTCAAAGCAGGTTTTGTCTGTCCAGGTAAGAGGAGAAGAAATAAACTTCGTAGAAGGTAACATGTGTTAGAAGAGTTTTATAGTGAAAACTGTTTCCACTTTTTTATCTTCCTTAAGCAAAGTCATTTTAGCTACATTCAAGTGTGGGTCCTATTCTTTCATTCGGTAAATATAGTACTTCTCTCTTTTTAAAGAACAGTTTGCTCTGAAATATTGGATGCTCTTAGTGCCTCTCAGTATCCTAGTTTGGAAAAAACAGACTAGAGCACTAAGGATGTGTGTCTGGAATCACTGAGCTTCTATTTGACAGTCTATACATTGCTATGAAGACACTTAAAAAATATCACATGATTTCACCTGTAGGTGGAATTTTAAAATAACAAAACAAATGAACAAATAAAACAAAGCAAAACCGTTTCATAGAAACAAAGAACAAATTGATGGTTGCCAGAGGAGGTGGGGTGGGGTAGAGGTAAGGATGAAAATGGTGAATGGGTGATAATACTTAATGATACTACAACTTTGCATGGTGGCAGATGGTTACCGGACTTAGTGGCGTGATCACATTTTAAAGTTTGTAAATACCAAATCCCTATGTTGTGCACCTAAAACTAATATAGTATTATATACCACCTGTGCTTTAAGAAAAAATAAAAGATAATAAATAAAATTTATCTGGAGTTTTAATTTAAAAAAGCTTATGGATGTCCGAAGATGAGATCTTTTTGAAATTCACAAGAAAGAGAATATTGCAAACTTCTTACTGGTCTTGACAAAGATTCCAGAACAGATTATTAAAAGATTGGCTGTCTGAGCTCAGACGATTAAGTGGTAATCATTGGGTTTATTTAAAAAAGCACAACTAGTTTTGGATTTATTCCTTTTTGGGACTGCGGTTTAGGGGCATGGTATGGCCATAGTGCTCCCTAATTTCAGTAAAGCATTTAACAGGCTCTCAAATGTATTAGATGGAGAAATTTGAGCTGGAAAATAGTACAGTTAGGTGGATTTGTAACTTGTTAGGGAACCATGTGCAAAGATCACTGATTAAAATTAACTTATGTTATCTTTGGCCCTGTTCTGTTCAATACTTTCAATTATGACTGATAAAATTGTAGATGTGAAACAGCATGGTGATCTAATATATCAGATGATGTAATCAATGTTCAGAATTGATTGGCAGACATTCTTTACCAGTAGGCTTACAGTTAATAGGAGTAATTTAGGACCCCAAACTCACTGCACAAATTTAAGATGAATCACACATGGCTTAAGAGCAACAAGTGTGAGAAAAAAATATGGATAGAAGTACTCGCTGCACGGCAAGCACGATGGCAGACCTGTTCTCCTCTGTGCCGGCCAAACCATGCACTGTGGCGTGTTCAAGACATGATGCCACCTTTTAACTGGAACACAGATAAACTATAAAGGAGAGAGACTGAGGTGGTGAAGAAATCTCACCGTTTATACCACGAAAAGTTTCTGTATATACAATTTGGATATTGTTATCATCTTCTCTGTCATGTGGGAACTGTCATTTGTTGAAAAACCATGCAAATTGTCTGGAACTTTAGACAATGCTGGGGACAGTGATCATTTCTGATCATTTCTGACTATGGAAGTCAGGGAATACAGCTCTGATGAATTAAAGACAACATTCTTTGCTTTCCCAAAAAGGAGAAAAGAAGAAACGAGAAAGAATGTATGAATCCACTGTGTATCGAAAAGCAGTGGAGAAATCCAAAATTTTAAGTTTCGTGTTCAATTGTTAAGAATTGACAATAGGAGTCAGAGATCCCTGTCCCTCCTTTCCCCCACAATAATGGTAATTTCCAGTTTATCTTTATGTCTACATTATTACATTTTTAATCTTAGAGCTGTCTGCATACATTTAATATATGTTCAATGAAAGTGTTAATTGATTTGTTTGAAATTTATACTAAGCAATAGTGACCTAAATAGTTTCAAAGGACAAAAGGAATTATTTTTTTATACAAAGACTATAGAAAAGAAAACCTGGAAACTTTTTAGTGACCCATTTCTGAAACTGGAAAATCATATCCTGTTTTTAAAAACTAAGTCCAAAACATTTTGGCTTCAGTATTTCTTTAACCTCCATCAACTTAAAGGAACTTTATTTAAAAATATAATTTGGAAGCACATACCGGCCACTTCATAGCACAAAAAGGAACAGAATGGTGAAAAATAGCACCAATTATAGAACTTGTCATTCCAGAGTCTCAAACGGTAAAGTATTAACAACCAGAAAGGATAAAGTTACATGTCCTTTTGTTGCTGGCACCACTAAGAGAAGAAAGAAAGACTGGGAAAATAAAAGAATAAGATTTTTGCAATTTTGTGGCTTGGGTTACTAAGCACTTACAATAAATAAAGCTTAAAACAGAAGCACACCATCTAAGACAGCTATGTATTAAAAACCAAAAAGAACCTTCAGGACCAAATCACTATTTTTCCAAAAACTGAACTAAATTATTTTGTAGAAACAAAGTACTCTGAATGATTTGATCATTTAAATCATTCAAAACAGTCATATTTGTTTGTGTTAGCCATAAGTCTTAAAGTACTCAATTGGTTGGTTGATAAAATAAAACCACAGATTGAATGGGAGCCAGTTTAAAGTATGCCAATAATGTTTATGTGCTCATTTGATATTTAAGTGGTCATCAGAGTCGGAAATTAAATGATTGATCTAGGTGTTAAATTCTTCTGATAGCCCCTGAATCTCCCCAACAGAATGTGTTTTGCAAGTCATCAGGAGGTAATTAACCTATGATTATAACATAGGTAAACTATTAACCTTCAGTGTTATCAAACTATTGCAAAAATTGGTGATTTAAGAGAAATTCCAATTGTTATTACTACTTAGCTAGGTAGAATCCCCAAAGCAAATGAAAATAAATGTGAACAGAGCTTGCAACTCTATTTTTATGAACTTGAGTACTTTGGCTTTTGGCAATTGCAACGTCTGGAAAGAAAAGAAAAAAAAAGAATTAGTGGAAAACACCAGTGAAAATTTCCTGTTGGTGCAAAAGAGTGCAAAGGTAAGACCATCCTAGGAACCTATGAAGATAATATTATCACACAAAGGCAAGCTTCTAACTCTGTTTTCTTTATTAGGAGGCATTGGAAATAATACATGGAGATCAGCTTTAGGGACCACTTATCTCAAGAAGCTTCATTCTTACCAAATGTAAATATTGTAGGGAATAGGTTTAAAATAATTCCCCAGAAAGAAATTACTAGGCTTATTCTTGGATTGTCAAGACAACACTCGGAAAACTGATGAAAATGTTACTATTAATTAAAAAAATTTTAACTTCCAGATGTTTCCATGGATTCCAATTTCTTAGAAACTTTGTTACGGTTAGTAAAGCTCCTGTAGAAGTTACTAAATTTAGTGGAAGATGGAATGACAAATTTGCTTCAATTTAAAAATTATTTGCTAAATGCTCAGCAAACTCATATGGTTTGATTCTCAAATGTACAGTATTGCAAAATAGTGTGCAATGAAATTTTGGATTAATGGTTATCTTGAATCCTCAGAAAAAAATTATCTTATGAACATGATAATTTTCAATAAATCTCCATTTTAAAAAATTAAAAAATTGTGAGTTATACATACAGGAAAACATAGAAAACATAAATATACAGTACAACCATATTTGTGAAGTCAACTCCTGTGGAATTCCTTCTAGGTCAGGAAATAGAACTCAGTTTGTACCCTAGAAGTTCCCTGTGTGCTCCACCTGATCATAACTTTTGTTGCAAACATTGTCTTCTCTTCCTTTGTAGATTCACCTTTTCTCTGTGCACGTCTACACAGCATAGTTTACCTTTATCCTTTTCTGCATTCAATGCAAAAGAATTTATGCATTCTTTTGTTTCTTGTTTCATCTGCTAAATCATAACTTTGTGAAATTCATCCATGTATTGAGGAGTACTTGTAGTAACAATTATTATTTCTGCATAGTGTTCCGTTGTGTGAATATACTACAATGTATTTTTTCATTCAACTAATTTTTGATATTTAGTGTGTTTTCTAATTTTTTGTTCCTGTGATCAATTCCTTTATGAACATTCTATATGCAAAACTTAGATCACATGTGCATAAGTTACTCTGGGAAATATACCTAGAGTAAAATTTGTGAGTAATAGAATATGCATATTTTCAACTCTATTAAGGGGACTCCAGATTTTTTATTTTTTATTGAATTTATTGGGGTGACATTGGTTAATAAAATTATAGGTTTCAGGTGTACATCATCTGTATATTGCACTGTGTGTTCACCATCCCAAGGCAAGTCTAAATCTATCACTATTTATCCCCTTCTACCTCCCCCCATCCCCCTTTCCATCTGGTAATTACCATACTGTAGTTAAACCAACGAATGTATTGTACATTGTAGCCTTGTATGCGAGTTCTTATTGTACCCTATTGTTGCCAACGTTTGATTTTGCCAGGGATTTTATTATTTATTTATTTATTTTTATGAGACCATTTTCTTTCTTTTAAAAATTTTTGTATTTTATTTTTTCATTTAATCTTTATTGTATTTTTTCCATTATCATTTAGCCATAACCCCTAAGCCCAGCAGTGCAACACTGTTGCCCACATCCATGACCACTTTTTCCTTTTTGTTCAATACCTCCACCCCTAACCTCCCTGCCCCCAACTAGCTGTCATCTGCTCTCCATCTATGAGTCTGTCTAGTTTTGCTTGTTAGTTCAGTTTGTTCATTACATTCTGCATATGAGTGTAATCATGTGGTATTTGTCTTTCTCTGACTGGCATTTTTCACTTAGCATAATATTCTCTAGGTCCATCCATACTGTTGCAAAAGGTAAAATTTTCTTCTTTTTTATGGCAGAGCAGTATTCCATTTTGTAAATGTCCCCTGGTTGTTTTATCCACTTATCTACTGATAGACACTTGGACTGCTTCCATATCTTGGTGATTGTAAATAATGCTGCAATGAACACAGGGGTGCTTATGTTCTTTTGAACTAGAGTTTTGGGTTCCTTAAGATATATTCCCGGAAGTGGGATTGCTGGGTCAAAAGGCAGATCCATTTTTAATTTTTTGAGGTATCTCCACAGTGCTTTCAACAGTGGCTGCACCAGTCTTCATTCCCACCAACAGTGCACAAAGTCTCCCCTTTCTCCACATCCTCACCAGAACTTGTTTGTTGATCTGTTGATGAGAGCCATCTGACTGATGTAACACGGTATCCCATTGTGGTGTTAATTTGCCTTTCTCTAACAATTAGTGACTTTGAGCACCTTTTCTGTGTTTATTTGCCAAGTGTATGTCCTCTCTGGAGAAGTGTCTATTCAGATCCATTGCCCATTTTTTAATTGGATTGTTTGGCTTTTGGTTGTTGAATTTTGTTAAATACTTTATAAATTTTGGATATTAACTCCTTATCAGATGTATTGGCAAATATGTTCTCCCATTCTGTGGGTTGTCTTTTTATTTTGTTGATGATTTCTTTGCTGTTTAGAAACTTTTTAGTTTGATGTAGTCCCATTTGTTTATTTTTTCTTTTGTTTCTCTTGCCTGGGGAGATGTATCCACTACATAATTTCTACAAGCAATGTCTGAGATTTTGCTGGTTGTTTTCTTCTAGGATTTTTATGGTTTCTAGTCTAACAGTTAAGCCTTTGACCCATTTTGAATTTATTATTGTGTGTGGTGTAAGAAGGTGGTCTAGTTTCATCTTTCTGCACATATCTGCCCAATGTTCCCAATGCCATTTATTGAATAAACTATCTTTAGCCCATTGTATGTGCTTGCTTCCTTTTTTGAATATTAATTGACTATAAAGCCATGGGTTTATTTCTGGGCTCTCTGTTTTGTTCCATTGATCTGTGTGTCTATTTTTATGCCTGTACCAGGCTGTTTTGATTACTATGGCCTTGTAGTATGGTTTGATATTAGGTAGTGAGATTCCTCCAACTTTTCTTCTTTCTTGGGATCACTGTTGCTATGCGGGGCCTTTTGTGGTTCCATATAAGTTTTTGAAATATTTATTCCAGTTCTGTGAAATACATCATTTGAATCTTGATAGAAATTGCATTGAATCTACAGATTGCTTTGGGTAATATGGACATTTTATTGATGTTACTTCTTCCTATCCGTGAACATGGTATGTGCTTCCACTTATTTGTATCTTCTTCAGTTTCTTTCTTCAATATCTTATAATTTTCCTAGCACAGGTCTTTTATATCCCTGGTTAGGTTTATCCCTAGGTATTTTATTCTTTTTGAAGCAATTGTGAATGGGATTGTTTGATTAATTTCCCTTTCTGTTAGTTCATTATTGGCATATAAAAATGTAACTGATTTCTGGATATTAATTTTGTATCCTGCTACTTTACTGAATTCACTGATCAGGTCTAGTAGTTTCTTGGTGGAATCTTTGGGGTTCTCTATGTACAGTATCATATCATCCACAAATAAAGTCAGTTTTACTTCTTCCTTTCCTAATTGGATGCCTTTAGTTTCTTCCTCTCATCTGATTGCTGTGGCTAAGACTTCCAATACTATGTTGAATAAGAAAGGTGAAAGCTGACATCCCTGTTTTGTGCCCAACCTTAAGGGTAACACTGGTTGTTTTTTCCCATTGAGTATGATGCTGGCAGTGGGTTTGTCGTATGTGGCCTTTATTATATTTAGGTATGTTCCCTTTATTCCTACTTTGCTGAGAGTTCTTGTCATAAATGGCTGCTGGATTTTATCAGAAGCTTTTTCTGCATCTATTGATGTGATCATGTGGTTTTTATCCTTCATTTTGTTTATGTGGTGAATCACATTTATTGATTTGGTAACATTGATCCCACTTGATCATGGTGTATGATCTTTTTGATGCATTACTGTATTTAGTTTGCTAATATTTTGTTGAGGATATTAGTATTTAAGTTCATCAGAGATATTGGCCTATACATTTCTTTGTTTGTAGTGTCTTTATCTAGTTTTGGAATTAGCATAATTCTGGCCTTGTAAAATAAGCTTGGGAGTCTTACCACCTCTTGAATTTTATGAAATAGTTTGAGAAGTATGATAGTTCTTCTCAGAAAGTTTGGTAAAACTCACCCAAAACACCATCTGGTCCAGGGCCTTGTTTTTTGGGAGTTTTTTAATTACTTCTTCAATTTCATTAGGTGTAATCTGTGTATTCAAATTCTCTGATTCTTTCTGATATATTTTTGGAAGATTGTATGTTTCTAAGAATGTATCCATTTTGTTCAGGTTGTCCAGTTTGTTGACATATAATTGTTCATAATATTTTCTTACAATCTTTTGTATTTCTTTGGTATTAATTGTTATTTCTCCTCTTTCATTTCTGATGTAATTTTTGGGGTTCTTTCTCTTTTTTTCTTGATGAGTATGGTTAAAGGTTTGTCTGTCTTGTTTATCTTTTCAAAGAATCAGCTCTTGAATTCATCAACCTTTTGTATAGTTGTTTTTTAGACTCTATTTTAGTTATTCTCTGATCTCTCTTATTTCCTTCCTTCTACTTGCTTTGGGCTTTGTTTGTTCTTCTTTTTCAAGTTCCTTTAAGTGTGAAGTTAGATTGTTTATTTGAGCTTTTTCTTGTTTTGAGATAGACCTGTAATGCTATGAATTTCCCTCTTAGGACTGCTTTCCCTGCGTCCCACAGATTTAGGATTGCTGTGTTCTCATTTTCATTTGTTTCAAGTATCTTTGGATTTCTTCCTTGATCTCATTGTTAATCCATTCGTTGTTTAATAACATGTTATTTAGCTTCCATGTATCTGTGTGTTTTTCAGTGTCTTCTTGTGATTGATTTCTAGTTTCTTAGTATTGTGGTCAGAGAAGATGCTTGATATGATTTCAATCTTCTTAAATTTATTGAGACTTGTTTTGTGTCCTAACATATGGTCTATCCTAGAAAATGTTCCATGTGCACCTGGAAAGTATGTATGTTCTCCTGCTTTGGGGTGAAGTGCTCTGAAGATATCAATTAAATCCACTTGATTCTAGTGTGTCATTTAAGGCCTCTGTCTCCTTACTGATTTTCTGTCTAGAAGATCTATCCATTGAAGTCAACGGGGTGTTAAAATCCCCAACTGTGACTGTATTTCTGTCGATCTCTTCCTTTATGTCCATCAAGATTTGCTTTACATGTTTAGGTGCTCCTGTGTTGTGTGCGTAAAGGTTCACTAGGGTTATATCCTCTTGTTGGATTGTTCCCTTTATCATTATGTAGTGTCCTTCTTTGTGTCTTACTATAGCCTTGGTTTTAATGTCTATTTTGTTGGATATAAGCTGCTAACCCAGCTTTTCTTTTCTTTTCCATTTGTATGAAATATCTTTTTCCAACGCTTTACTTTTAGTCTGTGTGCATCTTTCAATCTGAGATGGGTCTTTTGGAGGCAGCATGTATATGGGTCTTGTTTTCTTATCCATTCAGCTACCCTCTGCCTTTTGGTCAAAACTTTTAAGCTATTTACATTTAAGGTGATTGTTGATAGATATGTATGTAGTGCCATTTTATTGTTAGACGATTTTCCTCCATGTTTTTTTCTTTCTCTTTTTCTTCTTCTTAATGCAAGCCCTTTAACATTTGTTGCAGTACTGGTTTGGTGTTAACAAACCCCTTTAGCTTTTTCTTCTCTGGGAAACTCCATATTTCTCCTTCAAGTTTGAATGATAGCCTTGCTGGGTAAAGCAGTCTTGGTTGTAGGTCCTTGTGTTTCATCACCTTGAATATTTCATGCCATTCCCTTCCTTGACAGACATTTTAATATGTGTCTATTGAGGAAATCATGATATTTCATTGTGATCTTAACTTGTATTTTCCTACCTGTAAGATTGAACACTTTTCATGTATGTACTGTCTCTTTGAATCTCCTCTCTTAGATGTCTGTTCAAGTGGTTCAGCTGTTTGTGCAGGTATTTTTTCCTTTTCATGTTCACTTATAGTAATACTTTATATATTTGTGATACTAGTTTGCTGTCACTTCTCACTACTGCAAAACAAAACAAAAAACCCAGTGGCTTGTATTCTTTTCACTTTATTTCTGATATCCATTGATGAACAAGATTCTTAATTTTAAATTGGAAATATTTGTCAGTTTTTTAAAAATAATACTTTTTTTCTTTCTTAAGATGATTTTCCTACCCTATAATCATTAATGCATTCTTTCATGTTATCTTCTTTAAGCTCCCTCTTTTCTATTCTCTGAAATGGGTCTCTGAAAAGGATTTTGTAAGAATTGAATTTCTTGCTTAGATTTTTGGTAAAACTTGCTGAGAAAGCCACTTGAGCTTATAGCCATTTTTGTGGGAAAATTGTAAACTATTACCTCACTGTGTTTAATGACCATAACACTTGTTAGGCTTTCTATTTCTCCTTGAATTATTTTTTAAGTTACATTTTTTCCAGAATTTTCCCATCTCATCTACATTTTCAAATTTAATCTAAGGTTGTTCATAACATTCTTTAATTATCTTTTTATGTCTTCAGCACATATCATAATGTATCTTTACAAAATCATGTTTTCAAATATTTGGTTTTTTCCCTTTTCATTGATTCTTATAATCACATAGTACTTTGTCAAAGCTTCTTTTCAGAGAATATACTTTTGGCTTTATTTTTCTCTGTTTCTCTTCATTTTTATTAACTTTCAGCTTCTGTTTATTATTTCCTTTCTCTACTTTCTTTGGGTTTATATTATTGATATTTTTATATATGAGCTACATGCTTAGCTTTATGCTTAGCTCATTAATTCCAATTATTATTAATGTTTTTTATTAGCATCTTAAACCATCTATTAACCTCTAAGAACCACTTTAGTAGCTATATCATGAAAGCTTTGATAGATCGTATTTTTATTGTTATTAAATCAAAACATTTAAAAATTCATTTGCTATTTTTCTTTAATCTGGTTATTGAGAGGTTTCTTATTTTCTAATAATACTATATTTTTTCAAATATTATATCCCAGTATCTTTCTATATTTAGTTTTGAATTAAATAGCTTGTTTGGCACTTAAGATTATTGAATTGGAGAAAATTTAAGACCACAAATTAAAGAAATTAACTTTACTTTGGCTTCTTCTATACATCACAATTGTCAAAAATGTAAAGGTCAAAGCTCCATGAAACGCAGTATTGCATAACTTCTGACCACATCCCTTTTGACGTCATGCATCCACTTTTCTGATTTATTTCCCATCCATCCCAATTCCCTGACAGCTACCGTCTGAGCTCCCTGAACATCAAGATTAGTCATCAATTAAGATCTCCCATATTTAAACCTTTTTAATGAAGATTCCCTCTACCTTGATGTTGTTACTGAAACCTTGCTCTCAACCTCAGTGGAGGCTCCTCTTTTACACGCCTTTGCACGGGGCCTGGAAATGCTATTAGAGCCTCTTTGCATGCCCATTGGTGTTTTATGATCATTCTTCTCACCCTGCTTCTAAAAATCTCTCTGTTTCTCCTGTCATTATATCAGACATTATCCCTCTTTGCTGTTTTTATCGCTAGTTCCCTTGGTTACCCTTTCAGAGTTTTCAAAAAATGTCAGTTCTTGACTCCTTGAGTCTTTCTTCAACACCACTCATCATCCTTTTTGGTGAATTAAACATCCTCACAGATGACCTTTCCAAAACACCATATGTTTCCTTATATCTCTCCTCCATTGATCTTGTACTATACCTTGGCTCTTAGTTCCATCGTCATACCCTCAACCTTGTTATTCATAATAACTGCTATCATTCCATGACATCATTTTAAAGAAATTCATTCACCCATGACTACCTCCTCCTTTCTCATTTATTTTCTCCAGTGTCCTGAGGCAAAGGTTCTTTATGTTCCTGTTATATTCCCTTGAACTGATTTCACCTGAAGTCCTGGCTACCAGCAAGCTTGATCACTTGTGCCTTTCTTCTCCTTTCTGTCTCTTTTTTTCTGAGGGCTTTCTCAGAGAAAAGAAACTTCTGTCATGGGAACTTCCTCCACTATTATAGTGGAGATGGCATATAACTCCCCAAGGGAAACCTTCAGGCAGTGGGGATAGAGAATAAGTGAATAACACCCCAATCTCCCTGTCTCCGGTATGACAATTTTCAGGAATGTCCTACATGTTTTCCAGATTGTCCCCTGTGAGACTGAACCCTGGTTGTCCAGCTTTACTGGATTTGCTTGCTTCCTGTTTCACTTCTCCACTTCCTCACTTGCGCTTCCTGGGACTGCCTCCAAAATACATTGCCTATAGCTCAAGTCCTTGTCTCAAGGTCTCTTTGGGGGGCAACCCAATCTAACATACATAACAACTTCAACAATTGTTCAGCCCCATCTGGGATCTGCACTCCATTGATCCTGCTGTCTTTCCTCTACCCCTCACTGCATCCTCTCATGTTCTAACTTCTTTTCCTACTCACTTTAAATTGCATAGTACATGGTTATAGTCATTTCCTTGCATATGCCTTTAATTCCCTTGTTCTTTCCAAGGGAATGGTCTGGTCCAACCTTGGCCTTTGTAAAGTCTGACTGTACGCTTACTGTATCTCTTTCTCTCATTATTTATGACAAATCCAGAAGAATATATAACCTATGTGTTTGTCCGTTGCCCCCTACTAGAATCTAAACACAACGAGATCAGAAAATTTTGCCCGTTTGCCTCATTTCTGTGTCCACAGTGCCTAGAAAGGTGACTGGTACCTACTACGGGCTCATTAATATCTTTTTAATAGCTGAATATGGCTGCAATTACCCCAATAATACCCTTTTATAGGAAGTGTTTTTAGGCAGCATGGGGTTCAGAGTTATCCTCATCAAACATCAAAACCAGATTTTTCTGATTTCAAGCTCTAGGTTTTTAATTACTGTTTTGTACTACTATTCTCTTTACTTCACATAAAAATAAAATAAGACAGACAATAAGTTAGTGGGCATTTACAATGTGCCAGGCATTATTTTATGCATAGATGAGAAAGTCCCTGAACAGCAACGTGCAGCTGTAAGAACTCTGGATTGCAAGCTGAGAGACCAGATTTGTCTCTGTTGTCCCTGGTACCACAAACAAGACATTTAAATTCTCTGGTCTTAATTATTTTCATTTACCCATCCATCAGTGAAACACCTCTTAAATGTCTGGAACAGTGACAGATCTTAGAAAAATGATAATGAAAAAGAAAATATCCAACCTATTGAGCTGATTTCAGTCCAGTGAGAGAGACAGCCATAGTGGCCAATTACTACACAATGGGAAAGGTGCTGTGACAAAGGAAAGCATGGGATGTTTTAGAAACACGAAGAGGGACATGAATTGGGGAGAGTGTTTCCTCTGTAAAATGAAGGCTTTGTACTAAATGGGGCTCGGAAGCCTCTACCAGTAATCCATGACGCTCTGTGTAAGTAAGAGAGAAGTCAGAGAAGGCAGTCATACCCCTTTGCCTTGAGTTAGTATCCGCAGATATGTAAGGATTCATTGGGACATTAGCACTTTAAACTTTTATCCTCTTTTACCCAAGGTTAAGCCATCCCATTATGCCATATCTTAAGATAATTCTTTTCATATGCAGAACTCCTGCATCATTATCACCTTGTGTTCCAGGAAAGAACACCAGCGTCCCCCCTGATCTACCCATCCTGACTCTCAAGAGCTGCATGCAGCCTGTAACTATGGGGCTCTACATTTGCTTCCCAGGTGATACCCCAGAACCTAAACTGTGCTGAGAAACTACCACCTAGTAGGAACCCTCACAAAATAAGGCTCCTTTTTTGGGTTGTCAGGAATCAGACTCCCCAGCAGAAGACCTATGCCATTAATGAAAATCTCAGAGTAGTGTTCTACGGTGTACCATTATTTTTGTTTAAGAATGAGTATCTTAAATAGCATCTTTGGTGTCAAAGTGGCTCAATTTTTAACCAGCTTCTCTGTCAAAAGGGGAGCTACTAATTGATGGACTACTTCCACTGGCAAAAGTTCTTGTTGGCCGGGAGCTTAGGCCTTAGTTTTTACATTAATCTCAGAAAGTATTGTCCACATGGAGAGATACATTAGGCTTCTCTTAAGAAAAGCCAGAATGTAATTACTTCCCATCATGTAAATCTTCCATTGGGGGGGTGGCGCAATTTTAGAGCAGCAAAGGTCATGTATGAGGCTTTTGTCAACAGAATCCAAGGGTCTCTCACTAAGTGTTCACAAAATATTTAGCCTCAGAGATCCAGAGACTTAAGTAAAGAGGGAGAATTGCCCAGTGGAGCCCAGCCTTCCAGCAACCTCCACCAAAATACCGAAATAGCATCTCAGATTCTTTAGATCTGCCCGACTATTTATTGACAGCAAATGGAACAAAAGAACAACAGTCAAGTCCTGGTTAGATTTCTATTACACAAAATCATAAAATATAATAAATTTGTTGTTATAACCAACTATAAGTTTTGGGGTAGTTTGTTACACAACAAGAGATAAAGAGAACATGAAAAGGAGAAGCACTAAAGGGAGTGCTACTGAGCTAAATCTTAAACCCTCAGTAAAATCTCCAGCTGCAGTGTTCACCAAAATACCTACTGTTTCTGTTCCCAAACCACCTCTGTTCTTTAGGCTTACGAGTCATATGAACTCTGGGCTCTTTTAAACTACCAGTCAGTTAACCGTATGTGTTTGGGACGAAGTGTAAACTACAAACCCCTGATCCTCTCTGCCACTGATTGGTCATCGTTCCCTGACTATCCTTTAGACCTCATGCTTATATGTCCCCACGTTCTCAGGGACTTCAACGGCTACTTCCAAAGCTCCCTTTCTATCCCTTCCATTGTTGTAATCATCGGTGACTTCAATATCCAGGTATCCTTCTGACACTCCGCCCTTGTGGTTATCTAACCCCTTAATTCTATTTCATTCATCTCCGCTTCTCTTCAGCCAGTCACTGGAAGTGTTTGTCTTTGACCTTAGTTATCCTTGGAAATTATCCAGTGTCGTCTCCACTTCTACTCTCTAATTACAATTCCCTTTTTCATTCTCCAAAGTTTACCCTTAGTTTCTTTTACTCTCTCTCTATATTATTTCTATTCTAGTGGCTTCCTCATTGCCTTGAAGCTGATGTGTCAGGTCAAGATTTCTCATATCAAGTTAAAAATGATATGCTTCTACAGCCAAACCCCTTATATTCAGCCTAACCTAAATCTTACCTTTCTTTTTTTTTAACATCGCTGTTTTTATAAATTTCATAACCAGTTTTATAAACTCTGTACTCTAATTCCCAGGCCATCTAAACTCTCCTTCCTGGATCTGACTTCAACTGATTTCCCTTTTCCTATTCTTTTTACCACTGCAGCCATACTATGCTTTCCTCAGTTTTTTGAATAAATCTCAGTCTCTCCCGACTCTGGTCCCTCCCAACTCCTTTTCTTTCTGAGAATGTCCTTCCCTCTTTTTCCACCTAGCTACCTCCTATTTATCTTTTGTGTCTCTTGCTGTCACTGTTACTTGTCTCCCTAACAGCCCATTTCCCTCTTCCCTTTGCTAACAGAAGAACCCTCTCCAACAGTTTTATTCAAATACTGGGTCATATATGTACTTCTGAGCACCTCTCCATGGGCAAAGTTGAATGTTTATAAGCCCATTATGGTCATACTGTTTTTCTCACCAGTGTCTGGTTCGGGCATTAGCACATAAGTAATGTATTCATATATCAATCAGGGTATATTTAGGAGACAGAAACTATATCAGTTATTTTGACAAACAGATTTAATATACTGATTAAACAGATAGTGCAGACATGGAAAGGCAAAACTGGAATACTCAGGTATCATGTAGGAAATAACTTCAGGAATAAGCAAAGATAAAAAGTTGGAATTATTAAACTTAACAGTGGAGAAATTGGAGGTGGGGGCGGGGGGTGCATCCATTGACGTCTGAGCCCCAGACATCTGCAGAGTAGATTTTGGCTGGCTGGTGTTAGTGTTTCTGAAATAGTGTAATGACATTGGTTCTGGTAATGTGGCAAAACAATAAACTGAAGTTATTTTGCTGCTCTTGCAGGAGCAGACTGAAGAAACATTGTTGGGGTTACCTTAACAAGAGCAGAAAACAAACAACAAGGAAAAAATTACTCCTCTCTCTTGCAGTCTGACAGTCTCTCTCTAGCACCCTCTATTGGCAGAGCATAACAGGTAGCAAGAACTCCTTATTCCCAGACATGTCCACCCATGTGCATTTTTTATGCATTTTTATGCCATTCCTTTGTATTGTCCATACACAGACACCCCTCCTAACCTTATAATCCTCCCCATATTACAAGGTCCAGCTCATGACCTACTAGTCTGTTATAACTTTCCCATTTAATGTGACCTTTTCCTTCTCTGATCTGCATGCCTGTGTTAGGATGTTTATTTTCTGCTTCCTTTTACAGTGAGTTATGTACATGCATTGACTCAGACATTAAAAGCATAAATTTAGAATCAAGAAGAACAGGGTTCAAACCCCGAGTCCATTACTTGGTAGCTCTGTGTCCTTGGGTAAGTTATTAGACTCTCTAACTCTCAAATCCCATGTGTTCATTTAGAGGCACAAGGGTCTTCCACAATTTTTGCTCAATAAAATTCCTTTAATGAATACAGTTTAAAAGATCTTGGTATATTTTCATGATTTCTCAGACAGTATTACAATATGTCTAAATGTTCATTGTTTTACATAATATTCTTATGTATTAGCAATCAAGTACAGGCATATCATTGGAAGGATTTCTCTATGAATTTGGTGAATTAGTGTGGAAATAAATAGAGCATTCTCTTCTTTCTTGAAGAGTTAATACCACTAGATTCCCTTCGATTCTGTCACAGAATGACAGGCTGAATCAAATGGTTCATTTCGAGGATGATAGACTATTAAGGTTCTAACCATTGAGTGTTTCTGCACAACAATTTTGGATGCATTTTTACCAGCAAAAGTCAAAATCCTTTTATCTATAGCTATATAAATTATGAGTGAGTCATAAAGAGATTTAACATAGGTTAAAAGAGAGCATAATTTATTGTTATGTTTTGTTCATAACAGATAGACCTAGAAGACTGAGAGAAGAAAGTATAGAATTCCAATAACATTGATTTGGAGGATCCAAAGAAATCCTAGGGATTTATTGGCTAATCTTTTGTCCTTTCAGAAATGTGCTATCTTTTCAAATTATTGTATAAGTTTCAGGTGTATAACATTATAATTCAACATCTGTATCTACAGATGATCACCCCCAAAAACCTAGTTACTATCTACCACCATATATAATTAACCCCCTTTACCACTTTCCCCTCCGGTAACCACCAGTCTGTTCTCTGTATCTATGTGGAGTTTTGTTTGTTTGTTTAGAAATTTGCTATTAATCATTAGAAATAGGTTTGTCCTAACATTTCTGCAGCTGTTTCAGATTGGAAGCGGTGCTGTCCTGCCAAAGACTGGATCTGTGAGAGCCGATTGCATTTTAACAGCATTGAGAAGTAAGGGAGGGAAATATCGCCAACCTGGACATGGGCCAAACTGAACAGGAATTCAATTCCTGCTGTTTTATTCTTGTTATGGACAGAAAATAATGAAGTTTTACATAAAGTCTAAAGGGAATTTAATTTGCCTAAAAGCCTAAGCTGTTTCTAAAATATGGGGTGAAGGGTTAGGTTAAAGGAGAGTTTGGGGGATAGATTGGAAAGAGAGGGATGTCAGATATTGAAACCTAAATTGTATATGCATAGTTTAATGGGTCTTTGAAAACACAGCTTAAGTTTCCCTGCTGTACTTTAGAGTTTTTCAAGAGTGAATTGCATCTTTCCTAAGAGCAGGTTTAACCTCTAATAACGAGGATATAATCTAATCTCCTGCAAGGACTATATTAGGAAAATAAAGGTTGTTTTATTCTGCATGTTTTGAAAGCGAATGGAAATTCTACCTCGAGCTCCATCAAGATTGGCTTAACCACCAATGTAAATTACTCTTATTTGGTTATTGATGTCATATGCTAATGCTTTTTGAAGTAAGCACAGACAATCAGTTCAGATTTGTAATGAAGCAGACATAGGCCTCAACACTGTTACAAGCTTGGTGATCATGGGACAGTCCCTTCATTCCTCAGCCTCAATGTCCTCATCTGTAAAGAGGCAATAAGGCACAGGTCACAGATTGAAAAGAGTCCTGTGAAGTGCCCTCTACAATTCCTATAACACAGGGGACACACTCAACAAGTGAGAACTAGTGTTGTTTTATATTTTTCTAGCGTTCGGGTCTTAATTATAGGTCCTAAAGAGGCTTTGATACAAAGGTAATAACATATTTCTACTATACCTAAAATGGCAGAAGCATAATGCATACTCTTCTGTAGAACAGAGATAAACTAATAAAAGGTTTTCACCTTCTGCCACTCCAAATTCACCCATAATTCTGAGCTGCCTTCACCAAGGTTATTCCTATTTACTCGTCTCTGTCAAGTCGCCATCAGGGAAAGCAAGGTTGACTCTTCCTTAGGCCTCAGATATTCTTCATATTGTTATGGAGGGAAAAATGAAAATGACCAGTACCGGGTTTGCAGTCTTAAGAAGAGGCAAAACTATTAGACAAAAAGCTTTTCTGAATGTAATCTTTATTTTGAAACTGTGCTGGAAATTACAGACCTTGCCTCTTCTGTTCCGTTAGCCCCCTGAAGTTAATTGAAGCTAAATTACATAGTGCAAACTTAGACGAGGAGACTCCTAGGAAATGTTTGCTGCTTTCTATGATGTATTATTCTACATGCCAACTCTGAGAATAGCAGAGCTGAATAATTAAAGTTCAGCTGGGTCATAAATAAGGTAACATGAGATATAATTAATTCTCTACAGTTTAAAACAGGACATCTTTCCTTTGAGTTCTTGTTTCAGGTCCAATGAGAAGTAGCTAGGAACAGATGGGGTGGGGGTGGTGCAGTAAGGGGAATTCTAATTCTTTGTAAATAAAAAGATCTTGTGCTCTATTTTGACTCATGTTTGTGCCTAAAGGAGTAAAGGCCCAGGGGCAGCCCCGTCGCAGGACCGCAGAAGCACAGCTTTTTAACCGGCTCTCCACGACATTCCAATAGCGCTTCCTCTCTTGATTTTCACTTGATCATAATTATTCATTCTTACCAGAGAGAAATTTTAATCATATCAAAGTAATTTTCTCACCCTTTTTTTCACCTCCTTCTCTCTAATCTCATGGTTGACTGGAAAAATGAATAAATAAGTTCCTGAGAGGCCAAACTTAGAGCCGTTTGATGATGCAGAGGGGATCCAGATGTTCACCCCGCCCCCACCTCCTGAAAAGGGTTTCATGGAATTTGTTGCTGGTCATAATACGCCTCCTAAAAGAGAGGAAACTCTTTTATATTTACAGGTAATATTAAATTAAGTTCCTACCTTTTGTTTCAAATAGTAGATGAAAAGCTTATCTTTCAGTGCTGGCTTTTTACCTCTCTTGACTAGATGCCGTATGTTCTCATAGGTGTTTTATCTCAACATGATGTCATTTAAGAATGAATTATATTTGAGACCATTCATGTCTTTCCAAGCCTATACTTCTGTGCCACTGACTAGTCGTATGCACACGTTGCTCTGTCTGCTGCCCTTTTAGAGGAAAATTGACACCAGAATGGTCGCCAACATAAGACAATAATAGAGGGTAGGATACACTTTTGTTAGATGTGATTTAATTTAACTTTGTGGAAATTATTTTTTTTCCTTGACTAATTTCAGACAATTATGTCTCAGAGTTGAAATAGGCTACTTTCTCCTAGCACTTTCTAACTTTAAAACATGTGTTTTAAAAATTTATTTATGAAATATGCTTGAGGCAATGAATAAGAGCATTCATAAACCCCACATACATTTAATAATTCTCCAGCATTATGAACTGCTTCCTTGTATGGCCCTACCCCGGCTGGGGAAAAACTGAGAATAAACAAGTGAACCTGGCCCAGTATCTCTAATGTTTAAAAAACACACAGGAGGTTTTAAAAATGAAATTCTTACCACCATCCCCAAGTTAAAGTACCTAGACCCTAACTTGTAGAAATTCAAGCCCAATAAATCAAACAACAAGAGGAGGAGGAGGAGGGAGAAGTGGGGGAGGAGGAGGGGGGAGGAGGGGAGAGGGAAGAGGAAGAAAAGGAGGAGAAGGAGAAGAAGAGGAAAACTAAGGAGTCCCAGAAAATAAGGAGGGTAGGATAGTGAGATAATCCCCAAAGCAGGACAACATTAGAAGAAGAATTTGAACAGGAAAGTCAATAAAGTATATTAGTTTAGCAATTGATTTCAAGAGACAAGTCATTCTAAACCCCTGTTTTATGGATGAATGAAATTCTGAAATTTGAGAAAGGTCATCATGAATTTCAGAGCAGCAACTAGCAAATAAAATCACAGCGGGGACCTTGCTTAAAGTCTGGCTTTTTTTAGTGGGTTAATAATGGTGGCAATTCTTAAGATAAAAATCTTTTAGAAATGTGAAGTTTTAAATTTATATGTTTGCCTAACTGACTGTGGAAACTTAATATATGGTATTCTGTTTGCAGAAAAAGAAGAAAAAATTAAAAGAATGTATAAACTATCCAAGGTAAAACAAAATCTCAGTCCAAGTTTTTCTGAAAATATAGGTTTTGTTTGAAGAATAAAAGGTTTCAATTATCACTCTGGCTCTGCCAAGAGAGCAAACACAAGCAGACAATTGAATTTATGAGACTGTCAGTGTCGTTTTACCTAAAACATAACTTCCCTCCCATATCTATTCTCACCCTTTGAGATATGGGATTAAGATGCTATTCTCACATCCTGGGACAAGGGATTAATAGTTCTCTACTGTTATTTCTCATTTTTTAATAGCTCTATTGCATTGCTCCATTGAGAATATAACATTACATGTAAAACTACAGGAGAAATCTCATCAAAGAATTAATGAACAAAAAGATATAAGAAAAGAAAACTCTGTTAACCGCAGAATATATTTATAAAGTCTTTGTGTCATTTATTTAAATACTTTATATGATTAGAAATAATACAAGAAAGAGACTGGGTAGTAAGTAATTTTTGTACTAGACATGTCAATCACATGAAATGTGTCCACAGCCATTGCTGAGAGTGCAGCCCTGACCACCTACATTCTGGATCTTGAAACCCTGCCCAGATGACCACAGCTGATTGGGCCATGGGTGGGCACCTGACCCAAATGTTGCCAATTCATAGATGGGGCAGAAGACCATGGCTTTGCCAAGCATAAAAAGTCCTGTCCAAATAGGTATGATAGTACTTATCTAGACTTATCAGATGCTCTTTCTTTCAGGAATTTGACCTGAGAATATGAAAAGAATCTACTACACAGCAACAGGAATGAAAATAGATTGATACGAAGGGAATTATTCAGAATAGCTTCAAAATGAAAATATAGCTGAGGTACCCAAAGCTGCCCAGGACCCCATCAGATCCAATATCAATGACACCAGACTTAGATTCTTGCCAGAATTCGTTCTCTTCTATTGTCACACATACCCTTATAATAAACCTCCATTTCAAAAGCTAGCCTAAGCAGGCTGTGAATCCTTGCAGTCAAAATAGCCTAAACTAAGCAGAGATAGAGACGACAAACACAAACCAACTTTTACAGAGCGTCCTGGTTATGCAAAGCACTGGTGATACCAAGGGGAACTTATTAAAATGTTCTCTGATTTGAGGTATGGGAAATAAAACAATAAACTGTATAAGGTACACTAAGTGCCAAATAATTGGTAGTCACCCAAAACCCTCTGGGAAAGGAGCATAATAGCACCAGTGCACTAGTTAAGGATGCAGACTTCGGACATCCATGCTGTTTGCTGGCTGAGTAAATTTGGGCAAGTTATTTAACCCATGGTTCCCAAAGAGTGGCCCCCAGAACAATAGCATTTGCCCCCTCTTAGAACTTGTTTGATATGCAAATTTTCAGGCCCTCCTCTCTATCCATGGAGTTAGAAGCTCTGGGAGTAGGGAAGAACAATTTTTATCTTAACATCTTATCTTTATTTTACTTTAAATAAATAAAGAAGAAAACAAGCAGGATCCAAGATAGAGAATGGGGAAGCGGATTATTATTTATGTTATTTAATCATGGAAGTTTCACTAAGGTGAAGACATTTATTTATTTGTTTATTTAATCTTTATTGTATTTTTTTCCATTACCATTTAGTCCCCTTCGATCTGCCTCCGTCCAGCAATCACCACATTGATATCCACGTCCATGAATCCTTTTTCCTTTTCGCTCAATCTTTCCACCCCCTAACCTCATCCCACCCCGCACTAGCTGTCATCTGCTCTCTATCTATGAGTCTATCTCTGTTTTGCTTATTAGTTCAGTTTGTTCATTAGATTCCATATATGAATGAAATCATATGGTATTTGTCTTTCCCTGACTGGTTTATTTCACTTAGCATAATGTTCTAACAGGTCCATCCACACTGTTGCAAAAGGTAAAATTTTCTTCTTTTTTACGACCCAGTAGTATTCCATTGTGTAAATATCCCATAGTTGCTTTGTCCACTCATCTACTGATAGACCCTTGGGCTGCTTCTGTATTTTGGTGATTGTAAAAAATGCTGCAATGAACACAGGGCTTCTTATATTCTTTCAAATTAGTGGGTTCCTTGGGATATATTCCCAGAAGTGGGATAGCTGGGTCAAAAGGCAGATCCATTTTCAATTTTTTGAGGTATCTCCATAGTGCTTTCCACAGTGGTTGTACTGGTCTGCATTCCAACAGTGCAAAAAGATTCCCCTTTCTCCACATCCTCGCCAGCACTTGTTGTTTATTGATCTATTGATGATAGCCATTCTGATAGGCATGAGATGGTGTCCTATTGTGGTTTTAATTTGCCTTTCTCTGACTATTAGTGACATTGAGCATCTTTTCATGTGTCTATCAGCCCTCCTTATGTCATCTTTGGAGAAGTGTCTATTTAGGTCATTTGCCCATTTTTAATTGGGTTGTTTGTTTTGTTTTGTTTTGTTTTTGGTGTTAAGCTTTATAAGTACTTTATAATTTTGGATATTGACCCCTTATCAGATATATCAGCATATATGTTCTCCCATTCTGTGGGTTGTCCTTTTATTTCATTAATGATTTACTTCTCAGTGCAAAAACATTTTAGTTTGATGTAGTCCCATTTGTTTATCTCTTCTTTTGCTTCCCTTACCTGGCATAAAAACAGACACATAGATCAATGGAACAGAAGAGAGAGCCCAGAAATAAGCCCGTGGCTTTATAGTCAATTAATATTCAACAGAGGAAGCAAGCACATACAATGGGCTAAAAATAGTTTATTCAATAAATGGTGTTGGAAACATTGGACAGATATGTGCAGAAAGATGAAACTAGATCACCTTCTTATACTACTCACAAGAATAAATTCAAAATGGGTGAAAGACTGAAATGTTAGACCAGAAACCATAAAAATCACAGAAGAAAATGTAGACAGCAAAGTCTCGGGCATTGCTCATGGCAATGCTTTATCTGATCTGCTCCCCCCCCCACCCCGGGCAAGGAGAAGATATTTATGCAAAACCCTGAAGAGTGAGGAAGAATTAACCATTAGAAAGAACATAACAAACAAACAGAAAACAAGAGAAAAAAGAAGAAAGAATTTAACAATGAACAGATAATATTAATGATAATAACAATAATAGTAAATTGTCAATACCAAGCATTATGCTATGGACATTACATAGATTATCTCATTTAATCTCCCCCGTAATTTTATAGAATTATTATTATTTTTACTTTAAGTAAATTTATTCCATTAAAGTAAATCATCCAGAATTACAGAGTATGTAGTTGGCGGGGCCAGCATTTGAACACAGATTTGTCTACTTTAAACATTGCCCAGAATCTATCTGACTCCAATGCCTAATGAAATCTCTAGTCACTGACCCTTCAAAACATGGTATACATTTCCACCTGCTAGGAGGAACTCATCATCCTCTGTGTTTACTTAATCCTGTCCCCCCACGAAACAGCTCAAGTACAACCTGCTCCTCTGCACTTCAATAATAATAACAATAATAAATTAGCTGCCATCTGTGGACTTCATTATGATATAACGTTTAGTCTTTATAACAACACATAACCAGGATACCGAGGCACAGGTTAAGTCATAATTCTCAAAATTCAGTGTGCATCGGTATCCTTAGAGGGTGTGTTAAGATAAAAATTGTTGTCCCTGTTTCTAAGAAGTTCTGAGAGGGGCTGATGCCACTGTCCTGGGAACCACGCTTTGAGAGCCACAGGATTAAATAACTTACCCAAATCTACTCAGCTGACAAGTGGCAGAGTCAACTGAGATTGTATTCAGGGGCATAGGTGTCCAAAGTGGACACCCTGAACTAGTGCACCAGCACTAATATCCTTCCTCCCAATAGGGCTTTTGGTGAATGGAATACCAAGTATTTGGCACTTAATGTACTTCATACTGTTTATTGTTTTCTATTTATATATTTTCTATTTATATATTTTCATTCTCCCTAACTAACAAGCAAGATCTTTTGATTGTGGTATTTTCTATTAGAACAGTGCCTATCTGATACATTGTAGACCTCAGTAAGTGTTTGTTTAAAGGCGAATGAATTGTTATCATTGATACCAATGGCCATAGGAGTTATACCTACCTATGGAATCTTTGAGCAAGTGTTCAAATTACATCAAGCCACATTCCCCAAAAACATCTCAGTCATACCTGTGGCCACAGGCAGATGATGAAAGAGACCATCCAGAAGGTAGAAAAATGGAAAAATGCCCCCCTTACCCCCTTTGTGATGATTTAGTGATGGTGATTAAAACAAAGTCACCCAGATACACATTTACCAAAGATAACAGGCTTCATGTTTAATTTTTACACATCTCTCTGCCTCTCCATTCCTGTTTGGTAACTTCCTCAAATATACATTCATAAGTTTCCCTGGAAAGAGGTTTCCTTCTTTTTAGCAAGCAGCAGTGGCTTAAGTTTTATTTATTTATTATATCCTCCTGTAGCTGTAAATATTTATCCTATCTTATAAATTCCTTATAAATTTTTTGCCAGGTTATTTTAGTAAATATAGATCACTAGCACTATATATTAATACAGTGTCTAGTATTTTCACTGTAAGCATGTTTGCCATAAATATCTTTGCCACAAGCATTTTCACCATGAACATTTTTGCTACACAATTGTCTGTAAGGAAGTTTTGCTGTAAAAGATAAAAAAAACTACTGCTTGACAGTTCAATTTACGTTTGGCAGACTTCATTTAAGCTAGTTGTCAGTTCGGTTTCATTTTTCCACTGAGGAAATTCTTGCATTACTCCCATTTTTGTATTAAATTTTAGCCTTCATAATGGTCAATACAGTGATGAGTAAACACGGTGGCCTTAAAATAGTTGATAACCACTACCTATCAGCCAGATTGCAAAACTGTATGTGAAGTCAGATTGTATACTATGCTAGAAAATAATAACATATTAGTTTGCAAATCTTTAGATGAGCAGAGTCCCCTCCCACCCTTCAAAACCAAAAGTTTACCATTCTATGGTAGATATGAAAGATTTTTGAGAGCATTAATTATTCATTCTTTAACTGGAAGCAGACACCTCTCTTAATGAAGGAAGAAATTCTAGTGAAAAGGAAAAAGTGAGGAAGTGTCGAATGAGACAAATCAAGCAAAAGAAAGTGTAACATTAGGAACAAAAGACTTCAAAGTGTTTTCATTTTTTGCAATAGTCTTTTAAATTTTGTAATTAATTTTTCATGTTTCACTATGTCTTTTTTACTAACTCTCTTTTATTTATTTTATCTTTTATGGTAAAATTGCTTTATAATCAATTAATTATGTGACAAAAATGTTTGCAGTGAAAATGCTTTCAGGAAACTGGTTTACAGTGAAGATACTTTCACCAAAAATACCTTGAACCCATTAATACATATCACACATTCATGGTTAATGTAGAAGTTCATGTTTAATTTCTTAAAAGATTAACACACATAGAAGAGTATACTGTGGTTACATTATTCTGAAGAACCAAAATTAAACATACACATTAGAAAAGGTTAAGTGAAGTATGATAAAAGTATATATATATGGAGATCTTTTTCTTTCTTAATGAATTATTATAGAAATTTGTTTATCAAAATTACAGAAATTCTGTATAGAAACATAATCTTCCCTGGTGCTTAAACAGAGTCTGCTTCTTATGATTCTCATTGTCTTCCACAGGCAGCACACATTTAAGGTGGACATGCACAACTGACATACTGCAAGACAGGTTTGAGGCATGTCAGTCAATTCTCCAAAACAGGAGTAGGTAATGGAATCCCCCACTGGGAGGACAGACACTGTGGGTACTGGGGAGGTATTCTGAGGTATTTTCTGAAACTCGCCCTATGCTCTGAGAGAAGCGTATGACCAACTATATGCAAAGAGTTTCCAAATAAGGAGTTTCCAAATAAGAGTTTCCAAATAAGGTCACATTTATAAGTACCAAGAGTTAGGACCTGGACATGTCCTTTTTTAGAGTCGCTATTCAATCCAGTATACCCAGATTTCCCTAATTTTAACATGTTATACAAACATGGTATAATTATCCACTGAAAAATGAACATTGGTACAACACTATAAACTACAGATTTATTTGGATATAATCAATTTTTCCACTCTGCAGTGAAGCATTAACTCACCAAGCCTGAGTTGCTCAGATCTTGCACATTCCGATACAGGCGTATCGTCAGGACTGGCCTTTGATTGGCTCCTAGGAAGTAACTTCTGATATTATGTTAATATATCTTTTTACTGGTGATATCAATCTTGATTATCCGGATAAGGTAGTATTTGCCAGGATTGTCCACTGTAAAGTTATCATTTTTCCCTTTGCAATAAATATTATTTGCAGGGGTTGGGGGCACTAGCTTGTCAAAAAAAGCCACCTGATTTCAAATATTGGCAACTAATGCACATTTTTAAGATACACAATGTTAGCTCCCCCACTCCACAAAATTTTTCTCAGTGTTAATTCAGTTCTGGGTCACCATCTGGACAAAAGCAAGAATGAAGGGAAACTGGGCTACCACGTAGGGTAAAACTGGAAATTTCAAGCAGGCTTGGGGTGGTAGCCAAAGAGATTTAGGAAACAAACTTGCACACCAGTCAGCACTGCATCACCCAAACACTGTTTAGGAAAGAGTCTGAGACTGTCTCCCCTCAGATTTGTTTGAGGCAAAGGTAAGGTGGCCTTCAGCTAATGTGGGTATATTCACTGTCTTGGTAAGATTTGGCCTAGGAACAGCTGTGACACAGGAGCACGTCAGTGGCTCTGCCGAGAAGAGCTTCCAACATTGCTCCATGTTTTAAACCAGTTGTTCACTCATTGAACTTCCAACCACCCTGCAAGCTGTCCCTCTGCTTCAGTGTTAGGTGCCTTTGATAGTATGAGTCATATAGAAAGCTGTTCCTAGCCCCACTGTAACATGGCTAAGCATATCATGACTTCTAGGAATGGGTAGTAGGAGAGCAAAAGGAGGAAAGCAGAATAATTTTAGATCTTGGCATAATTGCAGAGAAAAATTGTTGAGATGAATGATCCACATAAGGTTTTGATTTTCTGTTTCTTTTATTTGTGATGAGCTGCCTTCTCTATTATTAAGAATAATGAACCATAATCCTCAAATAAATACCTTTTCCATTAATATAACAGGTATTGGGTGACTTTAGGATATAAAGAAAAAATACATTTTGGTAAACCATTCAAGACTCAAATGACTATTTCAGATTTGTTTCTTTGTAATTAGACTTTAAAACTAAAGAAATTTATCCAGTAATCAGTCAATCACAAGTCAAGATCCCTCTTTTTATTTTTAAGCATGAATCATGTTTTCAAAACACTGGTTTCTAGCTAATAGGGATCTCATCTTTTCAACAGGGAAATCTGCATGTCATAGATCAAAGCAAAGAAGAGGAAAATGAGAACATTTTTCCACCCATGTTATTTCTTTCAGGTGGCCTGATTTTTAAAAAAAAAAGAGTTCAGTGATAGAAATTAGAAAGAGTTTGTCTAGATTTTTGATAGGACCCACGGTCTAAGTTCACACCGTGGATCACAGATACAGTATTTATAGTTTTGTTATTTCTTACATTAAGAAAATCGTTATAAAATGCATGCTCCTCATCTCACTTTAATTTTTTCAGTGATAGCTTGGCAAAGATAATAGTCCCATTTTGGATGCAGTTCAGCCATCTGATGAACGCTACATCAAAATGTGTTTGATCCCATTCTTCTTGTTGGCTCAGCTGATAAGTTAATTCCAAGTGACTGCCATGAGGGCGAGCGCCACAGCCTATCCTGTTGTCGGAAGGCGTGTTCTTGGCAAGAAAAGCCCACATCTGTGAAGTCTAGAAGCACGTCCTCTTTTTTCCCTTTCCTTCTGAGATCTTTTTTTTTTCGATTTCATTATACCTAACTGCATATTCAGTTGGAATTCAATCCCTGTGGCCTCAAATACTTGCACATTTTGAGTGATGGATGATTAAACATCAAACACGGGTTTGAAACTTTTGTCTGAGGGTTGGTTTTTTGGTATTTTTTTTTTTTTGGCTTTAACATTCTTTCAGTCAGCTAAGTTCCCCAAACCAGTACCTGTTCCAGTTCATGTTTCAGTGTCAATACAAAACTCTTGACCAAGTAGAGAACTTTTAATTTTCTGTAAGGTGGCCAAATATACCCCCCAAATTCTAGCCACTCCACGTTTGGGTGAGTTGTTTGTATATATAAAAAATTCTTTGCTGCACAATTTCAATGCAACTTCTGAAGAGTCACTTAATAACATTGTTTTCATTAGTAAAATAAAAGGAATAGAAGTAGATCATTTCTAAGATGGTTTCATATTCTCAAACCTTTTAAACTTAGACCTTTCAAATATAGTGTGTGATTCAAGAATTTATCCCAATTGCCTTATCTTTATTCTAGGTGATGTTGTCACTTAGTATTAGGTACTCAATGTAAATTATTTTTTTCAAGTAATGATCTAATTGCAGCTAGTTACCTAAAACTTGCCCTAAGCAACTCATGCGTTATTTATCTTCACGGATTTGCCCCTTCTTTTCATCTTATTATAAACCGTGTTATCAGAAAGTATATATCATACTTAGAATGTTTTTGGAATCAGGGAATACTTAGTAATAATTTTTTAAATATGAGCACCTTGTGTCACAACATATCTGGTCTCCGTTCAAATCTGTATCTGTCTATGTGGAATTATTTCTGAGTTTCTAAAATATTCTGTACATTTCCTTCCAATTCTAAGTTTCTAAAATAATCTGAGAAGCAGCAGATTTACCACAAAGCAGGATCAAAAAAGTGGTGGCGCCCATTTAGGATTTCTTTTTGCAACTAACTGTACTTTTAAAAAACTCATGATATATTTAGGTGCTTGTTAAAATGTTAATATTATATATTAAGAATAATTTAGAGAAAGAAAGTAAAAAACGGAGACACGCTGGATGTTTGAGAGTCTTTTGATGGAATTATATCAACTAAGTTCACACATCACTGTTGGGAAATCTCTGGGGCCTGACTCAAACAGACTTCTCTTTTTGGAACGCGGACATCTGGTGACTCCAGCTTTTGGCTTGAAGCAGTTGCCAGGGGAGTTTCAGCTACAATTCCACAGGATTCCTTTACAGGCTCCTCATGGTCTTGCTTTTTTCCTTGCTGGCACTAAACAGGTGACATACATTCCACATAGATAATTAGTGTCATCTGGCTTGGGGCCTCTGCTTCTCTTTTCAGTTTCTGATGTCCTTTGCAATGCTGCCTTGTCCCCATGTTGTATTTGTCACACTGAATCATCTCAAATAGCTCCAATAAAAAAACATTTTGCCTTTCTCTTCCTTTTAATGCTTCTACTTCCTCTTAAGTGCAACATTTTTTCTTTGTTCTTTTTAAGTTATGTATTATAATTTCTTAGAATACTTCCTTTTATATCCAGCATTTTTTCTTTTTAAGTTATGTATCAGGATTTCTTTGATGATATCTGGTCAACCACTCTAGTCTCACTGATATTTGCTGAATTCACCATCTGCATGTGGTTTCAAATAGCTTCTAGTACTTATATATACATATTTATTTCATATAAAGGCCTTTAGATCAGTGCTATGGACTTGTCATTTAAGGTAGTCAAAATGCAAATGTCATAAAACTCACCACACTGATCACACTTTGGTTTAACTACTTTTTTAAAAAATGGCTTTTTCCCTAGCAATACTGCATGGCCATGAGGTCAGAACACCATTTTATTTTGGTTTGGCTAAGTTTATCTCCATGTCCCTCAGTGTCTAGAAAAGTGCCTATACGTAATAAAAACTCATTAAATTCCTGTTGTTACTGAATGTCGGTGATGCCGCTATTCAAATTACATGAAGCAATGATGAACATTCATTGAGACTTCTATGTATAAATCAAATATGAATGCTAGTGCATTGTTAAAGAAAATTTTTAGTGTATGACTGAACTGGAAGAAAATTATGGGAATTTATAAGGAGGTTTCTTCTCAAATTCTATGTCCATCCTTCAAAGCCTAGAATCTGAGTTATAATGAACCTCATGCCAGATATGGACACAAGACAAAGCCTGGGGTCAAAACAAGACTGGAGGTTAAATAGAGATTTCCATATAAAACCAAGTACTCATCTTTACTGACTGATGTATTGCCCTCACAAAAAAGAAAAACAAACAACAACAACAAAAAAGCCCAAACCCATGGAAGTAGAAAATGAAGATACACACTTTTGCTCTACATGGAGCAGAATAAGGAAAACAAGTTCTATGAGAATTTATAATCGCAATTTTGTACTTGTTTGCATTGGAAGTCTGAATTTACACTGCTGTGTGACTCTCAAAAAAAAAAAAAGGAAGAAAAGAAAAATACTCTTTGGAGATAAGAAATTTTAAACCCAGGCTTCAAACAAGTCTCTCGGTTATAGTTCAAAAGTGCATTATCTTACCATTAAATGACTAATTCACAAGAACCAAATTATTAAGAGTGAGAGTCATGGAAACAGTAAGGCACATAATTGATTTGCAAGAACTGAGAAATTAGAGACAAAAATTACAGGATAGAGAGTATGCTCACTACGTTTAAATGAATAAAGGAAGAAACTAAAAGTATAACTAAGAAACAAAATGCTATAAAATTTAGGTAGTCATACTTAAAAATGAATGAGTTAAAATTTCTAAAAATGAAAAATGGAATGGCTAAGCAGTAGATTTGACATGGCTACAGATAAATAATAAGCTAAAAGACCTATCTGAAGTGCCCAGTTAGTAGAGGAAGACAAAATAAAGAAATTGCATGGAAGAATTGTTAAGAGACATAATGGCCAGCTAGAGAATTCAGCATACATCTAACCAAATTCTTTAAGGAACAATTAGAAAAAATGAGTGAGAGGCAACTCTCTTTAAAAAGAGCTGAAAAAATTCCAGAACTGATGAAAGATACCAACCTATGAATCCAGGAAACCCAACAAGTCATAAATAAAAATGATTAAAGAAAGAAAAGAAAGAAAAAATTTGTATCTATTTTCATCAAAATGCAGAATACCAATAGAAATAATTATTTCTCAAAACTATTGAGTGATTGATTTTTAGCTTGTTAGAAACATTTGCCTTGCAACACTTGTTAAAACAAAAAGAAATTTTTTTTAAATGATGGAAAGAAAGGTAAAAAAGGCATCATTAAGTAATACCTAAGAGCAGGAACTTGGGGACCAAACAGCCCTGTGTTCAAATGCTCTCTCAGGCCCTTACTAACTCGATGACATTAGGCAAAAGGGTGAATGAACTCTCTGTGCTTTAAACAGTCAATTTGTAAAGTAGGGATGACAATTACAGTTCCTACCTCATACTCATAGGGTTATTATGAGGATTAAATAAATTGATACTTGTTGAGTGCTTAGAACAAAGCCTACCACATGGTAAATGCCAGATAAATATTGTTTAATAAGTACAGATCAAATATACAACAGGATAACAATTGGACAGATGATTTCTCAATAGCAGCAAGGGAACATAACAGTAATATAGTCAAAACTAAGAAAGAAAATGACTGTTCATCCAGATTTGCACCCAGAAAATATATCACATAAAGATATTTTTGACAAAACAGAGTCAACTCTGATTGTCCAAAGGACACTTTGCTAAAATCCTTCTAAAGGATATACTTAGGGAAGAATAAAAGTAATCCCAGAGGAAAGGTCTGAGATGCAGAAAACAGTGCTGAACAACAAAAATGGCACACAAGAGGCTAAATCTGAACAAATGTTGACTCTTTAAGAATATGAAAATAGCCCTGACTGGTGTAGCTCAGTTGGTTGGTCATTGTCCCACAAGGCAAAAGGGGGATGAGAATTCCGGGAAGGAAGAAAATGAGTTAGTGAATAGCCTAATCTTTGCCTTACTCTCTTCTTCTGTCACCAGCTATCTGTTGTGTCCATCCTTCCACCCACTCATTCCCTCCTGGAAGGAGAAAACCCAAAATCCCATTCATTTACTGCATCCATTACAAAGGTCAGCAGCTCTGGGCACTATACTGCATAGCACAATTTATCAGGTCTAAACATTGGCTCCTGAGACCTATAAACTGAAGACAGATTTATTGCCCTTACCCTCACAATCTATCTTCCAACACACACACACACTCACACAAACACACTACACAATGGTGGAGCAGGGACAAGAATATTATAACTTAAATTTCCACTTGGACAGAGAAATTTATAGCAATGATAAAAGCCCAAGGGATGAGTATCGTCAAAGCCTTTCGCTCTGGATAAATAGAGTTCCTTAATAGACCTGCTTCTGCTCCTATGTTTGGAGTTGGTAGCAAGAACCCTTTTGTTCACAGTTCTCCGTGTCCTCCAGTTCTGCTTTCTTGGAGGTTGGTCTCTGCCTATTATCTTCTATGGCCACAACTGAAGTGGATTTAGGGAAGTATGATTTCTGTGGCTCTAAAGCTTCTGTAGCCCACTCCATCCTGGCCCAAATTTGGGATGCCTGAGATTGTTTTGTGGCCCAAACATTAAAGCCCCTTTCAGTTGAGGGCTGTCATTTATTTATCAACACAATTCCCTTCAAAATTCATTTATTTGTCAGTTCAATTCCCTTGGATTGATTTGCTTTTACTAGTCTTACACATCAGTAAACTTACCCACATCCTTTCCTGGACATAATACTCAAGCCTGATGTCTGTGCTCCTCACCTCCAAGCCCCTCAATGGAAAGGCACCAACCTTGAAGCAATTAGTTATGGTGGGGAGGCCACATTTTAACCTGATCATCACCACAGGACTGAGCCTTAATGGGGCTTCTTCATTGTTCAAGGGCTTTTCACTCATTTCTTTTTTTTTTAAGATTTTATTTACATATTTTTAGAGAGAGGGGAACAGAGGGAGAGAGAGGGAGAGAAACATCGATGTGGGAGAGAAGCATTGATTGGTTGCCTCTCGTATGACTCCAACCAGGATGGAACCTGCAACTCAGGCATGTGCCCCAATGGTAATCAAACCGGCAATCTCTCGCTTTGTGGAATGACACCAATCGAGTGGCACCAGTCAGGGCTCACTCTTAATTCCTATGTTTGGAGTTGGTAGCAATGAACTTTGCAAATATTTTCATGTCTCAAATCTCTATTCCCCTTTATTACTACTTCTAAACAGCAATTCTTGCCTTAGATTGTTTCTTTCTTCCAAAATATTGCTATGTGCATCCAGTAAAAATCAACACAAACTTCTAATATTTTTCCAGCCTCGTCACCCAGAGTGAAAGGCTCAAAGGAAATTGAGTGTAACAGAAGTATTTCAGTGATTAATTACTATGTAGTAATAGATGTCAGTGATTAAGATGCTTATTCACCGTATAGCAAGGACCTCCATCTTCCAAGACTCGAACATATATCACTGTTATTTGGCCCGTAAGCTGATGCCACATGTTCCCACTGTGATCTGGACCCATTGCTGTTCTAATATCATCGTTCACTCTTCTCTCCTTAACTCATCATGCTCCAGCCACATCACGAACCTTCGCTTTTCAATACTCCATGCACCTTTTTAGTTTAGAGACTTTACCTTTGCTGTTATAAATCTGGGTAAAGACCGCTCTTCTCCCAGATATTCACATGCTAGGTCTCTCTTACAGATCTCTGCTCAAAAGTCTATTTTTTTAAATTTATTTTTGGCTGAGGGCTTCCATAGCCACTCTACTACCACACCATTAAATTATCCTTTTATTGTTCATTTTATTCATAATTTTGGGCAGTATGACACCTTTAAACTGACTACCATGTACTTTCGATATGACCCCATTGATTTTGGAAAACTTCTTTGTTTCTGGCACAAAAATATGTCCAGGCTCACATTATGTCTTCTTTATCCCAAATTGGAAATAAATATTTCTCCAAAGAGCCTGGTGTTTTAGAGGATAAAAATAAAGATTAAAATCTAGGTGCTAGAGATAGTCATTTCTGCTGAGATGATATTGCTTTTAGGTTATCAACAGATGTGCAGGAGGAAGATATTTTCCTCTACTCTTCTGTGTTCTTTTGGATGGTCTAATAATGACATTGACATGAGACTGATTAACAAGAGAAAATAACCAAATTAAGAAAGCATACGAGGTCTGTCTGGAAAAAGTCCAACCATTGTTAATATAATGACAATTGTTTGCACGACATTGATGTAACCTGGCAGCCAAGAAGAGTGGATTGGAATACACATATGTGAACAATGACAACTTCACTGTACCAGTCGGTGGGAGTGGTAGACAGATGCCACTGAGCGACTACATGTACTATGTGGCTGTCGCATTCAAAATGACTGAACAAGTAGACCAATGAATCTGCATCAAATTTTGTGTTAAGCTTGAACATTCCTCCATGAAAAATATTCAGATGATTCAGAAAGCTTTCAGGGATGATGCAATGAGTGCAGCACAAATAAGTGTGGCACAAATTCTTTAAAGATGGTTGAGGACCTGTTGAAAGCGACCCATGTTCTCGAAGGCCTGAAGAATGTTGAACGTGTGTGGGCTGTAATCAACAAAGACTGGCAACCAACAGTGCGAGAACTAGAAGATGATCCAGGGATTCCAAAACCCGCTGTGTCCAAGATTTTGACACAGAATCTTGGCATGAAACACATAGCAAAATTCGTTCTGCTACCAGAGCAGAAGCAATCTCTCACTGCAGTTGCTAATGACTTAATTCAAACCGCTACCAATGAACTAAATTTCCTCAAGAAGTTCATAGCCGGAGATGAATCATTAGTCTATGGCTATGATCTGGAAATGAAGCCCAGTTGTCCCAGTGGAAGTTGCCTGGTTCCTCATGCCCAGAGAAGGTACAGCAAAATTGCAGCAAGATCAAGATGATATTAATTGTGTTTTTTGATTGGGAAGCTGCTGTCCCTCACGAATATGCCCTTCCAGGCCAAACAATTAATAAGGAGTTTTACCTCAGTGCTCTTTGTTGGTTGAGAGATGCAGAATGACAAAATAGTCTCAGCTAAGGGCAGCTGGTGATTTGATAGCTTCATCACCTCTTGTGCAGAGTTTTTTGGCAAAACATCAAATCACCCAGGTGACTCAGGCCCCCTAGAGCCGAGATTTGGTGTTCTGTGACTTCGGTCTTTTCCCAAAACTAAAATCACCTTTGAAAGGGAAGACATTTCAGTCCATCGATGAGATTCAGGAAAATAAGAATGGGTAGCTGATGATGATTCCAAAAAAAGATTTGCAGAGTGTTTTGAACAATGGAGGAGACACTGGGAGAGCTGTGTAGGGTCCCAAGGTGCCTACTTTGAAGGGGACTGAGGCATCACTGTCCTGTGTACAGTGTTTCTTGTATCTTGTATCTTCTTCAGTAAATATCTCTATTTTTCATATTATATGGATGGATACTTTCTAGGCAGCATGGTAGCCCCACATACATGAGAGGTTCAGAGACAAAGGGAAAATGAGGTCTCTATGGCATATTGAGGTGCCATAGAGTAAGTTAAGGTGCCCTGGGGCTTTGAAGGGATGGAGGACAATTTGTTGGGTGATAAGAAGAGCAGATAATCAGTCATTAGAAATTTTCCCTACCATATAGATAAGTCATGAAAATTATTCCCGATAATAACTTATTATGGGCGGGGCCCAGAATTTAGATTCTTCTGAGGAGTTAAAGGAGGGCCAGAAGTTTCTGCTGAGCCCATGGGGTCTTGATTGCTTTTAACTCAAAATAATTTGCATGCCAGAGGTACATCTTGGGGAGACTTACCATGAATTCCTTTATAGACAATTACTTTCAATTTTAGGAGTTTTGTAATTAACTTTAGATTTTAGAATAATAAAACATTTTCATGATTCAAAAGTTAAAATTATATAGAAACATATACACAGTGTTTTGCTTCCATTCCTTCTCCTTCTAGCCTATTCCCCTGTCATCCATTAGTACCTGCATTGTATAGTTTCTTTATACCATACTTGGTAACCCTATCATGATAGGTTAACAATTTTATTAGTTTCTTGTTCATCCTGTTGTTGTTTCATTTTACAAGCACACATTTGTACACATTTTCCTATTTTCTTACCCCAAATGTAACATAAGATAGACATTCCTCTGCACTTGCATATATTTCCTTAAGAATGTATGCAAGCAATCTCTCTGCAATAGTGCATAGAAATCTTCCTTTTAAGAAACTGTACTATTGCATTGAGTGGCTGTATCATGGTCTGTCCAACTAATTATTTATTGCTAGATACCTGGGTTGTGTCTAATCATTTGCTTTTACTAATGATGTTGCAATGAATATTCTTGTTCATACATGATTTTATACTTGTGTGGGTGTATCAGTAGGATAGATTTTTAGAAATAGAATTTTGGGGTTAAAGATATCTGAAATCTTGTCAGAGGTGGCCAAATTATCCAGTATAGAAGTAGTACCATTTTGTTTCCCACCAGTACAAATTTTTGGATTTTTGCCACATTGATAAGTGAGAAGTGGTACTTTGGTGTATAGTTTTACTTTACATTTCTCTTAATACGAGTCAAAGCAAACATCATTTCATGTGTTTAAGGGACATTTTTTCCCCCTGTGAACTGTTGTTTCATATCTTTTCCTCATAGTGCTATCAGGATTATTGTTTTTCTTTCCATTTCTAGTGATGGTTTACATATTATATGAAAATTTGCCTTTTTTCTGTAATAATTGTAAGCTTTTTCTCAGCTGATTATTTGTCTTACAATTTTCCTTTTAAACTATATTTTATTGATTATGCTATTACAGTTGTCCCATTCTTTTTCTCCTCTTTAGCCCCCTCCACTCGGTATCCCCATTCCCTCTGGCATTTCCCTGCCCTTAGTTCATGTCCGTGGGTCATACATGTAAGTTCCTTGGCTTCTCCATTTCCTATACTATTTTTAACCTCCCCCTATCTATTTTGTACCTACAAATTATGCTTTTTATTCCCTGTACCTTTTCTTCCATTCTCCATCTTCCCCATCTCAGCTAATCTCCCTCCATGTGATCTCCATTTCTGTTATTCTGTTCCTGTTCTAGTTGTTTGCTTACTTGCTTTTTGTTTTTGTTTTTTGGTTTCAGTTGTTGATAGTTGTAAGTTTGTCGTTTTACTGTTCATAATTTTGATTGTCTTCTTTTTCTTAGGTCAGTCCCTTTAACATTTCATATAATAAGCGCTTGGTGATGATGAACTCCTTTAACTTTATCATATCAGGGAAGCACTTTATCTACCCTTACATTCTAAATGAGAGCTTTGCTGGATAGAGTAATTTTAGATATAAGTCCTTGCCTTTTGTGACTTTAATACTTCTTTCTAGCCCCTTCCTGCCTGTAAGTTTTCTTTTGAGAAATCAGCTGATAGTCTTATGGGAACTCCTATGTAGGTAATTCTCTCCTTTTCTTTTGCTGATCTTAAGATCTCTCCTTATCTTTAATCTTTGGCAATTTAATTAAGATGTGTCTTGGTGTGTTCCTCTTTGGGTCCAACTTGTTTAGGATTCTCTGAGCTTCCTGGACTTGTATGTCTATTTCCTTTGCCAGATTGGGGAAGTTTTCTTTTGTTATTTTTTCAAATAAATTTTCAATGTCTTGCTCTTCCTCTTCTCCTGCTGGCAACCCTATGATTCAGATGTTGGAATGTTTAAAGCTGTCCCAGAAGTTCCTAAGCCTCTCATTTTTTTTTTTTGAATTCTTGTTTCTTCATTCTGTTCTGGTTTAATGTTTATTTCTTCCCTTTGTTCCAAATCATTGATTTGAGTCCCAGTTTCCTTCCCTTCAGTGTTGGCTCCCTGTATATTTTTCTTTATTTCATTTTGTATAGCCTTCACTCCTTCCTTTATTTTGCAGTCATACTCAATCATTTCTGTAAGCATACAGATTACCAGTGTTCTGAACTCTGCATCTGATAGGTTGGCTATCTCCTCATTGCATAATTCTTTTTATGGAATTTTGACCTGTTCTTTCATTTGGTCCATATTTCTTTGTCTCAGCATACCTGTTATGTTGTAAGGGGCAGAACCTTAGGTATTTGCCAGGGCAGGGCAACCACTTTACTGCTTTGTGGCACTGTGTGGGGGGGAAGGGTCAGAGAGGGAACAATGCCGCTTGCTCAGCTCTCACCCAGCTTTCAAGAGACTGGCAGTTTCTTCTGTCACCAAAGCCCCCATAGGTTTTTACAGCCAGAGATTCTGAGGCTATATTTTCTCTGCTCTGGGACCCTGGGTTACATGGCCCGTCTCACTCCCCAGTTGTTCCTCCCTGTTTATCCGAATGTGAATGTGGGACTGCCTTGTCTGCCAGCTGCCGCCTCCCCCACCTGTCCACCAGCCACCACCTTACCACATATCTTCTCCACCCTAGCTGCCCACCTCTGCCTCTACTACCAGCCTGGATGAATGTTTCTTCTTTAACTCTTTGGTTGTTGGACTTCCGTACAACTCAATTTTCTGGCAGTTCTGGATGTTTTTTGTTTTTAAATTGGTTGTTTCCTTCTTTTAGTTGTCTGAAGAGGTGAAGCGTAACTACCTATGACTCCATCTTGGCCGGATCCCTGTCTTAGGATTTTCTTATGATGTTTCTCCTCACACTCTTGACATATATTTAAGTTTTTACTTTTATGTATTCACATTTGTCAGTCTTTCCTTTTATGACTTTTGGATACTATATTATATTTAGGAAGGACTTCCCTAATTTAAGATAAGAAATTTCACCCATGTTTTCACATAGTATTTTATATTGTTTTCTTTTATATTTTTATAATTTTATGTCTTTATTATTTGAGGAGTTTTTCCTGGAGTCTGTAGTGAGGTATCAGTCCAAATTTATCTTTCTCCAAATGACTATCCAATTGTTTTAATACGAGTTATTAAAAAGTGAATCAGCAGCCTATTGATATGAAAAGCCTGATTTATCATATTCTTATTTCCCATATATATTTAAGTCTACTTTTAAAAGTACTATTCTATTCCATTGGTATACCTGGCTATTCATGTGAAATATAATATCATTTTAATTATTGATATTTTATAGTATGTCTTAGTATCTGGTTGAGCTAGTCCCCTGTTCTTTTTCAGAGTTTTCCTGGATACTATTACTTATTGTTTATTTTTCTATATAAACTTTAGAATGCAAATTTCAATTTTCAAAAAAATTCTTTCAGCATTTTTATTGGGATCCTGAGTCTCTTTTTATTATAATATATTTGAACTAAGATGGTCAAATTGCATATTCACATCTCAGTTCTTGAAGTTCCTAACTGCTTGAAAACAGAGGCTTTTCTGATTCAAATCCAAAAATAATAATAATATAAAACTAGTCTTTACTTAAGGCACTGCATATTTCTGGTACCTATATTCCAGGTTTTTCAATTTATAGGCTTAAAAGCCTTCTGGAAGCTTTGCCTGTGGTGGTCACTTGTAGACAAGTTCACTTTGCAAGGTCACTTTGTCAGACTTTTCCCCCAACACTCTGTGTGGTTCCAAGTTTTAAGCTTTTTAAAATAAAACCATTTTCTCCTAAAATGATTAAAAGTGCTCCAGGGAAGAACCACTGGTTTGGAGGTCTGTATACAATTGTGTAATTTCTGGCTCAAATAATTTCTAGTTTGCCTGGAATTTTAACAATAATCCTGAGATTTTACACATTGAATACATTGAGCTCTTCAGACAAGGAGTCTTCGGTGAGTGACTTGAATATTCCTGAGAGATATACACCTGTGAATATTGATGGAAGAATATATTTGTCTCTTTCCGAATATTTAAATTGAAATACTTAAGTGCAATTTAAATTGCATTTTCTTTGAGAAGTTACTTTAAAATATATAAAAATTTTACTAAGGTGCAAAAATAGTGCCATACAAAAAGAAAAAAAGTCCAGTGATACACGTGGTAAAGCTCTCTTAATAACTATACTTCACCCACACTGTGCATATATATTTTTTGTGATTACTAGCTACACTATTAAATAGGGTACCTTAATAGACATTATGTGCAATGTGGGCGAATTTAAGTTTATTATAACAACTCTAACTTACACATTTCCTGACATCTGTGGCATTCTATGTGTTATGGTGAATGTTTGTCTCCCTTCAGTATTTTTTAAAGGAAAGAAAAAATGGAGACATTTGAAAAAGTGATCAATGTCTAATTATGTTTATGTGTCACAGATTTATGAAACTTTCCATGTGTTTTATGTGTGATATCAGATTTCACGCCATTATTTGCAACTTGTTTACTCAGCACGCTTGTTGAGAGCTTCCTCTATGTCAGGCAATGAGGCAGGCACCTGGGGTACAAAGGTGAAGATAATCCCCAAATTCAATGAACTAAAAACTAAAGTATTGGGGGGAGGCAGACATATAAAAAATAATTACAAAACATAGTGATAAGAACTTTCAAGCACTCTCTTTGAATATTTCTAACAACCCAATGACAAATCTTATAACCTTTAGATAAAGACTGTGATAGATGGGCAAGTCAGATATAATGTGAAGGTATGTTAAAAGCATTAGGAGAGTGCACAGTAGTGGGAAGGTTAGACAAGTGGGTGTGGTGGTCAGATGAATCTTTGCAAAGAGAAATTCTGGTGAGCAATATGATGGGCTCTGTGCTAGGTAATGTTGTAGACAGAAGGCAATCAATGAATACGTAGAGTGCAGGTTAAACATCCCATGTCAGTGGACTGGATATGGTTGAATCAATAGAAGTAAAACATTTCTATCTTTGTTTCTTAGATAATTGATCAGATGAAGTGATTAATGGAGATTATAAAAGGTGAAATGCATATTGGGGAGAAGATATTTTGCTAACTTAAATTATAATTTTAGATTTTTTCTAATTTATGATTTATAATTCTTATATAAGTATTTTTCTTTTTTTGCCTAACATTCTTTAATTTATTATGTATATGTAGATATGTTTTATGTACAGTGCTTGGTTCTAGCAAATAATCATACCAAGACACTCTATTGGTACTCTTCCCCAAAATAGATTCAGGTGAAATAGATCTCTGTGCAATTCATGGACAAGTAAAACTTAAGGCTTCATTACTGATTTTAGTTTTAAGGCCATACAAGTCAAAAGACACATAAAAAGATATATAAAAGTGGGCTAAAAAACCGCACAGAATTCAGAACAATTAAACTGTGTATTTTGCTTGCATTAGAGCTTCAACGTGAGCAGCAAATGTGCGCATGGCCCAGCTCTTTCATTGTACTGTGGGAATTTCTGATATTTACGTGAATGCACAGCGGTTGGCAAGCCGCTGAAGTGTCCTGCTGGAATCTGCCAAGGGCTCATTTCTTCTCTAATTTTCCCTTCCTGGGTTCTTGTATCAGTTTGTAATCAGCCAGGGCAGCCTTGAACACATCTCCAGTCCGCATGGAACAGTGCGGTTTCACAGGGGGAAGGCACAGTGGCTCGACGCTGTGTTTTTGATGGTCAAGGTTTCCTCCACTGTCTTTCCTTTCACTTTATCAGTGGGCAATGAACCAGCTGGAGGCAACTGAAGAACGACGGTCAAATGTTTTAACTTAGCGTCCACCATCTTCCCCCGTTCATTCACTCGAACCTGTAATCTCCTTACATCACCACATGCTGGAGCCCCCACCAATCCAGTTCCAACATTAAAAAATAATAATAATATATTTATGTTTAGAGAGAGAGGAAGGGAGGTAGAGAGAGAGGGAGAGAAACATGGATGTGTTTGAGAAACGTCATGGGTTGCCTTTTGCACAGCCCCAACCAGGGGCTGGTCCGCAACCCAGGCATGTGCCCTGACAGGAATGCACTGGCGACCTTTCGCTTTGCCGAAGGACGCCCAACCCACACCGATCAAGGCTAGTTCTGATATTTTTAGATGTCTGCCCTGTCAAGAGACCCCCATGTTTCTGGGATTTTCGTAATGTTCAACAACCCTCCTGTGATAGAGCCGGGAGGAGCTGGCGGCTCCCCGCAGGCAGGCGTGGCCTCGGGAGCAGCCAGGCCGCCGCCACCGCCGCCGCCGCCGCCCAGCTCAGGCTGCGCGTTCCAGCCACCGCCCTCTCGCGGGTTTGCGCCTGCGCAGGCGAAGCCCGAGACCCGGGGGCGCTGCGCGGCCAGAGCCGGTTTCCCGTATTCTGCTTTTTCACAGTGTATTTCTTTGTTTATAAGAAAACACAAATATGATATTTTAAAAACCTTTTATTTCTTTCAACCAAGATAAGATAAATCCTTAAATAGTCCCAAGAATAAAGGTAAGGAGAAAGCAATTGTAACAGGAGGATTGGGAGAGGCCTTGGAAGTGGTTCCTCTGCCTCTGAGGCATGAATAGTGTAAGGATACACCTTATTATTATTTCACTTTTCCGACCCAGAGTCATTATTTTGCCCTTCCCCCTCCCCAATCCCTATCTAGCAGCTTGAGTGTTAGAAATCTTAGCTCTTTCCCTGCTACTTGCGTCCACGCACAGGCCTTTTCTTCGCCGCAGCTTGGGTGGGCAGGCCGTGGTCACTGACGGAAGGCTTTGCTCTAGCAGAGCTCTGCAGCAGCTGCCACACCGTGGTCCAGGAGGCAGATGCTGCAGTGATGCTCAGCTAGTTGGAGGTTAAAGCTGTAAAGCTTGATGCGGACTTGCTGAAACCGTAGGACATCCATTTAAAATTGAATTCACATTGGCGTTGCCTTGATGTCATCATGACTAAATTATTTTTTAGCCTCACCCGTTGACATGGTTGTTGATTTTATAGATCATGCCCGTCCAGGGACCAACTGGCAACGTAGGCATGTGCCCTGACCAGAATCGAACCCACGACCTTTTAGTTTAGGGGAGGGTGCTCCAACCAACTGAACCACACCCACCAGGGCGTGACTACATTGTTTTAATTAGAAATACCAGAATGATTCCATAGCACAGAGCACATATAGAGTTTAGGGGACATGTATAAGGTTAGGTACCTGACACGCAGATTGGCAGATAGTTCCTGGAGCTCCCTAACCCTATTTCTTCTTCTTGCTGTGTATACAAATAGACTAATATTTCCATTCTTCCTTCTAGTAGCAGGTTCTTACCAATGGAGTTATACCTTTTCCAGGTTCCTTTTGACCATTGACTGGCTGCATAAATGACCATGAGGTCCCAGGGTATGGTGGATCCTCAAGATGGAGAGTTTCTTCCTGAATCTTGTGAAGAGTCACCTGCACACAAGGAATGTTAATCTTAGCCTTCCATTAGAAGGGCACTTATCTTAGATGAGGGATGCAGGAAGGCTCTCTAAAGGAACTAATATTTAAATTAAGACCTAGGTTAAGAAAGAGTTAGACTGAGTGGTTCAAGTGAATTTGCAATAAAGTTTGTGTTTATCTACTCCAAATCAAAAACTTCATGAGGGGTATTTTTAACTCACTTTGAGAAGGGATGTGCTGTGAAACCAATGAAGTTGACAAAAAAGAAAAAACCCTTCATGAAACTTTTGGATGGTTTATCAGCATGAACCAATGAGTGAATAGTCATTGAACGGAAAGGGGATATTTTAAAAACATGTATATGTTGGTGCTATTCACTTGACAGTCATAAACCTGTTCTGTTCTATTCATTTGTTCAACATTTTTTACTAAATATAAGGTGCTGTGTTAGATCTTTGGAAAGAAATTATGAATAAGACAGAATCTCTATTCTAATGGAACCTACAATTTATTGAAAAAGAGATTACACAAATGGAAATATAAGGACAAATTAGTTTTAGCATGAAGGGAAAAGAAAACAAGAAGGTACTTATTAATACAAGGGTTTCTGTTGTAGTCTGGGAGGTGGTTAAGAAGTGCTTCCCTGAGGGAAAGTGATATTTGAATTGAGATCTGAAAACGAACAAGAGTTAATGTTACGAGAAGAGGAAGAGGTAAACAGTGTTCTCCAAACCACTGGGGAGGCCTGAGCAGGGAGAAAGAGAGAGAAAGCCAGTAGGCCAGGGTAGTTACAGCAGCATAATGAAGAAGGTGAGGTGCAGAAATCGAGACCAGGTTGGGATGGCGTGAGAACTGTGTGAAGAATTTCGCTCTTTTATAAGATCAGTAGGCTATCTCTGGCAACAGGGTAACATTTCTGTTGTTGTTTTGTTTTGAAAAGTTCATTCTGGTTAAAGTGTGAGCAAATATTGGAAGGAATCAGAGCGGTTGGCGAGGAAACCAGTGAGGAGACTAGGGAAGCCCTTCAGGAAAGCAAGAACGGTAGCTAAGTGGGGTAGGCTGTGGAGATGGAGAAAAATGGACGGAGTAAGAAGATATCTTTAAAGACTGAATTAACAAAGCCACCAGTAGGGGCATGGAAATAATATTTTAGAGATTTCATTAAAAAAATTCTGATTTATTGCCTAAAATCTATGGAATAACACTGAAAATATGCCCCATGATCTTGGCATGCCATCCAATCAATTTGTTCACTTTCCTCTCAGTGTTCATACATTATTTCTACATATGCGTATTTTAGATATTTTCTAGACTTCTACTTGTCTGTCTTCAATAAAAAACGATTTCTATGAGTAACATAAAACTACAATTCTTTAAAATTAATTGAAAACTTTACAGTAGTTTTCTTAGTATAAAGCAGAAATAGTTTAAAGCTCAGAAAGGGGATTCTGGAGTCAGTGTGGAAGGATCTTGGAATAATGTATTCCAGATGAAAACACAGCAAGATTGGAAAGCCCAAGTCCCTGAGGATTCTTCCTTTTCAGTTCTCTTTCTAAGCACCACCCGCCCCAACATCATCTCTCAACTGTGCAACTGAAGAACTCCAAATTTCCAGAATTTCTAATGTTTTCCCTGTAATTCCTCAGAATTTCCAAGTGAGAAAGTATCCTACCATCATTGCCTTCTATTTTCCCTTACCAAAACTGCACATACATATCTTTTGTACAACCATCTTTTAAAAATTTACTTGCCCAAACCCTGGGTTTATATCCTGTGCCTCACATTGTTATTTTTCTTCCTACCTATGAACCTCTTCTTCTAATTATCTCTATTTAACCAATTTCATTCAGTCTTTCTCATTTTGGAATGTTATTGTTCACTATACGTTGGAGCCTAAGAGCTAAATTACTCATGGAAAAAAATTTAAAGGCAATTGGGAAACATCTCTTAAAAGATAGTACAACTATGAGGTTGGATGATGTAGGTTCAGCTACTACAGGCAGGTACTAGGCAAATAAATGTGAGTCACAAAGTTTCAGCAGACGTTATGGTGGTGGACGCAGAATCCAGAAAATAATAGATTTAAAGAGAAAACATGAATTATGACAGTATTCTCCCCAACAGTTTTTGGCTTTTAAGGTTTTATCAGATCAAAATTCTGTAGTATAGAAAGCAGAAGGGGTGTATATCTGCTTTACTTTTAGGAAAATGAAAAAATTTAACATTATGTTTCCATTTTCTTGAAAATTGAGTGTAAATAGATAGTATGTACACACATAGGTGATAATTAAAATTTATCAGTGCTTCAGGCCCAACCTACTTCTAATCAATATAAAATTGGAAGACTGTACTAACAGGGGCAAAGGTCTTAGAGGAGCAGAAGGAAATAGAAAGAAAAGTATAAAGTTAAATGCAGTACCTTTGCAGCCCTCTCTCCCCAGAGAGGTCAGGTGCACATTAGATTTGTGGAAGCAGGGTAAGCAATTGCCCTTCCTTCGTCTGCCTCATCAGAAAGCTGCGTTTTGGCTATAGATATGGCATGGAAGGAGAAGAGCGAACTCTAAGACAGTGCAGCTGTCATCTCACTTGACTTTAATCGGGTCATAAGCCACTTTAACACAGGCTATTTGTTGGGTGAAGAAAAGCATTTCCATAGGTACTATTTTGAATTGTTCTCCAAAAATCCTATTGTGAATTAGCTGCCTTTCAGAAAGCATTTTACTACAAACCATCTTACAATTTAATGTGTATATTTATAGTTCCACTTTTTTTTAAGGATTTCAGCTTCAGTCACCCAGTGGGACATTCTTTTCCTGGCAAGGCATTCTAATTTGGACGAAGAGGGATATCTATTTGTTCCTGGCAGGTTGCTTGCAAGGAAAAGGAGCAGTGACTGGCATAAACAAGGTAAGCAGATGACATTGTTCTAGAGGTCATCCAGACGCCCATGTCCTCCTCCTAACCAGTTCCCAGCAGCATTGGCCATAGAGCTGATGCTTGTGTGTCAGTGGAGGATCCAACTAGCCCAATGAGGAGGCGGGCGTCCAGAGCAGGGCAGGCACCCCAGATGCTAGTAATTTGTGAAGTTGCAGTAAAAATATGAATTTTCTAGGTTTTTTTTAATAAGAAAAGATTTTTTCCATTTTTACATAAAAGTAAATAAGCTTTTATTTAAGTAACTCTCAGCCCAGATGCTACACAAGGAGGAATGTTGTGGGGGTAAGAGTCAAACAGCAGAGTGGACTCCCTTCCTACCGTTTGTTTGCGGCAGTGGAGAGTTCAGAAATGTGAAGGAGTGATTAATTTGAGAAATATGAAAAGGAAGAACCTATTATCAAAGCAGCAACAATGTGTAGTGGATATACTTAACATTAATAATTTTACGTACGTATGCACACACATCTTGGCTGGGTAAACTTTGAAAAACTCTATACACCAAAGCCTTACTTAAGCTGGCCTTCCACCTCATGGGCCATGCCTTCACTCTGGTAAGAACACTGATGGCTTTCCATATAGATGAGATAACATTTGGGGTAGACTTTGTTCTAAAGCTGTCTTCCAGATGTCTAATTTCTAAACCTGCACTAACTTGTTTTTAGGGCTTAAAGTATATTACAATGATTTAATTTCATATTTGTATATTTTGAAAAAAAGTTTATGAAATTTGAATCCTATTTCAATCTGGAAAGTGCAAAGCAAGTCACAATACAAAAACAAAACTACTGTAACGGTGTCAGGAAGAATAATTTTTAACATATATCAATATCGATGTGTATATTTCTGATAATTCTCTAAAATTAATAGAATATTTTGATGAGGATAATATTCTTTTATCCCTATGAAATTCACTATAGTGTGTATAGATTTAATTAATTCATCATTTTTTATTAAATCATTCAGTCATATTTTCTTCTCTACCAAAAAGACTCTTTTAGTATACATTTCATGTCTAATTTACTTTTATACCTCTCACAACTTTAAATATAGTAAATTATCAAATAATGTTAGTTGAAGAATTAATTTATTCTAACACTGATATGTTTCCTTTTATGTGTTTGTGTTATGGTTAACAGAAACATTCGGTGGAACTTAAAATATCATAGAGTAAATGACAAGCTAGAAAACCCTTAAGAAATTTTCATCAACATCTTTCTTCTTAAAATTTTGCACTCAGAAGGGCTTCATAGAGTTTTCTACTTTCTCTTTCAATCAAGAATTTATATTTACTCCAAATTCTTTCCCATTTGACAAATAGATTTAATTTGATAAATAAGTGTAAGCTTTTACAAAGCAGCCTTTAACTTTAAATATTACAAAAACATATTAAAATCTGTCTACATTTGGGTTGGCAATGTATCTTCTTGATCTCTATCCTAAAGAAAACATACCCAGTCAAATGTGTGATTTACTTTCATAATTTTGCCCCAAATCCAGCTGTTCTTCATTACTACACTTATTTCCCAGATCCTAGGGTAAATTTTCAGATAGCAGGGTTTTGTTTTGTTTTTTTTAATTAGTCCTCTCTTCTTTGAGCTTTAAAAAAACTGACTTCCAGACCCTGTCACAAAGCTGATGACCTTCATCAAATTGCTTATCTAAATGTGAATTTTGAAAATGTTTGAGGATTTATTTTGCCATCAAATCAATACCAATAATATAGATGTTATTCTTACTTGAGATATCATGTTATAGTGAACAGAGCTGGCCTTACAGATATGTGGTATAAGAGCTAATTACAAGGTGACATGTCAGGGACAGGCAGGCTCTATGGAGCTTTGTCCAGTCACTTTATGGACAAAAAGCAGGTGCATTTTCTTTATCTTAAAGTTTGCCGCCCTATCGAAAGGCAAATACTCCTGTGAGGGTGGTGCTTGAAATTCTCAGCCATTTTTATTTTGGTGTAAAAAGGGAAAACAAGTTTCTATAAATCTACTGAAAGAAAAGAACACAAACCGAGTGACTAAAAAAGGTAAGGTGTAGCGTGGAAAACTAAAAAGGGCTTAATAAGAGAATCCTGTGGCCAAGGATAAATGTCAAATGCTGTCTCTTGCCTTAGTTATAGTTATCAAGATCTAACCACCATATTTTCTCCAGTTACCACATTCTACAATAAGTTAATAACTTAAGTAGTAACCTCCGTAGGAGTGACATAGAAGATGCTTATTATTGAAAATCCTAGATTTCAGTGACTACAAACCAAGGAGAAGAAATGAAAGTCATGGTTGAGTAACTATGCAGAAGTTCGGAGCAGAGTCCTGGTGTCTATTAATTGTGTGGAACGTAAAATGGTTTTGAGGAACAACTGTAAAGTAATGGAAAGGGCTACGATGAATATGATTCTGTTGGGATGAAGCTCAGGTATTGCAGGAACGAATGCCAATATTTTTTCCATGCAGGGATTAATTACATGGTCAACAGCTGGAATTTACAAGGAGGCGTATTAAATAAAATAGCAGGCAAGCTTGAACTGCATTCCCACAAAAGCCATAAAATGGGAATACCAAGAGAACTGGCTAATGTAATCTTTCACCTATTTTTTTAGGCACAGCTGTCCATATAAGGTTAGGGAGTTGGAAATTTGTGAGTACCAAACTGTGTGCCACATTGTAAAGATTCAATATGAGCAATTTTATGCAGCTATTAAACAAAATCTGTGCCTTAGAATGGGAGTATCTTAAATGCACTTGATATTGAGTGGGGACAATATATGTATATATATAGCGCCACTATTTTCCTTTCCATTCCCAAAGGAAATTTTTCCTTTTATGCATTGGTTACATGAGCTCATCTCATATTTGCTGCCTCCAAAATCACTGGAGAGCCAATCAGTTCTGGAACTTGACAAGTTTCTGAAAATGAAGTATGGAATCTTCAACAATAGAGGTCAAAGTACAGAATGATTTACAGTAACTTTAGCTGCATAATTTAATTTAGCACAATGCAAAAATCTTTCAGGGGCTACCACTACATTTAGAATTAGAACCAAAACCTTTCCTATTTTCTACAAATCCTGGCATGCTACATCCCTGCCTCTCTTTCCAACCTCATTTCCTAACCCCCTCTCCTCTCTCACTACATGGAGACACGCTGGCCTCCTGCCAGTTCTTCAAAAGGCTCCTTCCAGCCTCGTGGAATGTGGTCGCCTCTCCCTGGAATGCTGTCCCCCCTGCCCTTGGTATGTCTGTCTCTTTTTCATCCTTTGGGTCTCAGCTTACTTCCCTCTTTAAAAAGATATTCTCTAACCTCTCTTTCCAAATTAGGTCTCCTAATTTTATTAGAGTTCCATCTTGGTTACCTTCATAGCATATATCACAAATTATAATTATTTGTTTACCTCTCAAATATCTCCCACTCTGGACTATAACTACCATGAAGGTTGAAAGGAGGCACATGTCATCAGTGCCTAATAGAGGCTTCAGACATTCTACAGTGCCTTTTAAAACTGGGTCATAACATTTGGGTTGTGAGATATCATGAGCATTAAAAAAATTCAACAGAAATGAAAATATCAGAGTGCATTGCACAGGGTGAGATAAGTATGTTTTAATCAAAATATTGTTTCCAAAGTTGGAGTATATATGTGTGTATGTTGGATCATGATGTAAAATGTGGGCCTCAGGAGAGAAAAAAGTAAAAGCCACAGGGGGAAAATGTTCAATAAATATTTATTGAATTAATAACTTTTTTCCCAAATGGAAATGCCCGTCTATAAGTCTTCCAATACTTAAGACTGTTCAGGCTAGGAAGATGCTGATGTTTCTTTTCAAAGGTCCTAGAAAGTTTCCTTTCCTCGAGAAAGGAAAGCTTGTGCTGGTTGCCAGCTGAAATTGGTTAAAGCTTCATTGCTTCGCATTACCGCCGTGTTGTTTCCATTTTCAGTGTAGAAGTTCCTGTGACATGTAACACTTAAAGACTTATTGGTTATGTACATGTTAATATTCTTTAAGATTCTTTCCCAAAAAGGAGGTTCTGAAGGAAAAAGAAGATTGAGAGGAGAGCATGAAGTCTTCAGGGAAAAATAGTAATATTTGGAATGTATATTGTTGGCAGGGTTGAAGAATCTAGAAAGTACACGTTGAGTTAGCTTACTCCAAATATTTGTCTACTTCACAATTTGAAAAAGCAGGGTGCTCATACTTTATGTGGTCAACCAGAGAAAAATGTAGTGGAGGAGAGGAAACCAAAGTGTGTTAGTTAGTTAGTTATATAAAGTGATCTGCAATGGTCCTACTGAGCTGTGTCTGCTTAGGTCACTTGCTTCTAGCGTCCCTGTAAAAAATGCATTCCACATATTATAGTGATATTAAAACATATTTGAAAATTTTAGTTGAGCACCCACTTTTGAAATAAAGGAGAACAGAGAATAATTTGCTTTTATTCAGCAGTGTAACTTGCTTCTGAGACTTAAGAATTCTTTTACCCAGCATGGGCTAAATTTAAAATATTTCCAAAATTCCTTACAGAACAGGAAAAAAAACAAAATAAAAAACAAATAATTAAAATAAGAGCATTATTGTCAGATGGGAGTTCAATATAATTCTAGTTTCCTTTGGAGTTCGGCTTGCTGGGAGGAAAGTCTTTATTCATATTCCACCCAAGCGACCATCATCCACACCCACTTTCCTTTAAAAGGAAAACATTTACTCTTGTGACTTGGTCATAATGAAATACAAAGACCTCTTTGTGTGTGAAAATGAAACTGGGTGTGAGCCTTTTAAGGAAAAATTAAAGAAGGATGTGTATGTAGGGGGTGAAATTCCCAAGTCTTGCTCAGCTGTTCCTGCCTACCTCCTACTTAGAACCAGGCTGCCCTGCATGGCAGGGCCAGATGTTGTGTATTGGGAGCAAAACAGTACCTCCAATGGCTTTGCAGATGAGGTGTTCAAACAGCGCCAGGCTATGACCGTTCGCACCACAAAGTTAGAGTGCCTGGTACAGAGCAAATCTCAGCCAGGCAGCATCAAACAGATGTTTTCTACAAGACTGACTTGTATCTTTTTGGAATTTTTGCATCCTATTTAGGTTTCCAAGCAGAGCAAGAGGCTGTAGTTAAAATAAAGCAGATGGAAACAACCTTGTTGAGGTAAGTTGTTATGTGAGCTGGGAGAAATCTGAGTGAGATTGGTGCTTTTGTGAATATTGTACTTTAGGAGAACAAAACAAACACTGCAAAAATGTGAAAAGAAACAGCATCTTCAAGGCAGGTTCTGGAGTTGGCTAGGAGATTCTGGGAAGCTTTGTCCCTAGCCATTCCTCCACTCTCTATCCTCTTCAACGCTTCCAGTCTTCTGCTCTCTCTGCCATCCTGTTATTCTCAGGCTCTGGATCTTTCTCCTTGCCTCTAAGCCCTTGTGGCGTAGCCTGTCCTGAAACCAACCTTCGTTTTCCTCCACTTTCCTCTAACTCGTGCTATTGTCCTGCCTTCCACTAGAAAATTTCTTAAGCAAGTGATTTTTACTGCTGCATCCACTTGTTCTAAAGCCACTATGGTCCCACCATGGCACTGAGACTGTGCTACAGAAATTCAGCAAATAACCGCTTATGCTTAAAATCCACTGGTCTCCTCCCAGCCTTACACTGCTTGTTTTCTCTGAAACATTTGACACTATCTCACTCTGCTTTTTGAAAATCAATACTCTCCTGCTCTTTTAGTTTTTTCTTTTTCTTTTTAATTCTGTGATCGGCTTTCCACCTCTCTCGTTAGCTCCTGTTTATCTGTATCTTTTGTCATCTCCTTTTTTCTAACATTCACTCTGTGGTATCTCTTGTGATGGACAGATTAATCTTTGATTAGGCTATACTTCTTCCCCCTTTCCCTCCCTTCTTCTATCTTGAAATTCTATTCTCACCATATCAGGCATAGTAATTCTTTGAAAACCTTTCATTGTATGATGTCACCTCTCCACTTAAAACCCTTCAATGGCTTCCTGTTTCAGGCAGTCAAAGCTGAAGTTCTTACAATCCTTACAAGCTCCCTGTGATCTGGTCCAGGCCTTCCCCCCCCCACCACGGAGACCCCTGACTCTACCACTTGCTCATTCTCACTGCACTCTCTCCTTTAAGGCCTGCCTCAGGGAATCTGCACTTACTGCTTCCTCTCCTTGAAATGTTACACACGTGGCTTGTTACCTTGGCTACAATATTTAAAACAGATCCCTACCACCCCTTATACTCTTTCCTGCTTTACTTTCCCCAAAGGACTTATAATTATCTAACATATTAGTCTGTTTGTTTATTTATTTATTTTCTTGCCCAACCAGAATATAAACTACATAAGAATAGAGATTATGAATGCTTTGTTGATATTTATACCCCAAGGACTTATTGCACTGTCTGGCATATAGGAGATGCCCGATAACTATTTACTGAATGAATGAAATTTCAAATATCTTTAATGTTGAAAAAAAATGATCACATACAAGATCTGTCCATAAAAAGTACAGCCCTTGTTAATATAACGTTTGCATGACATCAATGTAACCTGGCAGTCAAGGAGAGTGGACTGGAATGCTCATGTGTGAACAATGGCAGCTTCACTATACTAGTCAGTGAGGGCCGTAGACCCTGTGGAATGAGCATGTATACTGTGTGGCCATCGCATTCAAAATTACTGAGTAGGTAGAGCAACAAATCTTCATCAAATTTTGCATTAAGCAAAACAGTCCTCCATGGAAACTACTTGGACAATTCAGAAGGCCACAGATATGGGCAACTGGCGATTGGGAGCTTCATCACAGTGACCCACCTGCTCATGCATCACATCTCATGCAGTTTTTCAGCAAAACATCAAATCACCCAGGTAACTCATCCCCTTACAGCCCAGAGTTGGAGTTCTGTGACTTCTGGCTTTTTCTAAAACTAAAATCACCTTTGAAAGGGAAGAGATTTCAGACCATCACCAAGATTCAGGAAAATGCAATGAGCAGCTGATGGCACTTGGGAGAACTGTGTGAGGTTCCAAGGTGATTACTTTGAAGGGAACTGAGGCATCATTGTCCTAGATACAATGTTTCTTGTATCTTGTATCTTCTTCAATAAAAGTCTCTATTTTTCATATTGCATGGCTGGATGCTTTCTAGACAGACCTTCATTAAGTATGGATCTATATACTGTCTATACTGCATCATCGATCTATGTCTTTCTTTATGCTAATACATGGCATCTTGTTGTAAATCTGTATAGTTAGTCTTGGAATCAGGTGCTGTAAGTCGAACTTTTTCCTTCTTTTTCAAGATTGTTTTGGCTTTTCTAATTTTTTTATCTTTTAATATAAATTTTACAATCAGCTTATTAATTTTTTTTAAAAGTCTAGGATTTTGATTCAGATTGCATTGATATAGACATATATAGTAATAGCTCTGCAGGTCCTATTGCACGCCCACTGAAATAGCTAAAGTTTAAAAGACCGACATACAAATACTGATACTAACCACTAAGTGTTGATAAAGATAATGGACAACTGGTGCTTTTACATGTTGCCTAAGGAATTGTAAAGCCACTTTTGAAATCAGTAGAACAGTGTATTACAAAGTTATAGATGTACTTACCATGGGGCCCGGTAATCTCAATCTTAGGTATTTGCCCAAAAGAAATGAAAACATATTTTACACACAGGCTTAGAAGTGCTTATGAGCACATTATTCATAATAGCCTGAAAGTTGGAAACAACTCAGATGTCTATTAAAAGATGAATGAATATGCAAATTAAGTGATACTGCATATTTTGATAAAATGAGTAAAAAAATCAGCAATAAAAAGGAGCAAAATATTAATATACTCAATAGCATGGATGAATCTCAAAAAGAGTATGCTAAAATAAGTGCAACAACCAATTGATATCTCTCTCAAATCAATAAATAAAAATTTTAAAAAGAGAATACTAAGTGAAAGGAGCTAGACACAAGAAACAATATATTGTACGATTCAATTTTTATGAAATACCCACAAAAGATAACTCTATGGAGACAGAAAACAGATTAGTGATTGCTTGGGACAGGTGTCAGGAATGGGATGGAATGAATAAATAAGTGTGAAGGGTCTCTTAGTGATGAAAATATTCTATAACTGATTTATGGTCATGGTACATAACTTGGTAAACTTATTCAAAATTTTTAAATTGTACATTTAAATGGGTGAATTTTATCATATGTAAAATATACCACAGTAAAATTGTAAAAGTCATTATGCTAAATTAATGATAACAACACAATATAACATTATACTACATGATTCCACTTACATGAATTCTAGAAGAAACTGAACTATATACAGAAGACATATCAGTGGGTACCTGGGGATGGGGGTCAGGGCATAAGACTGACTGCAAAGGGGCAAAAGGAAACTATTTAGGGTGAGAGGTTTATTTTATATCTTGATTTGGACGATAGTTAAACACCTGTATACATTACCAAAATTCACTCAACTGTGCATGCAAATCAGTAAATTTAGTTGAATCTAAATTATATCTTGATAAAATCTTAAAATAGCTCAAATAATACTTGTATGTAGTTAATTCTGCAATTTTGTTTCAATTAGTCTTAGTTAACACTTTTCACTACATTTAAAAGTTCCAACTTGTAAAATCTTTAGTGCTTACTGGAGATATATTTGATGCATGTGATTCTAATTGTTCAGATAAGATGACAGAGTAAGGGAATTTTCTGGAGATTCTCTATTTTTAGAATTAAATTTTCATGAAATCATCAAAAGAAAACCTATAAAACTTTTCTAAGCAAATGGCAAGATTAAACAATATTCTAAAATTTATGTGCTTTTCTGCATATCTTCCCTCACCTCAAGTGATGGAAAAGTATTACACAAGAGCAATAAAATATAATTCGAACTCCAGAGCAACCCAAATGTTCGTCAGCAGGAAGCTGGAAAGACAAATTATGATACATGAGGAGTACTCCTCAGTAACAAAAAGGAATGAACTACTGATAAATAAATTTGACAACATCAGTTGCCCTCAAAAAATTTTTGAGTGAAAGAAGCCAAACACAAAAGTATACATGCAGTATTGTTCCACTGATATCAAGTTCAAGAACATGCAAAAATTAATCTATGGGATAGAAATCTGAATAAGTGGTTTGCCTGATAAAGAAGAGATTGACTGGAAAGGGGAAAAACAAGAGAACTTTTTAGAAGCATGACAATCTATATCTCTGATGGGGTGTTGGTTACATGAATGTAAACATTTGTCAAAACTGAATTCTACTATATATATTTATACTCCAATTAAAACTTTGGCTTTCATGAGACTAGGTTTCTAATACTCAGAAAATTACAAGGAAACAAGAAAGTGAGAGGAAAACTATACACACATCAAATTGTATCAACCTATTGAGAAATTTGTAGAGCATAAAGAAAAATTAAAAAATAATATAACCAGTCTCTAAAATAAACTGTACATATTAAGTTTTAGATAAGAATTATTGGGCATTTGGTGAGGAATATAAAATACATCTATAAAAAATGGAAAAGAGATCAATTTCTGCTATTGAAAAATCCAAATTAAACATTAGAAACAGAGAATATGGGAGAAATTAAGGCAGTGAAAAGATTTTAGAGGTCATATATTAAACACAGAACAACTTTTAAAATTAAAGAATACAAAATAAAGCAATCACTATTCAATAATACAACTAACAGGTTCTTGGATATTTAGAAATCATTGGTACTGGGAAATGAAAGCACCTATTTTGTCCTAAGTAAAATTAACATTAACCAACTCCTTAGTAGTGTTCGAAATAATGTTCAAAAGGAGAATCCCTCAACTGCGCAAAGGGAGAGTAAAAAAAAAGGTTAATTTCAAAGGAGATAAAACATGTACAATGATATAGAAAAATTACATCCTCTTAAACAACTTATATGACAATTACTTTTGAGGAAGATTTCTCACTCACAAAAAATGTCACTAGAAGTGGAGTTCCAAGAGTAGCAAGGCATTTAGGTTCACAAGGCTATGAGTTGCTGAGAAGGAATTGGCTTTCCTCAGAAAAGACACCTGGGAGCAAGGAAGAAGAAGCAATATCCAAGACAACCCACTGACTCTGCAAAAGAAATTATGTGAGCCAGAACACAATAAAATGACATTCTTAAAGTACTGGGAGAAAATAATTCTCACCTTTTATTCTCAGCAAAATATCTTTTAAAAATGAAGATAGGCAAATATATTCTTAGAAAAAAACAGAATTTGTTTCTATAAGACCTAAATCATGGGGAGTTCATCAGGGAGAAAGGAAATAATCACCTAGGGAAACTAAATGCATAAAGGAATACAGAACAATCAAAAGAATTAACAGGTGTATAAGAGAAATGAATATTGGTTGTCTACTGACCTACAAAACAATGATAGTAATAGTAATGTTTTGTGGGGTTTAAAATATATAGAATAAAAATGCCACAATAATGCAAGGTGAAAATGGAGCTTAGGTGTTTTAAGTTTCTAGTAATACAAGGAAAATTGTAAAAATAAAAAAAATTATTTTAGACTGTAGTCTGTAGTCTAAAATGAAGAGCTTCTATAGATAATAAGAAAGGCAGAAGAAAAGCAACCCAATGGACAAACAGGCACAATAACTTTGGCACTTCATCAAAGAGGATATCCAAATTGCTAATAAACATGAAAAGATGCTCAACTTTCTTAGACATCAGAGAAATGCAAATTAACTCAGCAAGATAAATTTTAAAAGGCAAAACTTAAAGAGTTGGGAAGAATCAGCAATTAGAATTCTCATAGATTGCAGGGGAATTGTAAATTGGTATAACCATGTTGAAAATAGTTAGATAGTCCCTAACAGAGCTGAATATATGCTTGCCTGATGACCTGGTAAGTTCATGCTGATGTACACAGCCACTTTCATAAGATATGTTGTAATATATGAACATCAGCTACATTATTTGCAGAGCCAAATGCAAAGTGAAAATGAACTTCTTCTTCAAGGAGATAGTAATAAAACACATTTGTATTGTTGAATGAAATCTAAAGCTTTCAATACAAATCTCTCAGCAGATTAGGATGACAAAAATAATTACAGATAGCTCAGGAACTGAATAATATGAAAGATCACTATTTTTCAAACATATTTGTGTTTGCATGTGCACACACACATCTTCTATAGCCATACCCATGAAATATTTATAAGTATTATCATATATTAAAATTTAAAAGATAACCAATATAATCTAAAATAGTGGAAGTTATATAGAATACAATTAAGTATATTCTGTTTTCTTAAAGGAATAAAACAAGAAATCAATCAAATACCGAAAGTCTTGCCAGTTGTAAATGTAAACATTCTACTTTAAAACATTCTGAGTTTTGTTAAATTAAGGGCAAATTTTCACAATATCTTTAAAATAATGAAAGGAAGATACTATGTAGCATATAGTACTCAAAGAAAAATTCAGAGTTAAAAAATTAGTGGTGAAGAAAGATTCGTAAACAGTAATAAAGCATTAAGTTTCTCAAGTTTGACAAAAATACAAAATAGCCAAAATTAGAAATTAACAAAGAAGATTGAGAAGATGGCAGTGGAGTAAGTAGAAGCTACACTAATCTCCTCCCAGGACCAATTGGAATTACAACTAAATTAAAGAAGAATCATCCTGAATAAGGATCATCCTAAACACTAGCTGGAGAGAAACCTTATAACCAAGGACATATGGAAGAAATCACTTCACCACAACAAGACTAGTAGGGAATGCAGAGGAGACACAAGAGGGCTGGCTGGTATCCCATGGGTGACAGCTGAAGATCCAGAGGGATATTTCAGAGACTGGGGGAATCCCCCTGAGAAGTGTGGGGCCTAAACCCTAAGCTGTATTCCCCAGTCTCTAACACCAGAACTGGGAAAGGAACATAAATAACATCTGGCTGTGAAAAGCAGTGTGGTTTCTGTCTGCGAGGGAGACACAACTAGAGACACAGAGAGACTCATAAAGGCCCAACACACAAAATTTCATTTGCAGCCACTTACTCTGGACTCCAGCAGAGGGAAGGCTGGGTGGACTAGAGACATGTGAAGAGAGTCTGGAGCTGAGTAGACACTTCTCCAAAGAGGACCTACAGATGGCCAATAGACATACAAAAAGATGCTCAGTGTCACTAATCATCACAGAGATGCAAATTAAAACCATAATAAGATACCATCTCACACCTGTCAGAATGGCTATCAGCAATAAATTAACAAAAAACAAGTGCTGGTGATAATGTGGAGAACAGGGAACCCTTGTGCATGGTTGGTGGGAATACAGACTGGTGCAGCCACTGTGGAAAGCGCTATGGAGATACCTCAGAAAATTAAAAATGGATCTGCCTTTTGACCCAGCTATCCCACTCCTGGGATGATATCCAAAGGAACACAAAACACTAATTTAAATAAACAAAAGCATCCCTATATTCACTGCAGCATTATTTACAATCACCAAGATGTGGAAGCAGCCCAAATGTCCATCAATACATGAGTGGATAAAACATTATGGGACATTTACACAATGGAATAGTATTCAGCTGTAAAAAAGAAAAAATTTTTACCCTTTGTGACAGCGTGGATGGACCTAGGGAACATTATGCTAAGTGAAATAAACCAGTCAGAGAAAGACAAGTAACACATGACTTCACTCATATGTGGAATCTAATGAACAAACTGACCTAACAAGCAAAATAGAGACAGACTCATAGAGAGCAGGATGACAGCTATTGGCGGGGTGGGGGGAGTTTAGGGGATAGAGGGATCAAGCAAAAAGGTGAAAGGACTCATGGACATGGACAACAATGTGGTGACTGTTGGGGGATGGGTATGAGGGGTCTAAATAGCAATGGAAAAATCAATTAAAAAGTAAAATAAAATAAATACAACAAAGATATAACAGAAATTAATATATATGACAGAGTCAATCTAATCAAGAAGAAAAGGAAGAAAGCATACATATAAAATTTGAAGATATCATGGGGAAAGAATAGAGTAATAATGTTAAGATTTAGAAAATTATTTATCTCTGCATAAAATTTGAAAACCTGGAAGAAGTAGTTGGCTTTCCAAGAAAACAAGACAAATCCTCAGAAAAGGTAGAAATATTTAATGGTAAAAAAATACCTAAAAGAAAATGGAGAATGTCTTTAGAGTGCAATTATTTCCCACAAAACATTGGAACAAAACTCTTCAATAGGTGAATGCCCTGTGGATTGATAGCTCTAATCATATTTAAACATTCTAAAACACAAGGAGATCTGAATTATTTTTATGAAGAGTGTCGGAATAGCAATGATACTAAATTCTGACCAAGGGGATATAAAACACAAAAACTGAAGACTCAGTTTTTTTCAATGAATTTTTGTACAAACATCCTAATAAAATATTGGCAAATAGTATCCTGCAACAGTCTGTCACCAACAACTAGGATAAAGTTAATATAATTGATTATAATCATGGCAAAGTGGAAGATCCACAGATGGTGAGGGAAAAAAATAAACTAATAAAATCCAACATCTATTTTTGATAAAACTCTTATTAAATAGGAATAAAAGCATATTTTCTTTCTAATGCCCTGTTGTATTTTTTTCATTTAGAAAATTTTAATATTTGTATAATTAGTACCATCTTAAAAAGGCATTTCTCACTTCAATATTGAAAATGCATATACTCCTTAAAGTGGAAAAATTACTTAGTAGACCTGTGCTACAAGGGACTTTTATATTTGAAAAAAATATATATGTTTATAAGGATAGTTATTGAGGCCTTTTTTCGCAGATTAAAAAATGGAAAGAACTAAATGGGGAAGTAATTAAATAATGGTGTATCTGTACTTTGGCATAATAAAAAGTCATTTAAAAGTATGAAATAAAGATTTTCAAAACATGTTGTCACTCATTATTTATTTCATTAAATATAACCTTTAAAGGAAACTAAATATCCTAAGGGACTCTTATGGACCCCGAATCTGAGGGGAAAAAGCAAGTATTGGTGTTCTATATGTAAAAATTTAACCTTAGTTTTGAAAAGTAAGGTAACTAAGACCTTAAAAATTCTCATCACAAGAAAAAACATGGTAACTGTGTGTGCTGATGGACGCTCACTAGACTTATTGTGGTGATCAGTGATCTTTTTGCAATATGTACAAATATCAAATCATGTTCTGCACATGAAACTAATATAATCTTATATGTCTATTTTATAAAAAAACTAAATTAGCTAAAGTAAAGGGAGTTTTTTTGTGTGGGTTCTTTTTTTATTGTTGTTCAACTACAGTTGTCTCTACTTTCCCCCTACCACTCTCCTCCACCCCACCGGCCCCCACCTCCCACCCTCAATCCTACCCACCTTTGGCTTTGACCATGGGTCCTTTATACATGTTCCTTAATGACTCTTCCCCTTCTTTCCCCCGTTATCCCTCTCCCCTCCACCCCGGTCACTCAGCTTGTTCTTTATTTCCACATCTGTGGTTATATTTTGCTTGCTTGTTTGCTTTGCTCATTAGGTTCCACTTGTAAGCAAGATCATGTGGTATTTGTCTTTCACCACCTGGCTTACTTCACTTAGCACAATGCTCTCCAGATCCATCCATGCTGTAGCTAAGGGTAGGAATTCCTTCTTTCTTTCTGCTATGTAGTATTCCATTGTGTAAATGTACCATAGTTTTTTGATCCTTTCATTTACTGACAGGCACTTAGGTTGCTTCCAGCACTTGGCTATCATAAATTGCGCTGCTATAAACATTGAGATGCATAGGTTCTTTTGAATTGATGTTTCAGGGTTCTTAGAGTACAGTCCCAGCAGTGGAATTGGCAGGTCAAAAGGCAGTTCCACGTTTAGTTTTTTTAGGAAATTCCAAACTGTTTTCCACAGTGGCTGCACCAGTCTGCATTCCCACCAACAGAGCACTAGGGTTCCCTTTTCTCCACATCCTCACCAGCACTTGTTATTTGTTGATTTGTTTATGATGGCCAGTCTGACTGGTATGAAGTGGTATCTCATTGTGGTTTTAATTTGGATCTCTCTGATGGCTAGTGATGTTAAAAATATGGAATGCCTCAAGAATTTGCATGTCTTCTTTGCACAGGGGCCATGCTAATCTTCTCTATACCATTCCAGTTTTAGTATATGTGTTGCTGGTGAGCACTAAAGTAAAAGTTTTTTAAAAGGTATAAAGAGTTCACATTAGAAATGCATTTTAACTCTTCACATTTAAGACATAATATAAAATTATGATTTTATACAGTGTTTATTGAGGAAAATAAGGTAAAAAGTAACCAAGGTGGCATTAAAAATGAAAGGTAATAGATGAACTGATAATAGTAAATACAATGACTGGAAAAAATGGGGTACCACAGAATGAGGGAAGGAAAGAGGCATATACACAGAGACATTAAACAACAAGAAATATTTCAAACTTGAGGAAATGACTAAGAACCAAAAAGGCACTCATCTGAGTGATGACACAGAAACAGAAAGACACAGGTAAGGGATATTCCCATCTTGTAGCATTTTAAAATTTTATGCTGAAAACTGAAAGCTGTTTCCTACACAAAACCCTGCATGTGTGAATATCAACCTTTAATGGAGTAAGTTAATTTGTGATGTGCCAACTAAGGCAATGATCTCTAATAGTGTCTGACTTATTATGGGCTAAACCTGTCGATATTTGGAGAAAATTCTAGAAAATGGCGAGGAATCTGGGAAGGAGTTCGTAAGCATGTTAGAGCCTGTGTTTGTGAACTGACTAGGTGATACTTATTACCCATCACTGGGACAAGCTTCTTTTACATTTATTTATTGACTATCTGTCTAATTAAAATGAATTATGGATTATCTTAGTTGTTGTAGTAATATTGTTCATATATTTATCTCAGTGTAATGTTGGGGTGTGTGTGAGAGAGACAGAGAGAGAGAAAGAGAGAGAGGGAGAGGAAGAGGGAACTGAGCTCTGTAAAATGTAGGTCCCACAGAAAATTTTGGTTTTATATATTTACCTAGACTTGCCTCAGTGACCTTACCAAAAAGCTGCTGAAGTCTTACGAAGGCCTGGTCTCTGGTTATTGTACCAGGGCAATGATGGCGGCTTCACCTTGTTGAGATTGTGCTAGTTTTTAAATCATCACAAAACACTGGGAAAATGGCTCTTTAAGTGTGGCCTGTGGGGTAATAGTATTTCTAGACGGCCATATTATTGAGATGATTGATAGACCAATTCTTACATGCTTGTGGAAGAAGGATTTCACAGAAAAGGAAGTAGCAGAAGATGATGAAGAGAAAGTAAACCCTACACATTTAGTGAACACTTACCATGCATCATCAAATTCTTAAGGGGTTTCATAAATATAAGATAGTTACAGTTACTGCCTTCCTTTTACAAACAAGGCAGCTGTGCCACAGAGAGGCTAAAATCTTGCGTAGGAACACACAGCTAGTGAGGTGCAGAGCAGGAATTAGAACCCAGTTCAGTTCTGGAGTCTGTGCATTTAACCATGACACTATATTGTCTCTCAAATGGGAACAGTCTTTATAATGAGACCAAACTGAGGAAAAATAATTCACAAAGAAAAGTAAAAAGCTGTAGAGAAGGCAGTGGGCCAGAGAGTCATTCATGATTCATACTCATAACCATTTTCTGAAAGAAACGTGTGCAGATGTTCTGGCTTGCGTATAATCAATTTATTACCGAGAAGATTTAACTTTAAATAGTGTAAGAGGATCGTTTTTATGTTTTCTTCTTATTGCTCTATTCTAGGACATTACACCGGGAACTCTTATTCATTGTTGCAGAATTTCTTTCAGATGTGTGATTACACATAGCTATTCACAGTACAGCTAAGGAAGATGCTCAGAAAAAGGGGCAAAGCTCTGTCCAGGTGGCTAAATTGGTTGGAGCACCATCCAATTACACCAAAAGGTTGCAGGTTCAATCCCCAGTCAGGGCACATACATAGGTTGTAGTTCGATCCCTGGTTGAGGTACATATGGGAGGCAACCTGTTGATGTTTCTCTTTCACATCAATGTCTCTCTCTTTCTTTCTTTCTTTTTCTCACTCTCCCCTCCCTCTGCCTTCCTCTCTCTCTAAAAATCAATAAACACATCCTTGGGTGAGGATTAAAAAAAATGAAAAAATAACTTGAATACCAAAAGTCTATAGAACTCAATCTCAAGTGAATATTTTTTAAAAACTAAAAAAGTTACATTTGTGACTTTTTAAAATATAAAAAATGTATAAATGCATCTGTATCCACATATAGATTTATATTTTGATAATATTAAATACATCCTAACTCTGTAAGTCCCTAACATTTATTATTATTGATGAAAAGTTAGTTTAACATAATGATACAAAGTAAATTACCATTTTGGGCATTTGAGTGACAGACCAAAAATTTATGAAAAAAGATTTAAAAAGAAAAGTAAGATAAATACAAAGTATTATTATCGCCCAATACTTGCAATGCCTAGTCAGTCCCTAGTCAAGAATTATCCAGGGTGGGGCAAGCGTACGTTTACAGTTGCGAGTATGTGAAACGGAGTTTATTCGTGTATTATTATTTATTAATTCATGTAGTATTTTCCATATGAACAACTGTAAACCTACTTTTGCCCACTCTGTATTTTATAAAGGAGACTGGTTAGTTTGGTTAAATGTCACTGATGTCAATTAGGCAAAGCAATGAGAGAATGAAATGCTACCAGAGTAGGGAGCTAGATGGTTATCAGGACTTGAGCAGATTGTTCAAAAAAGTTATTTTGCAGAGGAAAAACTTTGCAGAAGGGTGGACAGGATGTCTCAGTATATCTTATGGCCTGCTGAACTCTGCTTTTTGGATTTTGCTTTGTGTACATATATTGTTATTTGTCTCCTCTCTGGGCTGTGTTATTCCAGGCTCCCCATGGAGTGAGGCCCATCAAGTTAACTTTGGCTGTAGGTTATTCCCATGCCAAGACAGCTTTTCCAGTTCCAGTCTAGACCAGATATGAAAGTGTAAAACACAAGGGGGTGCATTCAACCCTTTTTCTTCTGCACTTCTGAAGCTTGGAAAAACTCCAGGGCACTCTTTTGGGCATGGTGAACAATACCCAAACCACAAATTGATTATGGATTTCACAACTTCTAGGTGCATCATGAATTTAAAGAATTAGAGTGATTGCTTGCTTTCTGGAAAATAGAGATTGGAAATGACTTTAGTTCAATATAACACAAAAATTAGTTTCTGTGAGAATACAGCATTCTCTGTAGTGAGTTTTGTTCCTGGCAAAGGAATATATCATGTAACTGGCTTGATCCCCTTGCCCATCTGCAGGGAGTGGTAACCAAAATGTATGGGCTGGAGTCTGTGTCTCCAATGTTGTGTGTTTTCTTTTCAAACATCCTATTTCTTTAAGGGGAACAAATGTTTTCTCCACAAAGGCCGCCTCTGCCTCCCTCCTGGCTGCTCGGGTTTCTGCCTGCCTTTTGGTTACCGTGTGGCTGGTGATTTCTCAGGGTCCCAAAGGAGGACTCACGCTAGCTGTTAGGACTGAACAAACAATCCCAGCTGAAACCAGAACAGAATCTCGACGCACTGCTTTCACCATCACACTCTTCAGCTCCGTTTCAGTTTTCCCTGCCAGAGCAGATACAGTATCGAACACTGAGGTGCTGCCAAGCTCAGCAGTGACACAGGCTCACAGTAATCACTGCCTCTAGGTGCTGGGCCTTGCACCAGGCAGCTTATCCAGCCACGCTGCACTCAGTCCTCGCAACAATGCTATGAGGTCAGCTTCGCCACTGTAGTTTTACACTCAAGAAAATGTAGACTCAGAGACCTGGCAGGTTAAGGAAATTGTTCACGGTCACAGGTCGTAAGTGGCTGTGTCCTAATGTTTCAGTAATGTATTATCACTTTTACCCTTCTCCTTTTCTTGACATGAAAAAAAGGAAAAGAAAAATTTAGTTACTTCTGCTCTAGACCCTCCCTATCTTTCATTCGGGTGAACTAACGTTTATGGAGCCTCTGCTACCTGACAGGTGCTGTGCCAGGCACAGGGGAGGAAGTGGGCAGAGTAGACACATCCTGACTGAACAGAGCTAATCTTTCCAGCCCCATCTGTTAACACTCTCCACATGCAACAAATGTTCCAGCCACGCCGTACAGCTCGAAGTTGCTGACTACCCGTCTTCCCTCACCTCTGTGTCTGTGCTCTTGTCCCCGCCAAAGCGCCCCGGCCTATGCTCCTCCGCTTTGCCAACTTCTATTCCTTCCAAACTCTGGGTACTTATCACTATTCCATGCAGTGATAAGTGTTTACATCCTTGAACTCCTGAAGTAGAGTTGGGTCTTTTTCCTTTATACCAGGGCTCTGCTAACAATGCTCTGCAGATCAAATCCCGCCCTGCCTATCTGTCTGTGTATTGTCTATGGCTGTTTTCAGGCTACAGTGGCAAGAGGTCAGTAATTACAAAAGGGGGTTGGCACACTTTCTGGGAAGAGCTAGATAATAAATATCTTAGGGTTTGTGAGCCAGGTGGTCTCTGTCATGAAAATGCTGGGGCTCTAAGGAAAGTCCAGCCTCTATCCATGAACACTATACTGGCCACGAAACTTGGCTTAGTGAGTCACATTGCTTAGCAGTTATTTGAGAAGTCAGAGGTTAGTGGATGAATGACTGGGGATGTTAACAGGTAGACTGTATCAGGGACACAAGAAAATCATGCTGAGAGAAGAACACAGGATATTTTCATTTATTGCCATCTTCAAGTGGCTTATCCTCTAATCTGTTAATTCTCTCTTACACGCAAAGTTTTAGAGAAACTTGGAACTCAAAATAATGAACACATAGTTCTCTGATTTATCTCTTCATTTATCTACCTAAAAACGTTTAATGACCATCTACTACTTCTAGGTCCCATAGTCGGATATGAAAACATAGCAATGAATAAGACCAGTTGTTGTCCTCAAGAGACCCTTTAATAGCATGAATTTCATACACTCACTAATGCTGCAGAGAGAAAAACTTTTAAAATTAAATTCATATTTCTATCTTATCCATGCCAAAAATGTCTCCTCCTTTTCATAATTTTGTAGTAAATAATCCTCTGGTTATTTTTTTTTCCAGTTCCACAGACAGTTTTGTAGCTTTTGACCACATTCTCTCAGCTTTTGTGTTTTCAGGTTTACCCAGTCCTAAACATTTCAGTCCTCCTGGAATGATTGCCCTATCTCTCTTATTTTTAGTTATGTAGAGTATATGTCTGCATGTCACACACATTTCTCAGAGTATTTCTACAGTGGTTTCAGATCCCTTTTCTGGGTTATGACTGATTGGGAATATATCTTGCTTGACTCTTGCTTATAAAGATCCCAAAGACATGTGAGTGCAGCTGGGATGTGACATCTATCACAGGCTGACCTGTTAACTTGACCTGACATAATGGAGAAGCTAGTCCTCTCTCCCTTCCTCACTGACCTCTCAAAGACAACATTTTCCCAAAGTGAAGATTGCTCTTATGTTAACATTATGTAGAACTTCAAGAGGCTGTTTGTGAGAGAAAATTTCAGGATCATGATCAAATTCTTTACTGTGGGCAGCAGTTCCCAGAATGGGTGATAATGGTTTCACCGACTCTCTTGGGAGAGTATTAAGGGGGAAATACAGACCAGCTCTCTATTGGTTTCCTATTGCTACTGTAACAAATTACCAGAAACTGTCTTAAAACAACACAAATTTATTATCTTACGGTTCTGGAGAACATAAATCCTAAAATCAAGGTGCTGTCAGAATGCTTTTTTTAACGGATGTTCTAGGGGAGAATCTACTTCCTCACCTCTTCTAGCTCCCAGTGGCTGTTTCCAACACTTGGTTCACAGTCCCCTCTTCCACCTTCAAAACCAGCATCTCCAAATCTCTCTCTGGCTCTGCTTCTGTCATCACGCCACCACTGAGTTCCTTCCCTGACTCTCACTCCTCTGCCTCCTTGCTTGCTTTATAAGCATCTTCTTTTTTTAATTACATGGGGCCTACACAGAAAATCTAGCATGAGAGATGAAGACATCTTGAGATGTGGACAATCAAGACCCTTACCTTAATCAGATCTGCAAAGTCCCTTTTGCCATGTAAGGTACCACTCACAGGTCCGGGACTAGAGCAGGGACAACTTTGTGGGAACACGATTCTGCCTTCCGTGGACCCCATTCTCGTGGAAAGCCAGCTGAGCAAGTGTGCAGCTTTTGAACACAAAGGGTTTTCTGAAGAAAAGGGAACCCAAAATGATTCACCAAGCAGCAGCCCTACCTGCTCAATTTCCTGAATGGCTACACTGAAGAGTCCCAAAGAGTCCCAAAGAGTCCCAGTGCCCTTCAGTAATTACACACACACGTGCTAGAAGTCTATGCAGCCATTTATCAGGCTGCTGGAGATCTCAATCTGCTGCCTTGTAGACGGTGAAGCATGTAGATTACCAGCCATCCTGTTCGACCTGTTCCATGCAAGTGAAAATGTAACTATAAATCATGTGAGCCTTTGTGCAGAGAGAGAGATGTCTGAAGAACGTTCACCAATATGCTAAATCTTGTTTTATCCTGAGTAGTAAGATTCGGGGGTATTTTTACAGTTCTGTCTTGTATCTTTTCCAGTTGTTTTAATGTTTTGATAATATCTTCCATAAACAATATAACTTTTTTAAAAGGCAGAAAAATATATGAAGCAACAGAGTAGAAATACCTTCTGAATCTCTGAAAAGTGTAAAAAAGTTGAACTGCTGTGGATTGAAGTCTTGGCACCGGGTGAAGGAATGGAGGATGGCTCAGAAGGCAGGGGTGTGGCAAGGGTGAAGTTGCTGCCTGCAGGCACCAAGGAAGCAGAGGCAGCCTTCGGAACGGGGCAGCAGGGCTAGATTTGGCAGGCACAGCTAGAAATCGTGCCAAAAAGAGGTGGACTAAAGCATGAGCGGAGGGAGTTGGGACTGGATAAGAGTCAAGCCAGACATTAAATGGGGGAAAGAACAAAGAGATTTGAGTTAGGGGCAATGCAACGGGGGTCAGGGTGGTAGGAGCAATTTCTGCTCCGGTTCCAGTATTACTGCAGATCCTCAGAGATGAGGTCAAAAAAGTCACTCAGTGTTCTCTTTTTGCATTTCTGTCCTTCCGTGGATTGATAGACAAGTCATTGGTCATTTGGAGGGCAGATGGGAGATGAGAGAAGAGCGAAGTGGTTGTATAAAGTCCACAGAAAAATAATGTGTGGGACTATGAACCAAATAAAACTTTTTCAAAATTTAGGGAGTCAATTTTCAGTGATTTACATGATCTGCAGCCATGGTGATGCCTTTGGGCATGTTCACGTCTGCCAGCTGGCAGAGGGGCAAGCAGATTCGCAGTTTAATAGACTCCGATTTCTTCATTTCAGCTCAATGACTATGTGTTGTATATGTTATAGGTAATAGATAAAGTGGAAAAGCCATAATTGTGAACAAAAATTATCAGTGTACTATCGATAGATGGTATCAAACTACAAAGGAAAGACAGAAATAAGATTCTGAATAATGATAATTCTAGGAGAGATGAGACTGCTTTTCATATGTTCTACCTACCTTGTATTACACAGAGAATAGGACAAGCAGCAACTAGCTATGTTGTTCTAACTCAGATTGCTATTGGTTCTAGATTCATAGAGCTTTAACCCTACACAACGGCACTTGAGACACAGGGACAACTTTTTGTGATTATGTGATACTGCCCAGTGCATGATGACAGAACAGCCACCCCTTTTCTGAGAGGTCTGCTAACATGGATTCATTAGTTCTCGCGATGTTGTGGTTTAGATTTCGTGCCTCTGTGTGTCAATCAGGGGAGGCACAGCACTGGCCGGGGCTTGACTGCCATAGACTCTCCACGAGCTGTGGCAAACTCTTCCTTCCGTTCCTGTCTCTTTCTCCAGTCCCCTCCCACCTCAGTCAGTACTGCTGTAACATTTGGCCTACGTAAATGTGAAGGAGGAGAGGTAGCCAAATCCTACTTGGCATCGTATTTTCCTTCTTCCTTATATTTATTAAAGTGGTAACAATACATTTATTTGTGTGGTTACTTTACTGTATGGCTCCTACACTAAATTATAGGTTTCACAAGGCAAGGGTGTGTGTGTGTGTGTGTGTGATATATATATCTGTGCCTGATCACCACAGTATACCTGGTACTTAGCAAAGTGCCAGACATGCTGTAGAAACTCAAAATGCTTGATGAATAAATGGGAGGTATGTCTAGGCAAAATGCTAATTTTGCCTTCACTACACTGTGGCATGGACAAGATGATTTAACCCACAGGTTTTTTCCTTACCTACCAGTAAGAAATTGGTCAATGAGAAACTTATAGCTTCTTTTTTCAAAAGATTTTATTTATTTTTAGAGAGAGAGGAAGGGAGGGAAGAAGAGTGGGAGAGAAACATTGATTGGTTGCCTCTCGTATATACCTGATGGGGGAACCTGGCCTGCAACCCAGACCTGTGCCCTGACCAGGAATCGAACTGGCAACCCTTTGATTTGCCGGACGACACCCAACTCACTGAGCTACACCAGTCAGAGCTGGAGATTATAGTTTCTAATAACATAAGAAATGCAGCCATTTTAGAGATAAGGAATTTCAGGTCAGAGCATTTAATTACTTATTTGAGGGTCTAAGGGCACTCAACACTGAGCCCATTTCATAAGAATATGATTGGGTCAGTAAGGGATGGACTTGGCAAAAGAATCAGATCAGACTGGCTTTCAGAGCAAGACTCCATTCATTAGATCCTGATGTTTCTGGCACAACGTTAACCAAGAATCACATCGCAAGACTTCTTTTCTGATTGCATAGGCTACAAAATTAATCTTAACAGTTTGAACAGATAATAAGTAGATGAACTCCAGTTGGAGAAGTTTATTAGGAAAGAGTTGGCAGTGGAACAAATAACCTCCTCCTTAATCCCTGAAACCAGGCGACCATCAAACTCGACATCCTCAGTGATTAAGCTGTTCAGGCTGTAGCATGTATGCTTTCCCCTCTGCCTTATGCTCCTGCTCTTCAGAGTGATTCTGTCTGTAAAGATGCTTCTGCTTTGAGAAAACGTGAGTCTCTTTGATGACAGTTGTTGCAACAAGACAAAAGCATTTTTAGAATTATTGCTATTATCTCATGTGAGAGATGCTGACAGTCTCTCTCCATCTTACCCCCGTAATCCCATTAGATTTCACAAACTTTGCAAGGGCAACCTTGAGGCCATGGCTGAGATAAATAGTTTCAGGAATGTTTCTTTTCTGCAACTAGAATTGTGATTCATATTTCAAGGGATTTGTAAAAACAGATCATGTTCACAAGGACAGAAAATCCTAGAGCTGCAGCAGGGTAGCAGGGACTTCAGAAGTCATCAGATTCTTTCCCCCTTTCATGTAAATTGCATGCAAAGAAAAAGTTTTTTGAAAATAGATGATAGATAGATAGATAGATAGATAGACAGACAGACAGACAGGCGATAGATAGGGCAAGCCGGAGGTCCCCTGAGGAAAATGACTCTGTAACTTTCCTAATAACCTTTGAATTTGTCCCAGAGTCACCTGGTGCATGCTATATGAGTAAACATGAACGGTTAGGATTCTATTCTTGTCCTTCTCCTGAAGAAGTCTCTACTAGGGCAAGCAGCTAAAGCCTGAGCAAGAATGTCTTGCTATCAGTTTGCATTACTCCTACTGGTTTTTTATTGGAGGGCGGATGTCATTTTTCAGATTTCTTTTCAGCTAGAGATCCACAGTAATAATAGGGGGAAGATTCAGAGGTTATATAAATAAATACAACCCAGTCTTGGTTATTTGATGGCTAACATCCTAGTATTTGTATAATCTTATCCCTAGCTTCCATCTGATTTCCAAATGCCTCATCATTTGCTTTTAGGCATTCTAACAGGGGGTAGAGAATGGAAGAGAAATATAGATTTTTTTTTCTATTTTAGTCATTTATTTTTATCGCCTTCTTGTGGAATGCCTACTGTGAGCAAGGAACTTATTAGGCATTTATGTGATGATGAGAGAAAAAAAAAGTATGAGGAAAAAATACCCAAGAGCTTGTAATATCATAACACTAACACGAAACAGGAGTATAGAGAAAGTCATAGTCACTTCTGGCTGGCATGGGTTGTTATAGAAAATAGAATTGGAATTGGGCATTAGAAGCACATTACATGCCTATAAAAAAAACGAAAAGGAAAAAAGTCCTGAAAAACGTTTGGTAGTGATGATAGCAGGAACGGTGGAAGCTGTGGCAGCAGTGACAGTGCTAATAGATGGGTAGGGATGGTAATGGTGGTATAGAGGGTGCCGGTGGTTACAGGAGTGGTGATAGTGGTAAAAATGGTGGTGAAGGTGTAGGTGGTGTTGGGACAGTGCTGGTCATGGTAGTGGTGTGTGGTACTAGTGACAGTGTGTGTGGCCTCATAGTGACGATGTTGGAAACGGCATAACGAGGGCACTGCAGGTAGTGATAATGGTGGCAGTCAACACGAGCATGGCAGGAATGATGCTGAAGAGATTACTTTCCAGTGGCACTTTCAATTATCTATAGAGATTTCCCACCAAATGACGGGGGAAGAGACCTGATGTGATGGCAAAGTGACGAAGAGGAAAAGAGACCACTCCCATCCCTAAGGGAAATTCACGGCTGTGTGCACTGTCCCAGTACCTAATTTCCCAGCACAGTTTCTCTTTGAGACAAATCTCTTTGTGTTATGAGTCAGACACATCATCTTTCTTCAGCAAATGTTCTAAAATGCTCGTTTGTACTTCCAAGTACCAGTAAATGGTTTCAACAGATGGATAGACCTTCACGGTGGTTAACATAAACCTTAACACAAAGGTGTTCTTTTCAGTTGTGTATAATGTCGATTGCTTTATGATAACTATAGAAAAGAGCTTTTGAAGTACGATTAGCTTCATTGCCAATATATTTGTGAAGTTCTTACAAAAAAGACATTACCTAAGTTCTTTGTCAGTTCAGAGAGAACAGTGTTTAATCCAAAACGTGCAGACTGATGCCAAGGAAAGTGTTCCCAATGGAGACCGGAGCTGCATTGGCTCTGCATCGCTATTGAACTCAAATATGGAACACTATGTATTTCATTCTAGGAGGGAACTAAAAGCATGTTCCTTGCATAGTGAAAGTTGGTCTCTTTCTGCCTCAATCTTTCTCTCAATTTATCAAGAATTTAACATCTATTTCTAACCTTCATTGTCTAATGCAGGTTTTTTTTTTTTAAGATTTTATTTATTTTATTTCTAGACAAAGGAGAAGAGAGGGAGAAAAAGAGGGAGAGAAACATCAATGTGTGGTTGCCTCTCATGCGCCCCCTACTGGGGACCTGGCCGGCAAACCGGGTATGTGCCCTGACTGGGGAATTGAACCAGCAACCCGTTGGTTCGCAGGACGACCCTCAGTCCACTGAGCTACACCAGCCCGGGTAATGCGGGTTTTTTAAGGAGGAAAAAAAAAGTCCAACATGACAATATTTTGTAGCAACTGTCACTTGAATGATTATAATAAAAGGGTAGAAGTTTATTTGCCATCTAGTCTCTCCTCTGTAGACCCATGGCTGTGTGCAAGAGGTGTTGCTGATGTATTTCCAATAGCAACATCTGTTTCTCTGGCAGCCTGCTATGCTAACTGCGCTGACCCATTGATGGCTCTAGAACTTTGCAGAAAACACTGGATGGTTTGGCCAGAATATGTCGAAGCCATAGGGTTTTTTGTTCATCCTCTTGGGTGCTATTTATCTGTCAGTCACATTTCATTCTGAGAAATTTACTGTTCTTGTCTGTGTCTGTTTGAAATAAGTAAGGAAACTCCTCATTAAAGATTGGGATTTATATGGCCCAAATGGGAGTATTCCCAGTGCTGTATTTAGGATAGTGGAGGAGCTATGCTAGTGGCTGGATTGTCCTTAAAATGTCAAATTTCCCTGAGATGGTCTCAGAGTGTTATACATCCAATAGAAGCCAAGATGAGGGCATTTGTTTTTCTCCCTTCAGGGACTTATGATATGAGGGGGAGGGGATGGGTAGAATCATCACTAATAGAAATCAAATTTTAGGGATTTATGTCAAAGTTCTCGGGGGAGAAAGTTCCTGGTAAAGAAATAAAGAAGGACTGAAATCCAGTGGAAAGGAGCCAGACAATATGAAAGGGGAAAGGGAAAGAGAAAGGAAGTGGGGTCATGAGGCCAGATAGGAAAAGGGAGAAAGACTATTGAATATGAGGCTGTGATGAATCAAGAGAAAATGTAATGTTGATGGCAACATAAAGTGGTGAACTTTGAGAAGAAAAGCAGAGAAAATGAAATGCTGGTTTAAAACTGTGAAAATGTAAGGAAGAGGTATTTGGAAAATTGGAAAAAGTATATTAACGGGAAAAGGAAATATGGGAAATGAGGAAAGACTTATCAAGCCAAGAAGAAAGAAAACAAACAAAGATTAATAAATTCATTTAAACTGAATATTAAACTGTGGTGAATCATAACATTTTCTACAGAAGGCAAATTTACATCTTAATTTTGAGAAGATAATCGAAATAGATAACATAAGAGTATGCATTTAATTACTTGGGTAAGTGATTTTCTCCCTGGTTCAGTTGTAAATGAGAATACCCACATGGAAATAAAATGCTTTCTTGGAGTTATGTGGAAAGGGAACAAACAGTACTGAAGACACAGTATGGTTTACTTCTTGTACAGATGTATGATATTAATATTCAGTATTATAATAGTAGTCATCACTGATATAGAGCTTGCTTTATCCAGGTGCTGTTGTAAGTGATTTTGATACATTAACTCATTTGATCCTCAACAACAAACCTCTGAGGTAGGAATTGTTTTATTATTCCCATTTATGGAAGGGGAAACAGAGGCTGAGAGAGGCTGAGTAACTTGTCCAAGACACAAAGATGTTAAGTGATTAAACTCCAGCAGTTCAGCTTCAGAGTCTGTCCCATAATACTCTGAGAGTGAACAGGGAAGACCAAGCTTTCATGTAGAGATCCCTGACCCATGTACACATAAAATGAGACTAATATATTCAGTTCCATGCAAAGCTAATAATGGAAGTTTAGGATACAACCGTCCTATCTTCCCTGCTCCCAGTGCAAGTTATTTAATAAGCATGAAAAGCGGATATAGCTTAGACAGTACCACCATGAGAGTCACAGATTATGGTATGGTAAACAAAGGAAACATTGCTTTTTTTAAAGCTTACTTACTGTCCAGAAATCAGTGGTTCTGCCATCAACCCACTCAGTAAGAGGCCATCAGTGCTTCATTTGTTAATTGATTAAGTGATTACGGAAACCCTCAAACATATGACTAAATCTGCATGTCTGATCACTCATTTCCAAAATGGTTAAAATATCTATACTAGAGAAGGTGGTGGTTTGTTGACATAGTATGCAAAGGCCTTTCAAACTTTTAGATAACAGGCCTCGTAGAAGTGTAAAGTATTATTCTCATTTACAGTCCAGCCAGATTTAACAAAAAGCCTGAGCATCATAAACCTGCAGACAGAAGGAGTTCCAGGGGGAAACTAGAGGCTTGCTCATAAGCCAGCTGTGCAGAGGGCTGGACTCCAGCTTCCCATCACGGGTGTGCAGCCCAAAGAATGTTGGCTGCCTCTGGGGCCAGCTGGCTCACACAGGAACTGTGCTCCTGGAAATCCTGAGATGTCTGTGCAGGACTCCAGCAAAGAGAATTTTGGTTAACAGAGGAGCAGTCTCATCAGCCAGATTTGATTCAAACTGTTTTTCAAAAGCTTGCTAACTTTTAACACGTGACCAGTGGGGCTCAGGATTCCTGTCTTTTAGGGTTATTATAAGGCTTTAGTTAAATAATTGATACAAAGCACTTAGCACAAAGCTCAAGAACTCAGCTAAGAACTCAGTAACTCTGTTGTTATGGTGGTGGTTTTGAAGTTCCAAGATCCTATGCTCTTGGTACCTCCCTCACCTTTAGATCCATCTCATCTTCATGGTTCATGATTGTATATGACACACCGGGACAGATTCCTTCCCAGGAAGTTGATGGAATGTAGCCCTCTGCAGATGTATAGCTTATTTGATAGCAGCGATGGTGGTTTCTTACCACGATCGTACGCGACTGCAGCCAGAGTAGCCTCCAATTCTAGAAGGGCAGTGGGACAAACGGCTTTCCCAGAAATGCCCTCTACCTCCCATGGCAGCCGCCTTGGGCGGCCAGAAGAAAACTTCTCTCCCTTCCAAGAACTTTGTGAGTGATGTTTAGTCCCATGACCAGACCCTTTATCGGTGCCAAAGTAAGCTGGTGTGGCTGGTTGCCAGTGCTCCTGCTGGTTGCTGACTGAAGGAGGCATCGCCTGACACTCCTCAGGCTTTGCTGGAACTCACTTGGGCCAGCCTGGGTCAGAGGGCAAACCAAGAGGAGTTAACAAGGTTCAAACTCAACAGAACTGGTCTGCCTGCTAGATCCAGCAATTCCTCATTATCCCCAAATTCTCTTTACTCCAATGACCTAGTGAGACGGCAATGGTTTCCCCGCCCACCCCCACCCCACCCCCATTAAAATGTGACCAGCATTCAGTTAGTTCTTCTATAAAGAGGGTGACAGGGAGCTCCTGGAAAACTTGGACTAGCTTTTACAATTTAAATACTAACAATCTCCCATATAACATGAGGTAAAATTTGGAAGCAAGATATGAAGTAAAGTTGGTTCTTTGGCAAAAGTTATTGGTCAAGAACCAGTGAGGAGTCCAGACTCTGCCTTATAAAAACGATTTAAGCTCCACCTAATACCCCTTCAGTCAGTAATCCTGTCCTGGCAGTTTTCTTAATGGCCCGAGCATGGGCACTCTTTATTCCCTCTTCAAAATATTGGTTGCAGAGCTTAAAATAAAATGTGTATTATTGTTTTGCTGATAATGTGCTATGTTCTAGTATTACTCACCCAAAGACCTAGTGTTGATAAAAAGGAATTAGGCTGACTGCTTTCAGTAAAGATCAGAACCAAACTGTGGTAACAGAGAGTAACAGCTTTGCATTTTCAGCATTTCCAAAGTGAAGTATCTGTCTATAACCCCATCTGGATGGGGACCAGCAGGTTCTGGGAAGAATATTAACCTGAATTTGTTGCAGTCTTGTTTCCCAAACTGCTTTATAAACACTTCCCCATATGTGCTGCCAAAGCTTTGCATTTAATGAATCATCCAAATCTTTTTGCCATATATCCTGTGTAGCTATTGATGATGGAATACACGTTCCCGATATCTGAGGAGAAATGAGAGCGATGCCTATGTTACCAGCCAAAATTGCCTCGTAAAATAATCCTATTAGAATGTTCATTTTGATTTTTTTAAATACTGACTGTTAAATTTTGGACAGTTATTTTCAACCAAACTTCCTTGCAATTTCCTAGGGATCATTTTATTTTCTTGATACCTGCCTTTATTTTGATTAAGTACAATGGAAGAACAAATTATTACTTAATAAACACTCTAATACTTACTTCATGATTCTTTTACATTCTTGGTTGCTTTTACCTTATTTTATGGTAAGTTTAGCAGTAAAGAACAGAGGTCAAGAGCACAGGTTTTGGAGTCAAATGTGTTGGATTTCATGTTCAAGTTCTGTCTCTGTATAGTTTTATGAACATAGCAAATTACTTAGTATCTCTTAGTATCTCTTAGTATCTTAGTATCTCTCAACCTCAGTTTCCTCATCTGTACAAAAGGTAGCAAAGAACTCTCTACCTCTTTTGTCTACCATGAAAATAAAACAATGTAATGAAATGTAAGCTTTTAGTCTGGTGCTGATGCATGGCACATGTAAATTGTTGTTATTATTATGTTGTCTAATTGATTACCATTGGATCACAACTGCTAAAAAAGTGTTACAGGGAAAAACACCTCCAACTGAAAGCTTTAACAACCATGTGTAGAGCACCAACCAGAAGCACTTTTTTTGCAACATGGCGAAGGTCATTGACTTTGCTGATGGCAGTCAGAATTTGCCTTTTCAGGTTCTTTCCAGCACTCTGAGGGTGCTACCTTCTCTGTTTCCTTTTATGTGATAAGTACCCTTGCATATTGTTGCTTTCCTTGTTTCAGAACTATCAGATTCTCTACCTACAGAGATGACCATTAGCCATGAAAACCTTGGATCTTTCCCTCTACCTAGTTTTCAGCTGGTAATGGTGACAAGGGTTCCCATCAATGAGATCAGCAGTGATCCTTCCACGTCCTCAACTACATGGCCCCATTCTACTCTCAACCCTTCAGACTACTATTTTATGACTTTTTAAATCTTATTTATTTATTTTTAGAGAAGGGAAGGTAGGGAGAGAGGGAGAGAAACATCAATGTGCAGTTACCTCTCACATGCCCCCTCACTGGGGACCTGGTCTACAACCCAGGCATGTACCCTGACTGAGAATCAAACTGAAAACCCTGTGGTTTGCAGTCCGGCATGCAATCCACTAAGCCATGCCAGCCAGGGCCATTTTATTTTTTACTTTTTCACTTCAGATTACCCTTTGATTTCCCCAAACCATATTTCCGTATGTCTCACCACCCTGAGAATACCCTACTCTTAAGTCCAGGTTTTCCTCAATCCTATCCTAGAAGTTGCTATTACAAAACTCAGTTTTAAGCATCCTATTCTTCAACCACCGTCTCCTATATTTCCATAACTAATGTACACTAGTTAACAACAAATCCAACAATTCTTCAACCTCACTAATCCACTGACTGTAACAATTTTCCTCTGCCACCTCTATGTCCTCATTTTCACCCTGAATTCAGCTTTACTTGCACTCTTGACATATAACCTCACCAACATGCTCTGAGTCCATCTTATCTGCTGGGAAGAATTCGTGCATCTTCACTGAAGAATATAGTGGGGAAAAACAACTCCACTGCCTGCCTCTTGTATACCTGTGACCATACACGTCAATGTAGACATCACAGTGGCCGTTTTAATTACATGAATTAGCCGCCTACTGCCTTTCTGATATCTCCCACCACCCTCCCTCAACATTAGTTGCACAGAACTCCTTGAACATAACAATTATGGTCTTGTTTTGGGGGCTTTTACGGCTATTTCTTCCACGAGGATGTTTTCCTTAGTTACTTGCCACCCTGCTACCACGTTTATGTGCCTCTCTAAATACCAGAGAGTCATCCTCTACCATTCTATCTGAAATAGCACTCCAGCCAATTTGCGTTCCCCTACCTTGCAAAGTTTTTTCTCAATACAACTTATCACCTAATACACACACACACACACACACACACGTGTGTGTGTGTGTGTGTGTGTGTGTGTGTCTATATTTTTTAAGACTTAATACCTCTCTTGTCCCCTGGAAAGTAGTCTATGAGAGCAGTGTTATATATTGTTCACTGCTACTCTTTCATTATATACCTGGCATGTACTAAGTATTAAAAAAATATTTGATTACTACATGAATGAACGCATGAAGTTCTGGGGCCAAGGCTGATATGAACATGGCATTCACAGTTTCAAATTTTAATTCCTGGTAATACACATGTGATTACCAACCTATAGAGGTATCTGTAAGAATGTAATTTTCTCAACTGATTTGCATAGTCCTTTTTTTATGAAACAGAAAACTACTATCATCTGCTTGTATTTACTACATAGGTATAGAAGGATACATGAGGAAGTATTTGTGACAGTTTGAGAAAAGTGGATCTTAAGTTTTCAAATTCTTATTTTCTATTGTGGTAAAATACAAAAACATAAAATTTACCACCTTAGCCATTTTTAAGTATACAGTTCAGTGGCATTAAATACATTAAACAATAATCCTCCACCTTTCTCTTCCCCCAGCCCTTGGAAATCACCATCCCACTTGCACTCTCTCTGACTTTGACTATGCTAAGTAACTCATATAAATGGAATTACCACTATTTGTCTTTTTGTGACTGGCTCATTTCACTTAGGATAATGTCCTCAAGGTTGTAACATGTGTCAGAATTTCCTTCTTTAAAAATGCTGACCAATAATATTTCATTGTATATATATATCACATTTTACTTATTCATTCATATGCTGATAAATATTTGGCCTCCTTCCATGTTTTAGCTCTTGTGAATAATGCTGTTATAAAACATGGGTGTACAAATATCTGCTCAAGGCCCTGCTTTCAATTTGAGGTCTGTCCGGAAAAAGCCCAGCAATTGTTAATATAATGAGAACAGTTTGCATGACATCGATGTAACCTGGCAGCCAAGGAGAGTGGACTGGAATGCACATGCATGAACAATGACTTCACTGTGCTAGTCAGTGGGGGCAGTAGACACCAGTGAGTGACCATGTGTACTGTGTGGCTGTTGCATTCAAAATGACTGAGTAGAGCAACGAATCTGCATCAGATTTTGAGTTAAACTTGAACATTCCTCCACAACAACTATTAGGATGATTCAGAAGGCTGCAGCTATGGGCAGCTGGTGATTGGCAGCTTCATCGTGTCAAAGTGTCTGCTCAGGCATCACATCTCATGCAAAGTTTTTTTGAGGAAACATCAAGTCACCCAGGTGACTCAGCCCCCTCACAGCCCAGATTTGGTACCTTGTGACTTCTGGCTCCTTTTAAAGCTAAAATCACCTTTGAAAGGGAAGATATTTCAGACTGTTGTTAAGATTCAGGAAAACACTAAAGGGCACCTGATGGTAATTGGGAGAACTGTCTGAGGTCCCTAGGTACCTACTTTGAAGGGGGACTGAGTTGTCATTGTCCTATGTACAACATTTCTTATATCTTGTATCTTTGTCAATAAATGTCTCTAGTTTTCATAAATGTATGGCTGGATACTTTCTGGACAGACCTCATTGTACACCCAGAAGTGGACTTGCTGGATCATGGAATAATTCTAAGTTTAATTTTTAGAGGAACTGCTACACTGTTTTCCACAGCTGCTGTCTCATTTTACACTCCCACCAGAAACGCACGAGTGTTCCAGTTTTTACACATTCTTGCTAACACTTATTATTCTCTGGTTTTGTTTTTGATAATCCTAAGACATGTGAGACAGTATCACACTATGATTAGTCATGTTACGCAACTTCTCATGACAATTCGTATGTCTTTTTTGGAGAAATGTCTAAGTCCTTTTCCTGCTGTTTAATAATGTTGTTCATTTTATTGTTGTTGAATTTGGGGAGTTATCTATATATTCTGGATATTAATTCATTATCAGGTATATAATGTACAAATATTGTCTCATATCCTGGGGGTTTTCTTTTCTACTTTTGGTACACAAAGTTTTAAAATTTTTATGAAACCTTATTTGTCTATTTTTTTCTTTTGTTGCCTATACCTTTGGTGTCACATGGAAGAAATCATTGCCAAATGCAATGTCTTGACAATTTTGCATTACGTATTCATCTAAGAGTTTTATAGCTTTAACTTTTAAATTTAGGTTTTTGATCAGTTTTGCATTTATTTTTGCATATGGTGTTAAGGGATAAGCTTTATTCTTTTGTATGTGGATATCCAGCGTTCCCAGAAGCATTAGTTGAAATGATTGCCCTTTTCCCATTGAATGGACTTGGCACCCTTGTCAAAAATTATTTTCCATAAATTCGAGGGTTTATTTCTGGGCTTTCTATTCTATTCCATTGGTCTATATATCCATCATTATGCCAGTACCACACTGCTTTGATTGCTACAGCTCTGCAGTGAGAATGTGTGAGTTCTCTAGTTTTGTTCTTCTTCAAGATTGTTTGGCTATTCAGAGTCTCTTCAGGTTCCATATGATTTTTTTTAATACTTCCTTTAATTTTTTTTAAGATTTTATTTGTTTATTTTTTGAGAGAGGGGAAGGGAGGAGAAGGAGAGGAAGAGAAACATCAATGTGTGGTTGTCTCTCGCACGCCCCTCACCAGGGACCTGGCCCACAGCCCAAGCATGTGTCCTGACTGGGAATCAAACCTGCAACCCTTTGGTTCCCAGGCCAGCACTCAATCCACTGAGCCACACCAGCCAGGGTAGATTCCATCTGAATTTTAAGGTGAATTTTTCTACTTCTGAAAAAACTTCACTGGGATTTTGATAATAATTACATTGAACTGGTAGATTGCTTTGGGTAGTACTGGTATCTTAACAATATTAAGTCTTTCAATCAATGAACATTGAGTATGTTTCTGTTTACTTATGCCTTCTTTAATTTCTTTCAGCAATATTTTATAGTTCTTATTTGCAAGTCTTTTACCTCCTTGGTTAATTTCTAAGTATTTTACTCTTTTTAGTGCTATTTTAAATAGAATTTATTTCTTAATTTCCTTTTCGGATTGTTCATTGCAGTGTATAAAAAATACAACTGATTTTTGTGCATTAACTTTGGATCCTGCTACTTATTGTTCCAACAATAATTTTGAGGAGTCTTTAGGATTTTTTACATATAAGATCATATCTGAAACAGAGATCATTTTACCTCTTCCTTTCCAATTTGCATGCCTTTTATTTCTTTTTATTGTCTTATTACTCTGGCTCGGACTTCCAGTACTCTACTGAAAAGAAGTGGCAAAAATAGGCACCCTTGCCTTTTCCTGACCTAATAAAAAAAGCTTTTAGTCTTTTACCATTGAGTATGATATTCACCATAGGATTTTTTATTATTTTTTAAAGATTTTATTTTTTTAGAGAGAGGGAAAGGAAGGGAGAAAAAGAGGGAGAAAAACATTTATGTGCAAGAGAGTCCGGGCACATGCCTGGGCTGCAGGCTAAGTCCCCAGCAGGGGGCGCATGAGCGGTAACCACACATTTATATTTCTCTTCCTCTCTTTCTCCCTCCCTTTCCCCTCTGTCTAAAAATAAAATAAATAAAATCTTTAAAACACTACAACTTAAAAAAAAATTATCTGCAAGAAGAACATTGATCAGTCGACTCTCACACACTCCCAACTGGAGACCTGGCCTACAACCCAGGCATGTGCCCTGACCGGGAGTCGAGGCCTCGACCTTGGGACAATGCCCAAACCACTGAGCCATACCAGTCAGGGTCACTGTAGAATTTTTATATATGTCGAGGTAGTTTCTCCTTTTTCCTGGTTTCTTGGGTGTTTTTATCATGAAATGGTGTTGAATTTTGCAAAAAAAAAAATTTTACATCAATTGAAATGATCATCTGGCTTTTTTCCTTTATTATGTTAATGCGGCATATGACACTGACCAGATTTTATATGTTGAGCTATTCTTGAATTTTAGGTATGAATGTCACTTAGTCATGAGAATAATCCTTTTAAGATGCTGATAAATTCAGTTTGCTAGTATTTTTTAGAGGATTTTTGTATCAATGTTCATTAGAGATATAGGTCTGTAATTTTCTTTTTGTGTAGTGTCTTTGGCTTTGATATCACAGAAATGGTAGCATCAAAAAAATGGATTAGGATGTGTTCCCTCTTAATATTTTTTTTTAAGTTTGAGAAGGATTCATGTTAGTTCTTTAGGTGTTTGGTAAAGCTCACTAGTGAAGCCACCAGGTCCAGTACGTTTCTTTGTTGTGAGATATTTTATTACTGACTCAATCTCCTTAGTAATTATAGATCTATTTAGATTTTGTATTTCTTTGTAATTTAGTCATGGTAGTTCTTGTGTTTCTAGGAATTTTTCCATTTACTCTAAAATACACAATTTGTTGGTGTACAACTGTTACAGCACTCTCTTATAATGCTTTTTATTTCCATGGAATCAGTAGTAATAGTCTTACTTTCATTTCTGATTTTAATATTTTTTAATCTTCTTTTTTCCTAGTCCATCTAACTAAAGATTTGTTGATCTTTTTAAGGAACCAACTTCTGGATTTATTGATTTTTTTCTATTGTTTCTCTATTCTTCATTGTATTTATCTCTGCTTTAATCTTTATTTCCTTTCTGCTACTAGCTTTGGAATTTGTTTTTCATTTCTTCTTTCTAGTTCCTTAAACTGTAAGGTTAGGCTGTTGATGTGAAATTTTTCTTGTTTTTTAAGGTAAATGTCTGTAGCTCTAAATTTTCCTTAGCATTACTTTCACTTCATTACATAAGTTTTGGTATGTTGTGTTTTTGTTTTCATTTGACTATAGGTACTTTATAATTTCTTTTATGATCGGTTTGATCTATTGGTTGTTTAAAAGTGTGTTTTTTAACAAACAAACAAACTCATAGACAGAGACAAAGGAATTAGGTGACCAGAGGGGAAGGTAAATGGGGGAGGATTAAGAGGGTAAAGGGGGTCTAATATATGATGACAGACAAGATTAGACTTTGGGTGGTGAACACACAATGTAATATACAGATGTTGTATTGTAAAATGTACACCTGAACTTTATATCATGTTATTAACTAATGTTACTCCAATAAATTTAATGAAAATAAATAAACCAAAATAAATAAAGTGTCTTGTTTAATTTCCACAGTTTTGTGTATTTTCCACTTTTCTTTTTGCTATTGATTTCTGACATCATCCTGTTGTGGTCAGAGAAGAGTTTTTGTAAGATATCTATCTTTTTAAATCTATAGAGACTTACTTAATTTATGGCTTAACATATGGTTTATACTGGAAAATGTCCCATGGGCACTTGAGAAGAATGTATATTCTGTTGGTGGATAGAGTATTCTGTATGTGTCTGATAGATCTGGTTAGTTTATTGTGTTGTTCAGGTCCTTTTTATACTTTTTTTTTTTTCTGTTTGGTTGTTCCATCTGTCATTGAGAGTAAGGTGATGAAGTCTCTGATTCTTGTTTTAGAAGTGTTCATTTCTCCCTTTAATTCTGTCAAATTTTTTGGTATATTTTGATGGACTGTTATGGTAAATGTTCATAACTGCTATATTTTCTTGCTATACTGAAACATTTAAAACATATTATGTCCTCCTACATCTCTTGCAACCTTTTTTGACTTAAAGTTTATTTTCTCTGATATTAGTTTAACCACTCCTACTCTATTTTGGTTACTATCGTGCATGCAGTATCTTTTTCCTTCCTTTCACTTTTAACTTTTGTTATTGGATCTAGATGTCTTGTAAATGGTATATATTTGGATAATTTTTTAAATTCTGTGAATTTCTGTCTTTTGACTGGGGGTTTAATTCATTTGTATTTAAAGTAATTACTGATAAGAAGGGACTTAATTCTGTCATTTTCCTGTTTTCCAGGTCTTACAGCTTTTCTGTTCCTCATTTCCTTCATTACTACCTTCTTTTGTATTTAGTTGATTTTTTTGGATTGAAACATTTAAATTTCTTTCTCATTTCTTTTTGGTATGTATTTTATAGCTATTTTCTTTGTGGTTAACAAAGGGTATTATATTTAAATCCTAAAGTTATAACACTTTAATTTGAATTTGTATAAGCTTAACTTCAATAACATGCAAAAGCTCTGCTCCATTGTGGCTCTACCTGAGCCCTATCAGTTGTTGATGTCACAAAACTGTGTCTTTTTAATTTAATCTATATTGTGTTTTCATTCCAGTACCATTTAGTCCCCTGAAAACTCCCACCCCCTAGCAATAACCAAATTGTCGTCCAGTTCCATGAGTCCTTTTTCCTTTATGCTCTATCCCTCCACCCCTTAACTGCCCCCCACTAGCTATCATTCTGCTCTCCGCCTATGAGTCTGTTCCCATTGTCCTTGTTGTGCCTTTATACATTGTGTGCCTCAGGTTCTTTTTATACTATAACTAACTTACATTCCTAGAGAGTTATTCAGATATTTTCATTATCCTGCTTCCTTGTGCCTATCTGGATTTTTAAAAATTATATTATTTATATCATTATCAAATATTATTCTGTGATAGCTTTTTTCACTTAATAATATGTAAGGTAACTTTATATATATATGCACACACATACATATCATGCACATACATATATATGCATACATATATACCAATATATATCATCCTGCTTAATGACTCCATACTGTCATATTTTATAGAATTAATAAATGGATATGATATAATTTATTTACCTATTTATTCTTCTATTGCTGATTTTTACTTTCTAGAGAATCATAAACAAAATTTTCAGTTGGGACTCTAACTTTCTTATTTGCATTTCTGCCCTTTCTATGAAACCAATCAGTATAGGAATAAGAAAACAACAATAAAGAAAAAGAACCTCTAGCTTTTCTCTTGCAGACCCTGCTGATACAGAGTTAACTGTGGAAGGGTTTATTCCTTAAGGAACTTGCAGTCTCTTAAGGACAAAGACATACAAACCAATAATTATATTATAAAGCAATAAGTACTATGATGAGATTTTACTCAAAAGACTATTAGATCGTAATAGAGGAAGAAGTTGTCTTTTTTTCCTGCTTTTGTAGACTTGGTACATTTTCAGATAGATGACATTGGGGTTATACTTGATGGATGAATGGTGTCATGTAGAGTAACTGGAAAGGACATTAGAATGTATGATAGGATATGAAAAAAAAGAGAACTAATTTCCTGGCAGTCACAATTTAAGTCCATGTTTTAAGGAGTTATTGAGGCCATTCTGATGGGACATTGAGGACAATTATATGAGAGTAAAAGACAAGAGAGGGGGGAGTAGAGTAAACGGTTTTGAACAGGTGACAGAGAAAGATAGAGGCAGAAGACACGGAGAAGATAATCTGTGTGCTTAGGACCATAAACCAGTGACAGTTTTTTAGAGTCAGGGTCCTTTGCCCAGGGAATGAGGAGAGTGGGCCAAAGTGGAGCAGCATGGGACAGTTCAGGATCAGAGTGGTCATCAGCCAAATGCCCACCATGCCTTCATGAGAGTGAGATCCCTCTGGACCAACAATCTCAACAATTTACCACTCCTCTATTTTCTTTTTATTTCTGGGGGTGGACATCCACTCAACACCTGGAGTCTTTTCACTGTAATAGTCCAGCTTTTCCAAAAGATAATTTTTCAGAGTGTGTTCCTCAGCACAACCAGAAAACTGAAGAAGAGCCCTGAGCATCTACTGAAGTGACAGGAAGAAGCTCTATACCTACCTGCATGAACTCACCATGTAGAAGCACCCCGGGTGAGACAGTAGGGCACAAATAACACTGCTGTAGGCATTGAGCATCTTTTTAAATGTACATACCTTCTCATTAATCCTAACAACAAACTTATGCACTGGAATTTAGTATTCTATTGTAAGTGAGGATACTAAGGCTCAGTAATGTTAAGTTCTTTGTCCAAAGCAAGGTTTGTTTGTTTTTTTCTGTGACTGTGTTTGGCCTTACTAAAAGATTTCACTCTTATAGAGGGCAAGGTGTCTTATTCATGTTGTATGTCCCATTGTACCCAGTACAAATGCTTTTAAGTAGCAGGAAAATGTAATGTGTGGATAAGACAGTGGTGTTAGAAACAGTCAAATTTGAGTTCAAATCTAGATTCTGCTAATTTCTATCAGTGAAACCTGGGCAGATTATTTTTAATTTATGAGCCTCAATTTCTTCATCTGCCTGAAAAAATTTCTAATGCCTCCCACATAGTTGTAAGTAATAAATGAGATAATACATAAAAATCAATTAGCCTAATGTCTATACATGATCAGTATATAGTTGTAATTATTATTATAAGTTACTTACTAAATATTTTTAAATGGAAATGTCACATGCCCATCAAGAAAGATAGCGTTTTGTACAAGAGTTACTTTCAATTTCATCAAAACATCATTGTCTGATATAATGATAAGGGAAGTAGTGTTGTTTAGTATATAAAATGGCATTTGGCCATCTGCAAGAAGGAAATCAATCTCTTTCCAGCTTTGTGAGTTCTGTTTACAAACCATTTAAGAGGTAACTGTCATGGTTTATATCTTAGGTGACATCAGGGATGAATGTAGGGGTTCGAGGGACTTTCCAGCTGCTGATGGCTGACTAGAGAGACAATAGCCAGGATACCTTTTATTCTGATGAACATAGAAAAAGTATATTCTTTATATTGTATGCCCAAATATTTTCATGAAATTGCCTTTTGTAGATATTACAATCCCAACAGATGCTTTAATAGGGTATAAAATATAATAATATGAAACAGAACCAAAACAAAAACAAAGACCCCTAATTTCCCCAACGATCAGCCTTAGACAAATGTCTTTCACAGGACTTCCTTTTCTCACTCCTACCTTACATTCCAGAGCAGCTAATATTCTTTTTTCTTGTACTCCCATTACCACCCAAAGAACAAAGATAATCATGAAATATTTCGCGCGGCAGATGGCTTAACGGCAGAGAATAATCACAACCCTAACAGCATCTTATTCCTGCTTCCATCCAGAAGGGATTGCCTTAGCAACCACTCTGTAACATGAAACAAAAGGACGATCAGAAAAAAAAATCTAGTAAGTAGAGAAAAAAATATCAGTTACTATCTCTTTCTGTAACGTTCACAGTAGCATGATTACTTCTGTGTCAGGGTGATCAGCTCTCTCTACACCCCCCCAATGCCCAAGAAACCTTTTAGTCCCCAACAAACCACATGGTTGGCCACCCTAACTGAGGTGGTTCCTATCATACATATGAATAGGCTATTCATGAAGACTTGAATAACAACAACTTTGATTTTAATCTTAGCACTTACTAAAAACCAACTATTTAAGTGCCTTATATGGATACCTCCATAAGAACACTTTGAGGGAAGTAGAATTAATTTTACTTCCATTGTACAGAAAAGGAACCTGAAGTTAGACAGTTTAGGTATTTTGCCAGTGGTCTAGAAGGAGCTTTGGTATGGGAAATCTCTGTTAATAATTTCCTGTTTCCTTGCTTCCCTGTGTATCCTCTGCACCTAAGGCAAACTGGGTGTATCATTCTCCTTTGCTCTTTGCAAGAACTCCTTTATGGGATCGGAATAGGATCGGCATGATTCACTGTAATTGCCTCTACTGCTCTCATCATTGCCTCCCTAAGAAGCCCAAATGAGCATTCCACACTAACTGCGGTTTTGATTATTCTATTTGTGCTTGGTCCCACTGACCCACATACTGCTCCAGCAGCACCCACATCGTATGGCTCATTATATAATTGAATTTAGTGTTTGTGATATTTAGAGCCAGGAAAACAACATCCTGTGTGGCAGGTCAAATGAAGCTATTCTAGTATGAAGTGGGGAAGTTACAGAGTCTGAAGACAGGACTTTTAAATTTTGATTAAAAGAGATTATTTGCTTCTTGGGGACATGGCTGTAGGCCAGAAATCATTGTTATAAAACATTTGAAACAATGAAGACACTTGGATAAAAATTTAACAGTGTTCCCAGTGTGCTTCTGCATACCATGGTTCAGAGAGTGCGCTTGGCTCCAGGAGAGAAAAAATATAATCCCTCCTGGAGGTACATTAGCCATGTGCAGTGTCACACAGGCTGGCACTTCTAATTCTGTGCTCTTTACACCAAGGCATGTCAGGACTGTTAGAGACTTGGTAGTGGTAACATAAGGGGAAATGATAGGGCATATTATTAGTTTGTGTTAGTGGGTCTCTAAGGTAACTAGGCAAGCAGTTTATAAAAATACTAAATAATAAGACCTTTTCTGTATATAGAACATCAGTGTAATTGTATTTAGTTTGTTCAAACAGTCATATTAGGGACTATATTGAAATAACATTAAAGCAAGATGTGTTCCTTACATTTTGCGAAGAGCCATAAATCTAAAGTAAGAGTCCCTACAGTGGAAACAAAATCATTGCAATACAATTGGATATGAGTAGGTTCTTTTGAATACAGTGATGATAAATAGTACAATTGAAAAATATTTTGGATTCTCACAAAGTGACTAGAACAATTGTTAAGCTCGAAATCAAACTGACACTTATATTGCTATTGGGGAATATTCATGAAAACCAGCATGGATGAAAGTAAGTAAGGCGACTGAACATCGTGTGGATGTTACAGAAGGAGTCATAATGAGGCACCATGCAAATACCCTGGGGAAACCATTTTGTATGAGAGGAGTAAACTGTCAGTCCAAATGTCCATTGGTAGATGAGCAGATAAAAAATCTGACACATTTACACAGTGGACTACTACTCAGTTGTAAAAAAGACAGAAATCTTGCTTTTTGTGACAGCATGGACGGACCTGGAGAGCATTATGCTAAGTGAAATAAGCCAGTCAGAGAAAGACAAAGAGCATATGATTCACTCATGTGGGGAATCTAATGAACCAACAAACTTAACAGAAACAGACTCACAGATACAGACAGTAGGCTGTCAGAGGGGAGGGGAGAGAAGGTTGGGTCGAAAAGGTGAAGGGATTAAGTGGGAAAAAAGAACCCTCACAGACACAGGCAACAGGACGGTGGTTACCAGAGGGAAAGAGAGGGGGCAGGATGAGAGGGAAATCGAAGAGGGAAAAGGGGAGATGAATGATGATGGAAGGAGACTTGATTGCGGTAATGAACACACACTACAATATGCAAATGATAATTATAGAATTCTACGCCTGAAATCTATATAATTGAATTAACCAATGTCACTCCAATGAATTCAATAAATAATTTTTTTTAAAGAGTAGTAAATTGCACTTTGGTGGAGAGAGAAAAACATAAAATAAATCCCCTTGTTAAAATAAACTCCTTTAAACTAATAAACAGGATGTGTAGTGCATGGTACTGTGAACGCAGGCAAGTGTCCAGTGAAAACAGAAGAGAGGAAACACTGCCCACGCAAAATGAAATACAAGGATTTGGCTGGTTGGAAGTAATTCATTCTTTCTATTTAAACCTAACCTATAATTGCCAATATTAAACATTTTCTGTCATTATACCAGTGATATTTGAAACATGGTGAATGACATGCTCAGAAAATGTGGACAGCATTAAAAACAAACCACAACAATACACCAGAGAAATCATTTCTAATATGGAAGACACCTGTGAGACAGCACAGAAGCATACAGATACTATTGCACACAAGCCATAAACCTTTCACACTGTAATCACTTGTTCTTCTTTAAAGATATGTTTATTAAGAAGGCTTATTTTAAAGAAGCATCTTTGGTTCTAATGAATAAAACAGGCAGCTTGGAAAATCTCTAGATACAGTAAATTTTTTAAAAAACACTTATACCTAAGTATTTAGATAACAGAGGAAAGAAATGCATGCATATATATGATTATATTTATATTTTTATGATTATATTTATTTTAAAATTATTTATAGAATTGTTTTAGTGTTGGATTTCATTTCAAGTGTCTAGGCCAAAACTTAAATAAATCCTTTCAGCATTTTTTGTTTGCTAATTTAAGAAAAAAAATGCATACTTTATTTTAAACTCATGGTGTCTTCAGTGTTAAGAAGACACTTGGTTAGAAACTTTCTCAAAGGAACTGCAGTTCTAGTTTGCAAAACATCACAAAAAGGATGGGAAAAAAAGATCATGAGGGAGAAAGAATGATCTACAATTAGGGCACAGAAATAGGTCAGTTTGCAGTCAAAGGCTGCAGTGGTGCGCCGGGGCCAGATTCTTGAGTCTGCAAGATCACGCTGAGGGACTCTGACCTTATTCTAAAAGAAACGATATGACAGTGAAGATTTTTAAACACATGACTGACTTAAATGAATATGTTGGAGAGTGGAAATAATTTAGGTAAAAAGTCAGTTTCCATAGTTAAAGTCAGAGCATCTCTAAGTGTCTTGAATTGGACAGTCATGGAAACTCAGACGTGAAGGATTTGAGATATGGTAGAAGGTTCTAAGATATAATTTGAAGGTGGAGTCATCAGGCTTTGGTGACAACGGAAAGTGAGAGGAAAGGAATGTCAGGGACAACACCTCAGTTTTTTCGTAAGAGCAATTGGAAGAATAATCAAAAGTGTGAGGGAAAATTGAAATTTTAGATACATGAATTTATTGTTAACTTTTTTGTTCCTTAGTTATGCAAACACATTCCTTAATCATCCATTTCACTTTACATAAATTTGCAAAATCTCCATTAATTCAAACTACAATATCTTTGCTGACCCCTGGTGTTAGCTAGATTCTTTGGTTGCAGGTAATGGAAACCACTCAAAGTAATTCAAGTGAGAGGAGCTTCATTTTAAGGATTTACAGAGAAAAATCGATTTCCCAGCCACAATGGCCAGACCGCACAGACACTCAGGTAGATCCGCCGATGCCTAGGGAAGGGCTGGCATCCAGAGGGCATTTTAACAAATGGAATGTCACTCAGGGGCCCAGTGCTGCTTTTTGGATGATGGCGATACGCCGATAATGATGCCCCTCTTTCAGTGGTTAACAAGAATAAGCTATTAGAAGATCTTTACTTCTTTCGGTGTGTCTTTTCGGTTTTCCACCGAACTGTTGAGTTCCCATTCTCACTAACTCCCTGGGCCCCCAAGTCTAATTCCTGAGATTCGCTGAGCGGCGCCCTAATGCTAAGCTATCTAACAAACTGCTTATCTGTCTATAGATTGGTTTCCTCTCTGCCAAAGCCACCCTGGTCCAGGGATTTCTACCGTAGTGTCCATGGACATGGTCAGAACACTCAGAACACTGCTACATTTAACAAGGCATTTTGTGAAATATTTCCTTTGGCAGGGACTGGGGAGGTGACAGTACCTCTCAAAAGAAATCTACAGGCAAGGCAGGTACCCCGAGGATAAAAAGAGTCTACTCCAGCATCTTTTCATTTTACGCACTTTCTCTTAATTTTTATTTAAGTTTTTTATTTCCTCTGAGCAATAAATAAGTAGACCCAGGCTGGCAATGAGAAACCCCATCACTTCAAAACGCTGAAATAGAAAAGAATAGTTGCTTTATGATTAGGCTGAGATGTGAATGGGGATGCAAACAAATGGTGCCGAGAATCCCTCCAAGGTGGGTGACACAAGAGCCACTACGAAGAGTGATCTAAGAGACCAGTCTCACTTGGGACCCCTTTTGTACTTACAATCACTTTAATTTATCATCACATTTCAGGAAATTAAAAAAATGGAATAGCAGCTATTTCCTGCCTTTCTCTTTTGCTTTGAAAAGCATGAGGTGTCCTGGTGAGCTCAACATACTCCAATGATGATGACAAAACTTCTCTCTAACAGCTAATAATTTCAATAAAATGACTGTGTAAAAGGCTGCAGTGGTTATAAATGGGTTGGAAGGCACATGTTTCAAAAACGTTTTTCTCACTCTCCCCACCCCCCTCCACCCCCTACCCTTCTCTCTTCCTTTCTGTTTTCAAAGTCCAAGTTTTTGGACATCCTGAGCTCTTTGCATGTAAATCTGCGTGGGTGGATGTGATGAGAAGCAGTTGAATAAACTTCCCGTGGAGCCGCTGAAGTTCTTGTAGAGGCTAACAGAGGGCAGGAGCTGATCAAATGGTCCAGCATTAACAAGAGATCCCCTAGTGCTGATTTTAATTCATCAGGTTCCTCAGCTACAAAAGGAAGTATTTTCTTTAAAAAATGGAGTGCCTGATTAAGGTTTATAGAGGAGTTATGACCTTCTGCATGCCATAACCTATGTGTGTAATCATTAAATTGTATACTTATCCTTTTGCTTATTTGTAATAAGCAAAATTGAAAGCATTTAAGACACTTTGGGGCACCAAATTTTATAATATTGTGTAGCTTTGTACATATTTATAATATATGTATGGATTTGAATCCATACATACTTGTGTGTGTTGAGAATACATTTCACATCCTAGGAAATGGTATATTCAATTCCTGGTTTCCATGGAATCAGAACAAATAATTAGGCAGACAGCCATACAAAATGTGATAGGAATGGATAGATAGAACTACAGACTCAGGTTATAAATGCAACTCAGCAAATTAGTTTTATCTCATAAACTTGAAGTTTGAAAGAAATTAAACTTGACCTTGATTAAGAGAAATGGCAGAAGTTGGTAAAGATACGACAAAGACTGCAAAGAATATTTATTTATTATATTGCTTTTTATTGTGAAAATTTGTTTCTGTAGTTTTTGTACATGGTAGGCATTCAAAATACTTCTCCTATTTTCTCTTCATTCTCCATTTCTTCTACTAGAACATATTTTCCTAACTTTTTTTCCATCACAACCATAAAAATCAGTTTCAATAGCTTAAGATATGGTGGTATCCATCTACTTAAAACTAAATGAAGTGGTTATATATCATTCTTGTTATACATGATGTTTGTTTACTTATTACTCTTTTTACTAGATATACTTGAGGCTTTCTAAAACCAATGCTTAGACTTTGAAGACCATGCTAAATATAAATACACACCATACTAGTTTTGTTCTAAAGGATGAAGAAAGCAAGACTATGAAAAGATAAATATCTTGTCAGGGAATAGAAGTCAAAAATATATTTATTTGAGTTTTTGCTGATACACGAAATAATTCATATAGTTATTTATTTATTTTTGTAATTTAGGGATTCTTAAAGAGCAAAGTGATACAGAGAACTGAGCTCAGCCAGAGTAATGGAGTTTGGAGGGGAGGGGGCATGGCTTATATGAGCCTGCATTCCATGGGAATTGGTGTTCTTTTTAGAGAACACTAAATTCAGGCTTTTTCTTTTTCCACTTACTACCTATTTGAGTTATCACCTAAACATTATAATATTCCTTTAATAAAAGAGAAGGAAAGTACTAAATGTTTCTGTATGGAAAATTGAAAGTGAATTTTCTTCTTTCCTATTGAGAAAATAAAATTTGCTAAATTATATAAAAATTGTCCCTGTACCTTTTAAAAACTTTATTATATATTAAATCTTAAAATACCAATTCTCAATATTTAAGTTGCCCTCAATAGAAAAACCTAGGAAGATTCTGGTAGCTCAAATAACATTTAGAACCCCAGATGGAATGGCTTCATGGATTAAACATTTGCTTCATATTATGAAAGTATTTGATTTAGAATTCTAATGTTATTAGATTGTCAAGGTATTTTTAAAACTTCCATTACAGAGTAATTTTTACTAATTTTAAGATAAAGGTATCTAAACAATCCTATTTTAACTGTAAAATTATGAAAATTTTAAGTGAATCATTTATCATTTATGTGTAGGATTAGATTCTCTCTCTCTTTTCCCCCATCCTCCCTCAATATGTCACCTTACAGCTAAGTATTTGTCTGTAAAATGTATGACATATACAATTATTTGGATATTCTGTCTTCACTTATATTCCTGTTTTGAGCTCATTTAATCACATTTATCATGTAAAACAAAGTCATGAATGTTGAAACTAACACCTCTACCGCACTGTTTTCAACCAGGTTTTGTAGCACTAGCATATCACCTTACATAAAAATTAGATAATTTATAATTAAACTGAATGCTTCAGTGTCTAGGTTGAGCTGGAAGAATGCTTACAAGAAGACCACATTCAGGCATAACAAGTAAAAACCTTGTTGTGCTTGCCATGATTGGTTTTTATGAACAGTATGTCTTGTTTTAGTATTTCTACCATCCCTCTCCCTTGCATGTAGTAAGGGCAACCCTTACCTCCATGTAGATATGGTAGACCTGCCTTATCATGTTCCCCTCCCTACAAGTCTGCTCCGTGTTCCAGTCAGAGTGCTAATTGAGAGCTTCTTAAGGAGGGAGTAATTATTACCATTGTCAAGCAAGGGTTGCCAAGGAGGAGTTTGGGAAGAGATGGGGCATTGTGTTGTCTCTTTTCTCCAACCCCTCCTGACTCTAGTCATCTCTTGATCTAGCTCCTGGCTCCCTGCCTTTGTCAACACTGACTTTAACTCGAGACCAGTAATCTAACTTTTGGACAGGTCTCCTTGGTTCTGCAAGAGACAATCTCTGGTCCAAGCAGACCTGTCTAAAATCAGAGCAGTGAGAGCATGTAGCATTGCTAAAACAGGCCTTTCTGTTGGCAGATATTAATCCTGGATGGCTGGGTCAGTCAGCATGGACTCCATATTCTCCTCCCACCCAAGCAACGGGAAGGCACAGGACCCTGGCCAGAGCAGCAGAGAATGCTATCCTTCTGTCCAAGGTAAGTAGTTCAAAGAGGAGAAAGTGGCTCAAAGAAGACATTAAGAATCCTCCCAAAGATTTGTTACATGGATGGTGGGGACCAAAAGGTATCTGTGTGTGTGTGTGTGTGTGTGTGTGTGTGTGTGTGTGTGTGTGTGTGTTATTGAAAGTTATAAAAATGGCTTAACCAAGAGGCATATGTGGCTATCTTTTTAATTTAATTTTGTTTTATTTTATTTTATTTTAAATGATTGTTCTGGCTGAGCAGGAAATTGAGATAGTTATGGTATGATTATAGAGAGCCTTGCATAATAAAGTTACTAGCTTGGTCTTAATCCTTGTATTGATGGAGAACCATTTAAAGGCTTTAAATACGGGAAAGGTATATCCAGATTAACATTTGGTATATATCACTCCATCCACCTTGTTGCTGAAATATCTGTATCAACTATGAGTGGTTTTAATAATGCCATAGAATGTGAAAGTAAATAAACACAAAATAATATTGAGAAAAGCAATTTATGATATACTTCCAAGAAATGTTTTGAAATAAATTTTGAACCTATAATATATAATTCTATGAAAAGGTTTAAGCTAGCTTTACTAATTAATGATAGTGTGATTGAGGATAAGTTATCTATCCTTATATATCAGGTATTCTCAATGTCAGCACTATTAACATTTTCAAGACAACTTTTTTTTTTAAGAGTGTGGCAATCTTTTCAATTTATGAAAAGCTCTCTTCTGTCACAGGGATTAACCTACAAAGAGAGTCTATATTGACACATTGTTTGGGTCCCTGGATCTCTGTGTTTGAAGTTAGTATACCCCTGAATTTTTAATTACAAGGGGGGACCCCAAAAAACCCCAGAATTATCTTCTGAGGGCAGGTCCCTGGTACAATAGTATAGCCTTCCCCTACTAGATGAGTGTTCTAGGAACCCACCTGTAACAGTGTACCAGCTAGCATTGTTATGAGAGGCTGCATTTGGCTTCAGTGAATTTTTTTGAAGATTTTTTCAATGCATTTACCCATTTCATGATGGGTGATTTATGAGCGCACCTGCCCATATTGAACTGAGTGTTCATCAGTTTTTGACCAAAAATGGCATGACCTCCATGCCCCACCCTCCCTATTTACCCTGTCTTGCCCAGAGTAACTTCTTTTGTTTTCCTGGATGAAAAACAAGTCCTCAAAGGGAAATATTTTGCAATGTGGAAGAGGTGAAAAAAAAATGACAGAAGCACTAAAAAGCACCAAAATCAACAAGTTCAAAACTGTTTTGAGCAGTGGAAAAACTCTCAATAGGTGTATTGCATCAAAGAGTATTTTGAAAGTGACTGAAATTTACACATGTAAGAATAAATGGGGGGAAGCCAAAAAATGGAATTTAGGAATGGGGACCCCAAAAATCACCCATCATGAAATGGGCTAATGTGTTGAAATATTCTTCAAAAAAATTTTACTCTGAAGCCGAATACAGCCTCTCAAATCAATGCCAGCTGGTACACTGATACAGATGGGTTCCTAGAGCAATCACTTAGCCAGGGAAGCCAGTACTACAAGGGGCCGGCTAATTCCAGGATTTTTGGGGGGATCCCCCTTGTACAAAATTTTTTATGAATTCTTGTTTTGGGGGGGTCCCCCTTTTATATTAGCAAAATACATTCCTATTTCTGTGAAAACATAGTTTGAAATATGTGTCTATCACTTGTGGCTGAAATTTTTGTTTACAACATTTAACAAAAATCACCTCAAACCATGTTCACAGATTCATATTTGTATATTGATTTTACTTACTGATTAAGCAGTGATTGGAACGATCAGTATAAACATTGAGTTATACATTCAGTTTAATGCTTTTAGCATTGTAGATATTTAAATTTAATTATCTCAATTGCTGGGCAAGTCAAGTCATTGTTTGGAGATACACTAAGTAGGGTTTTTTTTAAAAAATGTTTAGCTGTTCTTTTATTACTGTGTCTAGGGTAGAGATGCTATTAATCTCTGTGGTTTACTGCTTACAGAAAGATACTGTCCTTAAAAATGCAATCCCAAAATTCTTTGGGCCAATGACTCAGCAGATAGTACCCAGAGCAGAACATTATGGTGTTAATTGGTAGACGTGCTAATGAGAAAGGCTCTTGAAAAATGTGATGTGGAGATCACATGGAGGGTTATCAGCGGGGAGGGGGAAGGGAAGAAGGGAGAATGGGGGAAAAGGTACAGGGAATAAGAAGCATAAACAATAGGTACAAAATAGACAGGGGGCAGTTAAGAATAGTATAGGAAAGGGAGAAGCCAAAGAACTTATACATACGACCCATGGACATTAACTAAGCGGGGGATGCTGGTGGGAGGGTGGGTGCAAGGCAGAGGGGAATAAAGAGGTGAAAAAAATGGGACAACTGTAATAGCATAATCAATAAAATATATTTTTGAAAAAGAAAGTACAGAGATGAATAAGAAGAAAAAAATGTAAGCAAATTATTTGAGGAGGTGGATTTAATTGTTCTACTAATGACATCTGCCATCTTTGTTGTGTTAACTTTCCCATTTCCTTTAGCTTTCATCTTTTTCCTTAAGCAGTTGTTAATAACTACTACATACTTTTACAGGAAAAGTGACTTTGAAGGTTGGCTAACAAGGATTTCAGTTTTTGTTTTAAGTATAACTTTCCCAGGAAGGGAAAAAGCCAAAAAATTTCAACCCAACCAAATATAAGCTGGTGTTTCACTTTCTTCCCTTTGAGCATTTTCAGAGTCCACTCCATTTCTAAAGCACCATTGGGGCAGAATGTATAATGACTAATGGCCTGGCAGAGACCCAAGTGGCATGTGAACAGTACGCCTTGGCCACAGCCAGTTAGCCTGCAGCAGACGCCAGGGTTTATTGTCTTTGCAGTTTCCTGGCCTCCACCAGTAAGAGGAGTCATGGCTCTCACCAGACTTTTTAGCTAGACTACTCATGAATTGCATATTTATAGGCATTTCATAGCAAGAGGCCTTATTATATGTAAGTCAATGGCCAGAGGAGACTCACTCATAATGCAATTAGGAGAGAGTCACATTATTTTACGGTTATGTTATGCTGCAAAACAGAGTCCATGTGTCCCTCTGTTTGTCATTATATTCTTACATATAAACAGGCACAGGAACAGGGAAAGATATTTATAAACTTTGCTGTGTGTCCTGTAGTTCCTGGCTCATAAGATGAGAATGCTGGGATAGCAGAGGCCTGGTGTCCGAAAAACAGTCTCATGTTGGAACTTGCCTTACTCAAGTCTTCTCTTTGGTCTTTTGAGGTCACTTAACAAGCAATGTTCCTAGGTACAGATGGGAAAAATTCTTGCTCTCACCTTTTTTCATTTCATTGTCTTCAGCCACTACTGCCACAGAGTCTCCGGTTGTCCAGCTAGTTACTGGGCTAGACACTGGCAATAAAACTCCTCTTGGGCACGTGAAAGTTCTACCCACTCCTTCCTTCCTGCTCTGGTCTTCCAAGACTCAAGCTTCCCCCACTTCATTAGTAGCAGGCCTAGGTTTAAGCTTCCCCAAATTGTCTAGATGGCACAGAGGATGAAGATTAAGACAGTGCACGTTCAGGGTTCACTTTTTAATACATAGGATGCCTTACAATAAAATTTAGGGGTCTAGCAGAAAGTCATTTGGAATTCTAGTGTTCTTGTAATTTATCCCCTAAAACCTTTAGGTGTTATTGTTTAGAGTTTTGAAAGACTTATTTGTAAAATGCATTACTTTTATCTGAAACTAATCCAATTGCTTTGTTATAGTATCAGTAAAACCCAGTTGGTGAATATTGTCTAGAGAAGAGAGAAACACTATATATTCACTTATAGCCAATGGGAAATTTTACATTAATAATTTCTCAAAAGGCCCTAGAGTTTTACATTAAGCTTTGTAATTGCATCACATGAAAACCTGAAAGATATGTCCTTATGATTTCCTTTGAATTATCCTCTAAAAGGATGATGTTATCAGAGCAGATCTAAAATCTAAATTCCACTCTCGATAACACAGGGATCAACCTTTCCAATGTTTCCCAATTGCTAAGGGAACAACTCCATTTATTGCACCCACATTATAGTCCCAGTCTTATGTTTTCTTTAAATAAGGAATTGATAGATGTCCTTTAAATAAGGAATTGTTTGTCTACATGTTGATATTCATCTTCGGTCCCCTGTTTTTATTTTGAGTGTGTTTAGCAATTTAAAATGTATATGTATGGATCCCTAAAGAATTTCTTGACCTTAAAACTACCAAAAGGGTGAGAGGATTAACTTAGAAATGTACCCAATTTGAGTATAAGGCAGACATAATGAAGTCCCCAAACGGAAATAGAAGCCTTCCCCTCCTACCACAACCAAGGACAACAATTTCTAACCTAAGTTCTCTCTACTCATTCCATGGGGACCACTAAGTCCTGTGAAGCTTATCACAGACTTAAGATTATGACTAACATGAAAAATAACAGATATTTCTTTGGTTTCCTGCGTCACAGAGTTTATCCAGGGTTATCTCCCCTTATCTTCAAAACTTGATGTGAGTCATAACTCCAATAAATAAGGGTAATATAATATAACCCAAACGTAAACATTTCTAACATGCATCCCATTAAAAGATGTCTGAATAGTATATAAGTTTTATATTGAAAATAAGGGGAGAGCAATGGGGAAAAAGGTGAGACAACTATAATTGAACAACAATAAAAAAAGAAAGAAAATCTTAAAACAAAGAAAATAAGAAATATAATAAAATGAATAAAGTATAAAATTTAAAGAGCTGAAAAAATTTTAAAATGCACAAGAAAAATAAAAGGGATGAACTAATAGAGTTAAAAGTGGAAGTTAATCAAATAGACAATCTAAAAATAAATTAGTTAACAAAAACATTGTGTTTTCTGTAAAGTCCAATGAAATAGACCCCTGGGAACTGTAAGAATGCCCACTAACAACATCAAAATCTAATGTGACACTGGAAGTCCTCAGTGATGCAACAAATCAGGAAAAATACAAGTTACATGTCATAAAAAAGTATATATATGTGTGTGTACATATACATATGTATATGTATATCATATATATGTGTGTATATGTACATGTGTGTATATATGTGTGTATATGTACATATACACACATATATATGATATGTGTGTACTGCAGACATGTCTATAGCTATAGCTATCTCTGAATGGAACAAACACAGAACTTATAAACATTTGCAAGTAAATAACTTGAAATATATGTGTGTATATATATGTGTGTATATGTACATATACACACATATATATGATATGTGTGTACATGTGTGTATATATATATGTGTGTATATGTACATATACACACATATATATGATATGTGTGTACTGCAGACATGTCTATAGCTATAGCTATCTCTGAATGGAACAAACACAGAACTTATAAACATTTGCAAGTAAATAACTTGAAAAACTAATAGAATTAATAATTCAGAAGGGTGATTGACTAGGAGACCAATGTATGAAAATCAGTCATTTCTCTATGCGTTAATGATATCCAATTAGAAAATTTATGCTAAAAGAACATCCCTTTCACAGAGCCATAAGTGCTTTAGGCACAGATTCAGCAAGCACCATATGGAACTATCTGAATATTAACTGCTGCTAAAGGACCTCCCCCATAAGTACCTAAAGAAATAGAAGAGGTATATCGTGATTTCTGTGAGAAGACTAAAATTATAAAGAATTTTTGAGAAAATAATCAAATTCAATGTAACTCAATCAAAATCACAACAGTGTTTTTATGTGCAATGACAAGCTCGTTCTTAAGTTAATATGGAAAAAAAAGATGCATAAAATAACCAAGAAAATTCTGAAGATGAACAGTTACCCCAGATATTGAAGCATATTATAAAGGTGTGCTTTATGCAGTCTGGTATTAGGGCAGGCAAACACAGATGGAAAAATGGAAAACAGTGGACTCCAGAAAAAAAAATTCTTTTATATTAGGTAATTCAGTTTATAATAAAGACATTTTTTAAAAATCAGTAAGGAAAGAATGGATGCATTATTTAATATCCTGGGAAAATTGACTCTGTTTTGGAAAAAAAGCATTCCAACCCACAGCTCACAGCATACATAAAGATAAACTTGATGAACTATGACTAAACAAAACTATAATGTTATTAAAGAAAAATCTATTAAACATTAGCCATAAAATATACCAAAATATCTCCTTAGCTTCATTGGCAGTCAAGGATATGTTAACATAATAGAGGTATGCTTTTTACTCCTCAGACCATTGTTTTAAGATATTTTGAATCTTTGTTATATCCTGTTGGTTGCCTTTTGGAAGGCAATTGATCAGTATTTCTCAAAACTAAGAGTGCACAGGTCCTTACATCCAATCATTCCATTTCTGGGAATGTAGCTCAAAGAAATACTTGTGAAAAAGTGTAAGAGTACTTTTAATGGTAAGAATAAGAAAACACTGTAGCTGTCAAACAGTAAAGAAATAAGTAAATTATGGTAGTGCCATACCGTGGAATACTATGTAATTTAAGAAGAGAACTGTAGACCTATAGGCATTGATGTGAAAATGTCTTCAAACTTATAATGGAAGGAAGTTTCAGAATACTACATTTATTTGTTTGTTTGTTTATTTATTCATTTATTTAAAGGACTATTCTTTTTTAATTAAAGAATTGGGCATGTTCTTTTTAAAAAGATTTTATTTATTTACTTTTAGAGATAAAGGAATGGAGGGACAGAGAGAGGGAGGGAAACATTGATGTGTGAGAGAAACATCGATTGGTTGCTTTTTGCATGCCCCCAACTGGGGACCTGGACCACAACCTAAGCATGTGCCCTGACCAGGAATCGAACCTACTACTTTCCACATCTGGCGCTCAATCCACTGAGTCACATCAGCCAGGGCAGAATACTATATTTAGTGTGATGTTATTTAAAGAATATAAGGCATTTGTTTATTTGAAAATATATACGTAAATACATAGAAAGAGGACAAGAAGGTGGAAGAATGCACAAGTGTTAACATTGTTACCTCTGACGAGGAGAATGAGATTGAAGATGAGAAAATTAAATATGTCATATTCTTCTTGGAATACTTCTATAACCTTTAAATCATGTATAGCAAGCATTATTTATATATTTTGTGTAATTTTTAAAATACAACAAATAAATGGAAAAATCCAAAGAAAGGAAGATGAAGGCTCAGAGTATGAGAAAGATACTTCAATCACAGGGAGAAATAGATAACAAACCCTATGTAGAAAACAAATTAAACAAAGAAGGTGAAAAAATTAAAAGAGGAGAGTGGAAAAATTAAACAAACTGGTACCTTTATCTTTTGTCCAGTTCGAAGGTCTATATGATTGGTGGGAGATGAGGGAGGTAATGAAATGGACAATGTCTCAGAAGGCAGGCTACAGAGGGGTCAGTGTGGCAGAAATAGCAGAAGAGGAAGATGATTTAAATGCACATGCCATATATACTGAACATATCTACTGAGCATTAAAATCATATCTAAAAAGTGAGACAAGGCGAGGGTTATGGGGATGGGGAAACAAAAAACAGAGAAAGTATTAAATTTTGATTGTCAAATATTTTTTTAAATTTCCCCTTATGGATCATACATTTGGTGTCAAGGCTAGGATCTTTTTGCTAAGCCTTAGATCTTGAGACTTCCTCTTTTGTTTTTCTCCAAAGGTTTTATATGTAGTTTAGCATTTTACATTTAAGTTCAAGTCCATGATCCAGTTTCAGTTAATTCTTGTATAAGGTGTGAGGCTTCGGTCAAAATTCATTTTTTTCCATTGATATCCAATTGCTCCTGCACCATTAGTTGAAAAGGCTGCATTTCCTCCATTGAATTGTTTTTGTACTTTTGTCAAAAATCAGCTGAGCATGTTTGTGTAGATATATCTCTGAGTTTTCTATTCTGTTCCATTGATTTATATGTCTATCTCTCTGCCAACTGCCGGTTTTGATTACTACAGTCTTGGAATTAGGTAGACTGATGTCTGCCATTTTATTCTTCCTACTTAAAAACTGTTTTAGTTCTAGTTCCCTTTATGCAAATTTAAAGATAATCTTATCTATAGGTAAATCTTGCTGGGAGTTTGATAGGAATTGCACTGAACCTGCTTATCAACTGAGAAGAATTGACATCTTTACTATGTTGAACTTCCAATCCCTAAGCAAACCAATTCTTCACATTTATTTAGATCATCTTTGTTTCTGCTTCTCTCTCTCTCTCTCTCTTTCCCTCCCTGCCTCCCTCCCTCCCTCTGTTTCTCTCTCCCACTCACCTCATCCCCCCTCATCCCTTTCTTGCTCTCTGTAGATTATAAATGGCATTATATTTTTAATTTTGATGTTCACCTATAAAATTGCTGGTATATAGACATACAACAGATTTTTGTATGTTATTTTATATCATGTGACCTTCCTGAGCTCACTTATTTGTTCTCAGAGTGTTTTGAAGATACCTTTTGATTTTCTATATAAATGATCATGTCATTATTATTGATTTGAGACTTTTCCTGTTTTATAATGTATGCATTTAGAGCTGTAAATTTCCATTCAGACTGCTTTCACTGTGTTCCACAAGTTTTATTTACTATATTTTCATTCAGTTTAATGTACTTTTAAATTTCTTTTCAGATTTCCTACTTGACTCATGGATTATTTAGAAATGTGCTGTTTTGTTTCCAACCATTTGGAGATCTTCCTGTTATCTTTCTATTATTCATTTCTAATTTGATCCCATTGTGGTTGGAGAAAACAATCTGTATTGTTTCAATTCTTTTAAATTTGTTGAGGTTCCCCCTACCCCTGCCCCAGAACGTGGTCTTCTCAGTGTGTAGTCTGTGGGAACCTGTAAAGAATGAGCATTCTGCTGTTGTTGAGTGAAGTGGTCACTGAATATTGATTAGATCCTGTTGAATGATGGTGTTACAGAGTACCTTATATATCTTTACTAATTTTTTATCTAGTTCTAGCCATGTAAGAGAATAGTGTTGAAGCCTCCAGCAATAACCGTAGATTTGTCTACATCTGTTTTCCTTTCTGTCACTTTTTGCTTCGTATATTTTGTAGTTCTGTTGTTTGGCGCATATACCTCTGAGGATTGTCTTTTTTCATTTAGTTTGCTCTCTTCTGGGTTCTTGGTATGATGAGTGATTTTTTTTTAACTGGATATTTTGGGCATTTTACTATGAGACTCTGGATCTTATTTAAACCATCTGCTTTAGCTAGCTTTTTCTGATATGACTCCAGCAGGGGAAGGGGGTGGGAGGGCACTGCCTCGTTACTGCTAGATGGGAGTAGAAGTCCAGGTTCCCAATGGCCTCAGTTGACATCTACAGTGGTGGATTTCTCACTATACTGGGCAGGAATAGCAGTTACAACTCCCTACTAGGTTTCCACTGATACATTACCAACTGGAAGGGGTAGGCATGCCTTGTCAAGTCACTCCTACTATTGCCCAGTTGGCTGCTACTGACACCACAGGGTGGGGGAGTGGCCTCCTTATGGGCAACTTCCTACTCAGCCTTCTCTGATGCCACCCTGGCACCATTAGGGTAGGAGAACGGGGATGGGACACCTTGTTGTAGTTTGATGGGTATGGAATTCTAGGTTCTCCACTCAGCCTTGGTTGGTGTGGTAAGGATGGGACCACAGGTTTTTTTCTTTTCTTTTTTTTCCCTATGGTATTTGGCTATAGTAGAGCAGTTTTTTACTAAAAGTTTTCTATTGTGCTAAGCTAACTATTTTCTGGTCTTTTTGCTAGAGAGAGCAAGCTTTTATTGGGCCTTTTTTTTTTTTTTTCTGAGCTCATTTGTTTTTCTAGGTTACCATCTTCTTCAGCTCACCATCTGGGATAGATGAGTCTACAGTGTTGTTCTTTGGGTCCTGAGATCCCTGGCTGATTTGCCTTCCTGTCTCTGCCTTTCAGATTCTTCTTCATGTGTTTTATCTATGATGTTCAGAATTTTTCGTTGTAATTAGTAGGAGGATTAGGGGAAAAGTAAAGTTTTAAAGGACGCTGGCTTCTATTAAACACATCCTCCCAGAGAAAGGGCCTGTTATGGCCTGGTAAACCTCTCCACAAGCTTCTTGCCACAATTACTCCACCCGGGTCAGACTTGAAACAACCTGCTTAATCCCAAGCATTTTCTAGGAAGACACCATCCATCATGCCAGACTCCTTGGTGGGTTTGTGCTTTGGCCAAATACACTAGGAACAAATGTCTGGCGTTAGACCACCCAAGATATTTTCACTTCTGTGGTTAACCATCTTTGAATTCAGGTTTCTTGGGGTGAAAAGGTTATTCACATTCTGAACACATTAATACTTCCAAGTTTTTATACTCTTATGACCACAATGATGTTACAGATATTGGGTTCTCAATATATTTACACTAGGAAAAGTGTACTCTAACAGTAACATTGTAACTTTAACTATTGATAAATAGATCAAAGTCACCTATTTTCATCATGGTTCTTATTATTTCCACTGAATTTTGTTTACTGGGGAATAAATATAAAAATGTCCTGGGTATTTGGTAGCCAGTCACGTGGCTGCCATTTATATCAAAATATGGGAAAAGAATTGACCAGAACTATGGGTGCACCAAGGTAGAAACATTCTTCTCTCTATAATTCACATTTACTTAGGGAGACTTTATATATCCATTCCTACTTGGTTCCAGATGGATTGTAGTTCTCTGTGAACCAGGAGACATTGTATAATTTATAGCCTGTTTTAGTTTGCTTTGATAAAGAAAATGTTATCTTCCTTCTTAAGAAAATACAGGCTACATAGCATGATGCAATTGTTTATGGAGGCCATAAACTTCATTTCAGTCCCTACTTTACAAAATCTGCATATCTGTGTGTGGAAACTCATGTTCTTCTTTTCAAAATATTCTAAAAAAGACAGTAGCAATGATATTGGAAAATAAGTATCATGTTCACTTGAAAGCAAAGCAATGAATTTCTTTTTGAAATTAAGTTACATTCAAGAAAAAAAGGGAAATACTACCTTGGAAATTTTGGTTCTGATTTGGTTTTTTTTTTTTAATGCATGCTGATTGTTTTATTAATAAACAAATAATCCTAATTTAAAGAGTCAAATATTATTACACAATTTGTAATGTAAAGCAAGTCTTATTCCTGGGGGCTGCTACTTCCAACACTTTTAATTCACAATTTTAGAATTAATAGAATTCTGAAACTCTTCCAAAATAGTTAAACACTATAAGTAATCAGTGAGTTTTATCTCCCCCACCCCCATGATCCCCCCCTTTAATCTGAACCATATTTGTCCTAGGACATCTCTTCCCATCACCCTGGCAAGTCTGCCCTTTCATCTCTATACCCCCTTATCCTCTGAATCCTGAATTCCTCTTTCTTGATTTACAAACTTTATTTTTGTGGCCCACATGTTCCAGCAGCTTTCTGAGTGAATGTCCATAAGAGGTATAGCTGTTGTTGTTGTTTATGTACTTTAGTCTGCTTGGGTAGAGGATCTTACTTTAGGCTGAGGATAATTTTCTCTCAGAATTTCCTAGGCATCTCTCTATTCAGCACCTCACATAATGCCTGGTGCAGAGTAGGCACTTAATAAATCATTGTTGAATGAATTGTTTTCTAGCTTAGAGTTTGCAGTTTTGAGAAGTCCAACAGTATATGCTATTCTCATGACTCCTCCTTAGGTTACCCTGTTTTTCTGTTTGGAAACTTTTAGGACCTCGTCTTTGTCTCTAGATATCTGATATTTTATAATGATGTGCATTGGGATAGATTTTAAAAAGGTGTTCTCATGTGCATTCAGAGAGCCTTTTTATATAGAGACCTAAGTTTTTTTAATTATAGAAAATTATAATATCTTATTATTTTTTGGTAATTTCTCTTTCTCCTTTTATCAGTCATTTTTCCTAAAAATTTAGTAGTAGAATATTGAATTTATTGAATAAATTGTCAAGTTTTTAATTATTTTTCTGAAAAATTTTTATCACTTTGACTTTTAGTTCTTTCTAGGCAACGTCTCTCACTTTACCTTCCAATCTTTTATAACATTTTAAAAATACTCCCTTCACTTTTTCAACTACCAAGAACACTTCCTTGTTTTAGATGTCAACTAGGTAGTTGATCACCTGAGCCTAAAATTCTGGAGTAACATCTGGGCTGGGGATATACATTTGGAAGTTGTCCACATAGGTGGAAATTAAAGTCATGAGGCCTGATGAGATCACCAAGGAAGTGAATGGAAACAGAGAAGAGAAATCCAAGGGCAAAGACTAAAGCATTCCAACTTTCAGAGGTCAGATTGATGAGGAAGAATCAAGATAGAGAACAGGGCACTGAAGGAGGGAAAAAGGAAACACACAAGTGTGTGATGTCCTAGACGCCAAGGTGAGAAAGTGTTTCATGACCAAAGGGTATGATTATCTGTGACAAATGCCACTCATAGCTCAAGTGAGATGAGGACTGACTGCTGATTTAGCAACAAGGAGGTCATTGGGTCACTGGCGTTCCTGAAAGCAGGCTCTTTAAATACAGCAGAGGGGCGCGAAAGCCTGAGTGCAGCATGAGGAATAAATGGGGGTTATAGTAGAGATTGTAGTTAACCCTCTTTGCTATATAAAAGAACAGAAATGGAGCTGTGGGAGACGGAGAGGAATGTGGCATTCACAGAAGTTTTTTCTAGAAAAGTAGGGAATCAGATGCTTTCCAGAAAATCTCAGTATCCATGAAAAGCTATAGAAACATAGTGACTACCAGGTATGAGAAGTTTTGAGAGAGCCAGGTAATGTGAAATTTTTATCAAAAAATAGAACATTTGTCCTGGCTGATGTGGCTCAGTGGATTGAGTGCTGGCCTGCAAACCAAAGGGTCACCAGTTTGATTCCCAATCAGGGCACATGCCTGGGTTGCAGGCCAGGTCCCCAGTAGGGGGTGTTCGAAAGGCAACCACACAGTGATGTTTCTCTCCCTCTCTTTCTCCCTCCTTTCCCCTCTCTCTAAAAATAAGTAAATAAAATCTTTAAAATTTTTTTATCAAAATAATTATATCTATATTCATAATGTTTGCTGAGTATCAAGCAATGCAAAATACAGAGTGAATTTGGATATCTTAACTTGTGATGTTTCCCATTAAAATCAACTACTATTAATCAGCTTTTAATTATCCTGACTTTTAACTCAGGATATTTTTCATAAGAATCTGGCACAAAGTGCTTTCAGGTGCTAGGAGGGCAGCACCTTCGTTAATGAACCTCTGTCTTGAGTGTGTGTTGAGTGCAGTTCCTACGCATGTGAACCACCTTCTCCACGTGGAATAACACATCTCAAACTGCTTTCTTCAACCCCTTCCGTCTTTGATCCTGACCTGTAAAGATGAGCAACAGAAGATGCTATTTTTCTTCTTAGAGATATGCAGACCCAGGCGGTGATCATTTATTTATTTATTTTTTTATTTACTGTGCTTTACATACCATTTTATTTTAATTGGGAGAAACTTCTATTTAAAAGAGCCCATTTCTCTTCTATGAGAAACTTTAGGGCTTAGTGTTAACATAGCAGAACCATTTTTAAAGAGAGCCCTCCTCTCATAGAGGAGACCCCAGGAGGCTGTGATAAGAGAGTGTAACGTTGGGCAAGGTACTGAAAGTCTCTTGAGTGTCAGTTTTCCCACCTGATATAAAATACATTGTAAATAAGGCTGGTCCCAAGGCTTGCTGCTGTGTCAGTCAGTGTACTTTGTGTAGGTGAGCCCTTTTTTCAGTATCCACCAATCCTCCTCTCTCATGAAACATTTAAAACATTTTCAAGTCCTCCCTTAATGTGCTTTGCAAAGCTTTACGTCATAAGCCACTGCCTACCACTTTCAGCCTCATGCCACACTACATTCCCTTTGCTTTCCACACTCCTCACTCCTCCCCCAATTCCGTGAGGGCGCTATGTTCTAACCATCCCCTCAGCCTTTGCCCAGGCTTTTTCCCTCTGTCTGGAATGTTCTTCTTACCCTAATTCCTTCTTCGCCTTTACCTAGTTAACTCCTAATCTAATTCAGGTCTCTGCTAAATATTGCCAGTGCTATACCTTAACTGTACATAACCCCAAGGAAATTTTTTTCCTGGACCTTTTGTGAAATCCAGGATTTGCAAATCATGCAGTCTCACACTCTCCTCTTGAGCCCTTCCCTAGGTACACTGGCTTGCTGTTCTCAGCTTCTAGGTGCCAACGTGGAGCCAGTGCTCATTGAAAGGAAGCAACGCCATGTCAGCTTGTTTTCTAGTTGCAACAATGTTCCTTGTGGTCATCCTTAAATATTACAAGGAAATAGTATTACTTCACAAAGGTATTCCTTCCCATACTCAACAAGCTTGTACTAAATCTTTGTCAGAAAGTATTTCAAACGCCAGTTTATTAAACATCCATGGGTGTCACAAATAATAGAACACAACCACTGGGGTTGTTCCTAACTTCAGGACAGATTCAGTGCTAGTGAGGACACTGAGAAAGGCCTTTTCTCCACATCTCCTCTGCACCTGAGGGCACCAAAACTCTCATGCCCTAAGGCAATCCCCTATTCTGGAGGCCCTTTCACTATAAATGGATTATTTTGAATAGGGGCTGCATTAGTAGCCGAGGGCTTTGGTAACATGGTGCTATAAACTGGGAGGCTTAAAATAACAGAAATATGTGGGGTCACAGTTCTGGAGGCCAGAAGTCTAAAATCAGGTGTTAATAAGCTCATCATCCCTCTGAAACCTGAAGGGGAGAATCCTTCCTCGCCTGCTCCTAATCTCTGGTGGTTGCCAGAAGCCAATGGCCTCCCTTGGCGTATAGCTGCAGCATTTCAGTGTCTGCCCCCATCATTACATGGAGAAGGATAAGATGGTAGAAGTCTAGATATGGAATGAGCCCACCAGGAAAACAAATAAGCCTTCCTTAAATAAAACCAATGCAACTTATTGGATAGATATAAAAATAACTCTTAAAAGGATCACTGAGTTGATAAGAGAGTAAGGAATGCTCAGTCTAAAGACAAGAACTCCGTAGACCACTGCAGCTGGATTTTACTCTGCAAATATTTGTTGAACAAAATGACTATGAACTTTGGTTTTTACATGGCTGCAAAAAGAAAAGACAAAGTCTAAGTTCCACCCATGATGAGGAGTCTGGTAGATATCCTTACCCTCCCGATAAAACTGAGACTCTAAATGGCAACGCCCTCAAAGTAAAAGTAAGCTGGGAAAACTGTGCCCTTAATCACGGACCTAAAAGAAAAATCAAACCTCTCAAACATAGGTGTTGAATGAAAGGGAAAAACAAAACTGTTGAGAATTTATAACCACAAACCAATCTGCACATGCATTTGAAGCCTAAATACACAGCACATGGGTGGTCAAAAACCTCAGGCTGAGAATTTAGAGTGATCCCAAATTGTTGGTGTCCCAAAGACCACCTGCAGAAGCAAATGCAAATCTCTATAAGAACCCATCATCACGCCAGTCCTCAATGAATTTTCAAAATAAATACTAATGCAATTGAGAAGCCCGCCATCAAAAGTAACTAAACAAGACACCATGAGGAAGAACCAGCAGAAAAAGACTCTCAAGAATATTAAGGACAATGAAGTACCAGACACAATTTACAAAAATATGCTTGATCTCTTCCAAGAACTAAAAGTCAAGTTTGAAAATATATGTAGGTTATAAGGCACTATATACCAAATGACCAAGCATATTTGAAAAATAACCAAATAAAATTCCTAGAAATAAAAGATACGATTGGAATAAAAAAGTCAAAGGACATTTTTAACCCAAAATGCACCTGACAAAAGAAAGAATTTGTGACTTTAACAACAGATCTGAAAAAGAATTAGCCAGAATACTGCACGAAGAGACAAAGAGACGAAACGTGTGAAGGAGAGATTAGGAGGCATTGAGGAACCTTGTGTGAAGGTCCTTTCTCCTCCTATTCAGACTAGTGGTTCTGAAACTCCAATATGCATCAGAATCTTGTGGAGGGCTTATTAAAATACTAATTGCTGGGTCCCACTCAGAGGTTCCGATTCAGTCGATCTGCATTGGCGGCATATAATTCGTATTTCTAAAAAGATCTTAGGTCATACTGATGATGCTGGTCCAATAATACTGAGAGTCATTGACATAGAGAATAAAATATTTAGAATATCCATGAGGAAGTAGGACTTTCCCCCAAGAACCTGGTATTAATGCACTTAATGCATTTTCCTGGGGTCATCATGTTAAGCTAGGGGTAAAAGGGAGGAGAGAGAAAGCCACCTGTAAGTGCTCTAGTCCTGGGCAGATCTAAGGAGGCTGGGTCTGGCCTTGCTTATTAAAGTAATTCAGAGCCCACTGGTACATAATAAATATTTGATGACACAATGGTAACTTCTAAATTGTAGTGGTGTCCTTTGACCATGTAATGGAAAAAATATTGTTCAATGCATTAACACATCTCACATAGGCAGACGTGCATCTTCTCTTTTGCTGCACAACTGAATTCAGACTCTTAGTGGAGCCACATCCCTCAAGGAAAGAAAACCTTAATTTCACTTTCAGGATAACAGTATCTCTTTCCATTTCAAAGTAATCCCTTGCTACTATTTACTGGGTGCGCCCTCAGTCAGTTTCCTGTTTAAATTCTTCATTAGAGCCATTTTCCCCTCTAAAGAGAGTTTACCCCCTTCTTCTTCCAAGGGATAGTGTTGGCACAGCTAAGAATTAGGTAAGAGGAGGAGGCTTCCTTTAGATCTTGTCACTCTTCTGCTCAAAATTCTCCAGTAACTCTCCATCTCATTCAGAGTAAATCTAAATTCCTTGTAGGACCTGCAGAGCCAGCCCTCCATGACCTCACTCTGGTCATCCCATTAACATCGCGTCCCCTCCCCCCTTCCCCTGCCCCCCCACTCTACCGCGTTCCTCCCTCGGGGCTTTTGCCCTTGCTTTCCCGTGGCAGGGGATACTTTGGCCCTGCTGTACCGTGTGGCTCCCCCGCCCCCTGCTTTTTAGATCTGATTCTCCCAGAGAAGTCTTCTCTGACATCCTAGTACAAATTGCAGGATTCCTCTCTTAACACACTGTAGGGGGCCTCAAGGAGCAGAATGAAAGAAAATCCTTCCACGTTTAAGGTGTCTGTTACCCATCTCCAATTCAAAGGGTTAGAGATTCTAATATTAGTACAACAGGTTTGTGGATAACCCATTTTTTTCCTATAAGACCAAAACATAAATCCAGAGTCTATGACTTGTCCCAGGTTTGTGGTTTATCCTCACCTTTAGCTATTATTCCAGTTTTCTGAGTTTTAGCATCTCATTTTACGCACTTTGTGAACCTACATTTTCAGTCGATGTTATCCATTCTATATTTTATTTTTCTTCTTAGCATTTTGAATATAGCACTTCCATGTTTTACCTATTTGTTTCTCATCTATTAAGAGAAACAATTCTCTTCGCTAAAATGTGAGCTATTTTTCTTTCTCATGGCTGTGGCCCAATGCATAGAATGCTGCCTAGCCCATAGTAGATAACCAGTAATTTAATCACTGGGTACGTGAATGCACAACTCTGCTGTCCCTGTTTTCATCATCCCTTGGTGAGGTTCCTCATCCAGTTTGGATCTTTGGCTGTTGACTTCTGTGCTGATTCATCTATTGCTGACCCTTTGTGGGGTCTTTGGCCTGGCCTCAGGGTCCGAGCAATCTGTGCCAGCCTTGTTCTGCCAGGTCTTTTGTGTTTGTCACTTCTTTGACCCTTTTTTATTCAACTACCCTGACCTCTTTGAGGACTCATGGGAACTTCCTCCTGAAACTCCTCCTCTTCGTGAATGAGGAGCCTTCTTTCTGCCTAAACAGTCAAAATGGCATTTATGTTCTACTGTTACAGTCCCGGGATGATGCAAGGCGATCACTGCAGCCGATTCCTCTCAGAGTTCAGGTGGGAAAGAGGACATAGCGCTCCCCTGCTCTGTGATTCCTTAAACCAGGTAACCTTGCTTCGTTATCATACTTCAGATATTCCTTCATATTCCTTCTGTCGTTTAGAAGGAAAAGAAGGACTTATTTTTGTTATTGTTGTGTTTTATTTTAAAAGGTTAGAAAAAGCACCTTCAGACAGATTCTGTAACTCATTATCAAGGCCCAATGCCAGGGGTCACTTTAGTATGGCTTTCTTCTTAATGTGTTCCCCACTGCAGTGTTTATGTTTGCAGAATGGCATTAACACTACAGTGGGGAATTAAAGCTAAGGTTTACAAGTCAGATAATTTGCTGTGATAAATTTAATTTTTAAAACTGGCTTACTATGGGTCAATTTAATTATAAAGTGAGAATTAAGGATTTAATTCAAATTACTGGCATTAAATCATTCTTTTTATATGAAGTATCTTACATTTCAAGAATTAATTTTGGCATTTATTTTCTGTGTAATAACAAAATATATCATTCTTTGGCATAATCTCCATGTTGAACTGACCTTGGTGCTTATTTCAAGACTGTTTATGTCAGGATTTGCTCCATTTATGTCTTGTAATTTTACTTTCTTCATCTCCTAATATTAAGAGATTTTTTTAAGGGCACACATTTGCTATATTGTTTAGAATCTTACATATCTGAGAAAGTCTTTATACCACCTTCACACAAGAAAGACCACTTGGTTGGGTATAAAATTGTTGAGTTCTAAATTGTTCCTTTCAAAACCATAGCCATTGCTGCTTCTAGTTCAAAGGGATGATTTTTGCTTCCCCTTGATCAGTAATACTTATTCCACAGTCCTCTTTTTTATTTTCTCTATTTATTCTTATAAAAAGTATGATCTAGCCATATTTCTTCAAAAGTTAGAGTGTGTGGGTTCTCTGCTGCCTCTAGAGAGTGTTGAATCTCATTCTTGGTTGTACAATTAGAAGGCAGTTTCTAGTAAATATTACATGGTGCAACTCACCTCTGCAGAGATAGCACCTTCTCCTATCCTCATCATCTGATAATTGATACTGTGAACTCATGGAATATATGAAAGCCTACCAGCATACGTTACTGGTCTTTTCCCTGGCCTGCAGTTCTTTACACAACTCACAAGATGTTGTGTGTTCATGCTAGTTCCCTGCCCAACCACTTTCTGGTCAGTTCCTTGCTTACTCTCCCACTCACCAATTGCTATCTCTGATTTAATAAAGAAAGATGGTTAGTGGGGAATAGAAGTGGAGGATAGAGAGGGAAGAGTCTCTCCAGACCTCGATGTTCTGGTTTGCTCAGAAAACCTAGCTTTTATCTCTCTAGGGACCCTGATTATCAGAGTTTGGGAGCCGTTGGAGAGAGGGGATTAACCTGTGGTTTTAAGCATGTCCCTAATTTTTTTCAAGTGTTTCTGTTATGAGAAGCTTTGCTATGGTGGGTAAAGAAACAAAAAATTATCGTAATTTCTTTAGCCCTTTAGCCTTACAAAATTTTCGTTACTAAATTTTAAACAGTTCAGACTAGAATCTTACCAATGGTTATTGTCATTTACCTCCAGATTAATTTTATGAAAACATAGATAATTACAATGAAGAGATCATGAAACAGCTAAATGCTAATTTATTTTTAGCAGAAAAAACTTTTTATCTGTTGTGTATTTTAAAGTTTCAGTGAAATTCAGTGAAAGTTAACCTCCTTATGCATGTAACTTGTTTTACAGTTGAGACTTTTCAAGGTCCGGTTTAGCTCCAAAGACTTGTGCTATTAACCACATCTCTAGCCCTCTGGAGCAATCGGAGGGATTGAATTTCAATACCGGGAAGCCCTGTTCAGGCTAAGGGCTGCATGGGGATCTCACCTTGCCTTAACAGCTTCAGGTGTTCAGATACACTGAGAGAGAGATGGCTTCCTGACTGGTGATCATCCCACCCAGAGACGCAAAGAATCAAGGGCAACAGGACTCCAGTTGCTGCGTGAGCTTCCTGAGTAGGAAGCTATGGCTCCCTTATCCCTAGGGCAGAGGGAGTGCTTTTCACATCATATTTCACTGAATTACAGTTTTCTGAGAATGTCCTAACAGTTTCAAAATGACATTTTTATGTGGCTTAATGTTTCTAATTTGCTACAAGTTACATTACATCTCTACTTGCCTAAACCAAGGACCAGATGGAATACATTCTGGTCAGGCATCCAGACAGTTACTATTTAGGGGATAATGTAGCCTTTTTAAATTTTTCACAAGAGAGTAAGAGCCTGATTTTAGTGCTCTCCACTCATAGGATAAAATTTATGCCAAGATAAATTTTAGCCCCCAATATTACCTTTCAGTCGGAAACATTTTATCTTGGTTTTAGGGATCTATTTGGTTTTCTTATATTTTTTGGTAGCAGTCTGCTAACATTTAAAATGAGATATAAATATGTGGCAAAGCATATAAACAATTTCCTTGATCTACTTCAAAAAATATTGAATTTATGTTTCACAACAGATATACAGTTAATGGAAATTGTATTTATGAGATGTAAGAAGATGTATGTTGGGACCTGAAAGAATTGCACAATCGATACTGGAAAATATTTCTGCTTAGTCAATTTTAGTAACCAATACAGTTTGAAATGAGGAACTTTTGGAAAAAATATTCTAATGGATTTCTGACAGGCCAACTACTATTTCAAAAGCCAAACTTGACACCCTGTTTGTTGGACCCACTTGCGTCTTCCCAAGCCTCGCCCTGCTTGATCTCATAGATCAGCTGACACTCCTATTTCTTCTCTCCTTTGAAGTTGCTCCCTACTTTGTTCCTGTATTGCCATTCCTAGTATTTCTTCTATTTCTGAGAATGTTTTCACTCAGCTTTTGCTATTAATTTCTTTCTCTATTCTTACTCCATAATTGTAGGTATGCCTCAAGATCTGTCATATTATCTGATATCCTTTCTCTTACACTCACTTCTTAAAAACCAAACCAAATCATAACAACAATAACAACAAAAAAATCCTCTCATCTGTTCATATAGATTCAAAGAGTAATTGTTTCAACAGGGGTGCCCTGATAAATCTCTTCTGAATAGGAATTCTGAATGTCTGATTAGCTGTTTATATTTTCACCTCTACAACTAATACAACCATCACACATAACAATTAATAATTAAATTCATTACTTTCCTCTTAAAATAGATTTCCCTCCTAATTCCCCTCTATTTATGTATGCATGGGTAGTTTCCTCATTGCTCAGACTCCAAAATCAGGGCTGTCTTTAACTCCTCCTCACTACTATTAACAAACATCCTCCCAAAATTAAAAGAGCATTTTATTCATACATGATTTACAAATCAGGGAATTAGTCCTCAGTATAAACCAAAGATTTATTTTGAAGTGGGTGGATAGAGCTAGGTTTTTAAAGGCAAAAGTGCAAGGAGCTGATGATCAAAGAGATAGATGGGCTGCTAGCAGAAACAAGAGCACAGACCTAATGTCATTCGTCGTCTTACGGTGGGTGCAATTGGAAAATTCAACAGTCGGCTACTCAGTGGTCAGCAAATGGGGCTGTGATTCAAGAACCATGGGTAAACATATGATCAGGCATTTGTCAGCATCCTAGTTCTCGCTCGGGCTTGTAGAACAAAAGCATTCAGGTTACTTATTAGCAGAAACCAAAGAGCACAGAAAGACTGTTCGTTTTGCAAGCTGTTTCCAAGTCCAAGAAGTAGAGTCATGCTCTGTAAGCAACCTCAAGAATTCGAAATACAAAAATCCAAATATTGGGCCACAAATTATATTAAATTTCTCTTCGGTTCTCACTACTCACATCTAATGTGCCACCATGTTCTGTTGAATCGGACTGCTAAAGTGTTCTCAAAGAAGATTTTGCCACGTTACAATTCACAATCCTCACCACAGAGTATGTGAACTTTTCCCTGCAACAATGTCAACATTGCATACTAAAAAAATGTTTTTAATCTTTAATGGAAACATCACTACTACCCTTAAGGAAATAAAAAGAACTATAAGGGAATGCTATGAACAACTGCATGTTCTAAAGTGAGATAACTTAGGTGAAGTGACCAAATTTCTGGAAAGACACAATCTATCAAAACTTACTCAAGAAGAAGTAGAAAATTGGAATAGACCAATACAAATAAAGAGATTTAATTAGTAATTTTAAAACTTCTCAAAAGAAAGGCTCAGACCCACACGACTTCACTGGTGAATTTTATCAAACATTTGTAGAAGACTTAACAATTCTTTTTTTTTTTCTTTTAATAATCTGAATAGGAAAACCCTTTTTTAAAAAAAAATACATTTTATTGTTTATGCTGTTACAGTTGTCACATTTTTTTTCTCCCCTTTATTCCCCTCTGCCCTGCACCCACCCTCCCACTAGCATTCCCACCCTTAGTTCATGTCCATGGGTCATACATATAAGTTCTTTGGCTTCTCTCTTTCCTGTACTATTCTTAACCTACCTCTGTCTATTTTGTACCTAGCATTTATGCTTCTTATTACCTGTAACTTTTCCCCTATTCTCCACCCTCCCCCTCCCCGCTGATGACCCTTCATGTGATCTCCATTTCTGTGATTTTGTTCCTGCTCTAGCAGTTTGCTTAGTTTGTTTTTGTTTTTGTTTTATTTAGGTTCTGTTGTTGATAGTTGTCAGTTTGTTGTCATTTTACTATTCATAGTTTTGATCATCTTTTTTTCTTAGGTAAGTCCCTTGAACATTTCGTATAATAAAGGCTTGGTGATGATGAGCTCCTTTAACTTGACCTTGTCTGGGAAGCACTTTATCTGCCCTTCCAATCTAAATGATAGCTTTGCTGGATAGAGTAATCTTGGATGCAGGTCCTTGCCTTTCATGACTTTGAATACTTCTTTCCAGCCCCTTCTTGCCTGTAAGATTTCTTTTAAGAAATCAGCTAATTGTCTAATGGGAACTCCCTTGAATTGTGCCCTTCTGGTGCTGATTCCTGGGTGGGTGGGTTTGTGTACGTTCTAGGACCCTGTGGGTCTCTCAGATGAACTGTCCTGTGAGGCTGGGAGTTTCTCCTGACACCTCAATCCCCACAAGTTTTTACCAGTAGAAGTTTTGAGGCTTTCCTTCCCCACACTGGAACCCTGGGTTGCACATCTCTCTCACTCCCCAGTTGTTCCTCCCAGTTTATCCGCACGCAAATGTGGGACCACCCGCTCCACCAGCTGGTGTCTTGCCATGAGTCCTCTTCTCCCTGGCTGCTGGTATCCACCCCGCTTACCGATCTGAATGAATGTTTCTTCCTTAACTCCTTGGTTGTCAGACTTCCATATAGTTCATTTTCTGGCAGTTCTGGTTATATTTTGTTTTTAAATTTGTTGTTACTCTTCTTTTGGTTGTGCAAAGAGACAGTGTATCTACCTATGCCTCCATCTTGGCTGGAAGTCCACAACAATTCTTTATGAATTCTTCCTAAATATAGCAGAGAAGGAAAATTTTCTCAATTTAATCTATGAGGCCAGTATTACCTGGATACCAGAACCAGACAAAGATATTACAAGAAAAAAAAAAACAATGGATCAATATCTCTTATGATTTTTAAGTGCAAAAGCCCTCAAAAAGCATCTGGCCCTATTTCTAAAGAATTATACATAACAAACAAGTGGGATTTATCTTATGAATGCAAGATAGGTTTAACATTGGAAAATCAGTTAATGCAATGCACCATAGCAATAGGATAAGCAAAGACTATAAAATCGTCTCAGTAAACACAGGAAAAAGTTAGACAAAATCCTTTTTATGACAAAAACACTCTGCAAACTAGGAATAGAAGTTCATCAATCTAATGAAGGACATGTAAAACCCAGTACTAAAATTGTTGATTGATAGAAGGGGAAGAGGGAGGCAGAAAATGAGAAGGGAATTTAGAAGTACAAACTTCCAGTTATAAAATAAGTTATAGGGATGTAATATACAGTATAGAGGATAAGTCAATAACACTGTAATAACTATGCATGACGACAGATGGCTTCCTGACTTCTTGTAGTAATGACTTTATAGGGTATGTAAGTGTTGAATCACTATGTTGTTCACCTGAAAATAATGCAGGGGTGGGCAAAAATAGGTTTACAGTTGTAATACCAATAAATAATATCATAATAAATGAATAATAATACAAGAATAAGCTGTGTTTCACCTACTCACAACTATAAACCTACTTTTGCCTACCCTGTACAATTCTGTGTGCCAGTTATAATTTAAAATAAATTAATTAAAAACCCAGTACTAACATTATAATTAACAGTGAAAGACTAAATGTTTTCCCCCTAAGATTGAGAACAACACAAGGATGACCACTCTTGCCAATGAAGATTGGAACCTGGACCAATAAGGCAAGAAAAAGAAATAAAGAGCTTCCATATTGCAAAGAAAGTAGTAAACCTGTCTGTCTTTGTACATTACATGATCTCATATGTAGACAATCCTAAGGAATCCAATAAAACATTATAAGAACTAATAAGTGAGTTTAATAAGATCATAAAATACAAGATCAATATACATGAATCAGTTGTATTTCTGTATACTTGCAATTAAAATCCAAAAATGAAATTAAGAAAACAATTCCATTTATAATGACATCAAAAAGAGTAATACTTAGAAATATATTTAAACAAAGAAGGAATGATTTGTAGACTGAATACTATGAGACATTGCTGAAAGAAATTAAAGAGGACCTAAATAAACAGAAAGACATCAAATATTAATGGAACAGGAGTCGTATTGTTTCATTGCAAGACCCCCAAAATGATCTAGAGATTTAATTCAGTCCATTTCACAAGCTCAGCTGGATTCTTTGTAGAAATTAACAAGCTTATCCTAAGATGCATATGGAAAGAGAAGGGGCCAAAAATCACTAAAACAAACCTGAAAAGGAACAAAGTTGGAGAACTCACACTTCCTGATTTTAAAACTCACTACAACTATAGTAATAAAAGCAATGTGGTACAGGCATAAAGATAAACATATAGATCAATATAATTGAATTTGGAGTCTAGAAATAATACACTTACATTTGTAGTCAATTGACATTTGACAAGGGTACCAAGACAATCCAGTCAATAAAGAATTGTCTTTCTAACAAATGGCCCTGAAGCAACTGGGTAGCCACAGGTCAGAACATGCATAAAAATAGAATTTTGACCCACAACCTGTAGCAATCAGCTCAGGAAACCAACCCATTATCTAGCTAGAGACAGCTACCCAGCTATCTATAAGTCGGATTTGTAGAAAGTCAGACTGCTAGCTCTAGTTACCGGTACAAGAATGCAAACAATAATCCCTCAGATGATCAACTCACAATGTCCAGAGCTTGGTTAATGCCTGATATCTTTTCTAATTATGTTCCCAATTCTAGCTTAAACCCAACCAGAGAAAGCAAAATATACCCTTAACCAGTCACATGGATACGTGCTTCTGTTGAGTCCACCTGCAACCACCGTGCTGACAGCCAACAACCTCTAATCAGGGCCTACTGAGCCTTCCCTTTATCCTACTGTAAAATTCTCCCACTCCTCTGCCTGCCTTTGAGTCTCTACCAAATGCAGGTAATGGTGGCTGACTCCCTTGTGATACTGAGCTCTGAATAAATAGCCTTCGCTTATTCTCATGTGGTTGGTCTTCCTTTCTTCCACAGATGTTGCTATTCTGTGTGTGTATGTGTCTTCCATTGTACTGTGAACTTGAAGACTAGGCTCTTCATTTATTCTTCGTTATGTCACTCTGAGCATAACCTAGTGTGTTTTACAGTAGTGGAGAGCCAAAATATTTGTGGAATACAATGTTTTATAAAAATTTTATTAGCTTATGTTTCCTTGCACTGTATAAAAATGTCTCCCTCTGTAATAGTTATTTAGAGTTTTATGTTGGAAAGACATTGCCCCTGTTGTATGGTGGCTTAAATGATGATGATGATGATGATAATAATAGTAATAATAACAGATTAGTAATAATAGCACTAGTCATATGTCAGGAATTATTTTAGTTATTTAAAATATATTAGCTCTCAACACAGCCCTGTGAATTGGGTATTATGATGACTCGTTTCACATATGAGGGAACTAAGGGCAAAAAGTTAAGTTGCCTAAAGCCACAGAAACTAGAAAGTAATGGAGCCAACATTTAAACTCAAGGAATCTAGGCCTAGAGCCTGTGCTTTTAATTGCTAAAATGTAATACCTCTCTCTTTTTTTATTTTTTAAATCCTCATCCAGCCCTGGCTGGTGTGGCTCAGTGGACTGAATGCCAGCCTGCAAACAAAAGGGTCACTTTTTTGATTCCCAGTCCAGTCACATGCCTGGGTTGTGGGCCAGGTCCCCAGTAGGGGGTGCACAAGAGGCAACCACACACAATGATCTTTCTCTCCCTCTCTTTCTCCCTCCCTTCCCCTCTCTAAAATAATTAAATAAAATATTTAGAAATAAATAAATAAAATCCTTACCAAAAGATGTGTTTATTGATGTTTAGAGAGAGAGAAAGGGAGGGAAGAAGGAGAGAGAGAGAAAGGGAAACATTGACATGAGAGAGTATCATTGATCGATTGCCTCCCATATGCGCCCTGACCGAGGATCAAACCCACAGCCTAGGTGCGCTGACCAGGCATCAAACCTGCAACCTCTTGGTACACGGGCTGATGCTCCACCAACTAAGCCATCCAGCCAGGACGATGCCTCTCAATTTTAAAGGCAGATTTAGTACTGTCCACTTTGGTGCTAGGATCTAGACATCAAGTCCTGGGGACACAAAAGTGAATAAAATAGGGTTCCTGCTTTTGTGGAATATAAGCATTTAAGAATTTGCATCTTTGGGGAGAAGAAGTGAGGGTAGTGAGGAATTCATAGAGGAGGAGACATGGGGTGGGTGTTGGAAGATGGATTTTGTGGTGGGAGGTTATTTCCCCCAGAGACTTAGCAAAGGCGTGACTGCAGATGAGGTTTGTGGAGCGAGTGAAAGGTAGAAAAGTCTTTGGAGAAGGAGACAGAAGCTAAATCCTAGAGTTATATGCAAAAGCTTGGATTTTATCCAAGTTTTATAATAAAGAAACATTGAAGAAATTTAACTGTAGTGGGGGAGTGTGAGTTGACATTATCAGAATTAAGTATGCATATATTCTCTTCATTTTAGATTCAGCCCTCTTTCCTTTACAAAGCAGAGTGAACAACAAATAAGAGTTTGTCAGAGGACACACAGGAAGGCCTGGGTGTGGTCATAGGTCGGGGTGGGGAGCCAAACATATCTGACCTCATTTAATCTCAGAACAACCTCTCAGGGAGGGGGCATTGGATAAGAAGCCAACCCAGATGGTGAGGAAGGAGTGAAATGGGAGAGAAGCTCAGGTCTGCCTGACTTTCACAGCATCACAGAAAGTTGCTTCCATTCCTCATCCTGATTTTGAATAAATCGCTTTAACCACTTCCAATCCCTGTTACTTTAAATGTAAAATAAGGCAATATTAACCCCTGGCCTTTTGGATTCTGTAATTCTAATTACAGAAGCAATTCAAATTTGGTGAAATGCTTAACCTCTTCAGGATAATATTAAAAATCTCTGCATATAGAGGACTGAAGTCTTGTCATTCCTAAAAGTGACCCCAGGAGTGGGTTATTGCTTTCCAAACACAATAAAGGGGCCTTGAAACAAAAGGTTTGAAATTCTACCAACATAAACAGAGTGCTTCTTCTCTATTAATGCATTAAAACAATTCTATAAAAAGTAGAAAATTCCTTGCAGACCCAACTGCAAAATCTGCTCCTGAGTTCCAAGGGGTCTACATCTCCCAAGTCAGGTCTAGATTTCAAAGATGTGAGGAATGAAGAGGAAAGAATTTTCTATGCCTTGGCCTGGTCCCAAGAATGTCAGTACTGGTGGCCTGTATGCTTCTGCCTCTGCTGAAGTCATCTTTAAACAATGGCCTCTTGGGCTGGGCCAGTTTTAGGTATGAAAGGCCTTAGTGATAGAGAAGAATGGCAGAGCAGCACTTGGCATGTGCTTTTCCACATCACCTAAAGGCCAACATGATGGCAGATAGTTGATGAAACACAAATTTCTAAACGTGCTCTTTACAATTCCCCAGTATAAAGTTACTAGAGGATAAAATTAGCTATATTCATTCAAGGAAGCATAGAAAATACAAAAAAGTAAAGGTTGAAGACTATTCCTGGTACCACACTAGTTCCATTATCATTGGTGTCCCTTTCTGTCTTTAGGATTATGAATAAATTTTTGTCTACTTTTTTTACAAAGCTTCAATGATACAATATAAAATTTATGTCCTGCTAAAATTTACTTCTAATTTAAATTTAATTAACAATAAGATGCTTTGTTGAAATTAATTAATTTAATATCCTGATAAATAAGTCCATGGGATAGTCCATAAAGAAATGTAGCTATAAAATAACCAATATTGTCCAGCGTATTCTAAACAAAAATTATAAGTTTACCAGATAAGTATTTTGCTTTTACATGCCAAACAAACATAGATATTAACAATAGTGTAAAAAATGACAAATCATTCTAGTTGTGGTAATTAGTAGAATAGGAAATGGAGTACAGAAAATGTTAAAGGTTTTATCAAAGTAAAAACAGAATATGGATAGAGGTTTTTGCAAGTAAGAGAGGCAATGAAAGGCAAATACCTATCCACAGAGGGGATTGGGAGGTGACTTGCCTCTCTCCCTTAAATTTCTGACCATGACAGGAAAAAAATAGCTAAGTAGGAGAGATATATTTACATGGTGAAGATGAAATAAGAGTAAGAAAGATAGTGACTAACTTATAAGAATATATTATGTATTATAATAATTTCTTTTCCTAAATATAGGAAGCATTAAAGAATAAATATCAAATGGTGTCTTTTTTTCCCAATGAAATAGCAGACCTTTCCAGAAAGTACTGAATATCTCAAGAACAAAATAATCCAGAAGAGAATAACTGTCCCCAAATGTGCTAACACAACATTAAGTGGCTATTTAGAATATATTTTGTCTCTATTAAACCAGCTGATTACATAGAATTTGGGAAAAAAAGAGTAATCAAATAAAATGATATTTAATAGTAACATAGTTATTTTGCCAATTGCTAACCTAGATGTTCATCAATTAAATTATGAATATTCATGGGACATTTTATTTGGGGAGCAAAAATGTGTGGATGAATTAATCAAAACCAATTCGTATAGTGGGGAAGAGTTTAGGCTACATCCTGGTTGCATGATCTTGGGCAAGTTACTTAATCTCTCTGTGCCTCATTTTCCCCATCTGTAAAATGGGACTAATAGTACCCGGCTCATATAACTATTATGATAATTAAAGGAGGTGAGATATTTACAGGGTATGTATGACACAGTGTTAGCACATAAACCCAGAGGGAACCAGTCACTGTGCAAGATAAAACAACTGTAAGAATCAGGCTTAGAATTCATGTTTTCCTTCCCCGGCTTGATGTTACCTAGGAAAGAATATGAACATGTATTACTAAAAACGTTATCATAGGTACAGTCAGCAACCCGACTGAGGCAGTCTGGGCCCTCCTTTGTCAGGGGGACAAAAGGCAAAGAAAAAAACAGTAATCTTCACTTATTTCGCTCTGAACACCTATGCCATTGAAAACAGAAGCTTGGAGCAGCAGTTCAACAAAAAAAGGGATGAGAATAATTTGGTATAGGAAAAAATATACCCAGATGACATTTGAACTTGGTGTAATTATCATTTCTGTGTTATCTAAAGGCCCACTAATTTTAGTTATAAATATAATCGCATCCTAGATTTAATGGTGGTCAGACAAGAATTGCCTAATCTCTAAACCAAAAGCTAAATAAATATGTAAAGGTGTAAATGTAATCATGTGGCTATGTGTTCATCCTTCATATGACTTGATAACAGGTTTTTTAAAGTCTGCTGGAAAAAAGTCAAGGTACTGGGTCTGATCCCATGTGGACCAGTTAACTGCTACAATGCATGACCAGCCTAAGTCGGCCTTGGCTTGTCAGCTTGCAAATGCATGAATGACTTTGGAAGGAACAGCGGTTTGTTAAGTTAAGGCAATAAGTGATAGTTCAGAGAGTAGGGGGAAGGGATTTGGTTCTAATGATAGTAGGTTACATTTAATAAAAACATATTTATGCAAAAAGGATATATAAACTGAAGTGTTCATTAGAACTACACATGCTTTGTAAGGCATATTGAAAAAGTCAAAAACAGAAAAAGTTTAATCTCAGTTTGCTATATGATCATATTCACCCCCTCTAAAAAAAAGTATAAGGTAAGTATTCCAATAATCTCAAAAATCCATTTTGACTTTCTCTTTGTTCCAATTGTTTTCATTAGCTTTGCTTCTCCAGATCAGACCGCTTATTGGGCCTGCTTCATATTTCTGTAATCTGTTTCGGCGGTCAGGACCCCAGACTCCTCCTATGGTCTTCATTCTTCGTAAGATCAGATCAGATTATCTTCTCGCCTGGAAGGCAGTGACAGAACTTTGGTGGGACTTAGAATCTTTCCATCTGCCTGGAGTAAAGATTCCTGTTAAGGTTTGATTTCTTTGATCTTTTATTAGAAGGTCTCAGTGTGATAAGTTGGTCTCTAACATCCTAGCACCTTACTTTTTCTTTGGTCTTTTATTGAACCGCATTCCCTACATTTTGGAGCTGTGAATAAAAAGGGCAACTCCTTACGAGTAAAGGGTCTCTGAAAAATGTAACTTAATATGATCTTCCACTCTGAAAGACAAAACAATATATCCATCTTTTTTATGAATTGTGTGTAGAACATACTCATATCATCTTCCCTTACTTGCTGAGTGCACAATGGAATAAATCGCCGTGATGTGAGATTTATGAAACCCCTTCCTTCTTTTCGGTCTCTCCCAACCTATTTAAGTTTACTATCCAAGCATCAGACCCTTCCTGACAGATATGATGGAACTGGTACCGGTAGTCACTCCCAGCTGAGTCTGTCTTTGATGTTTTATTAAGTGCATGATTTACTATTTTTTTCATCTGATTTACAAACGAGAGTAAGAACCCCAGGTTGGTAACAAAATCCAAATGGTCGCTTTTAAGAAATTGTTTTGAATGTGTTTAGTTTTCTAACTAGTGAGGCCTCCACTAAGAGTATTTTTCCATTGTCAAACATATGTCTAAGTTTAAAGATGTTTCTGTGATCTGATAATACCATTTGAAGAATGATTAAGCACTGGGCTAACAGGAAAAGTAGTGGTGTGTGTGTGTGTGTGGGTGTGTGGGTGTGTGTGTGTGTGTGTGTGTGTAATTAGCAAATTCTTTCCCCTCGTTAAAAACAGTAACAATGATGTCACTTCACCTAGCTCCTTATAACCTAGAATAGAGCTAGAAATTGATCAGTATTACGGGCTTTTCCTCTACGGCCCTAACAATCATTGTTTCTGAACTCTAGAAAATAAAATGCCAGATGTTTATCACTGCCCAGTACTTTGAAGGACACTGCAAGGAATGCCGTGATTGTGGAACTTGGGACCTTGTTATACTTGAAGCTTAACTGGTGAAACATCAACATTCTTTGCTTTCTCTTTGCAAAATATTTGCTGTAAAGTGTAAATAAAGAAAGAAGAGTATTTCTTCACATTGCTATGCTAAAACATCTGGCATCTGGGGTTGTGTTTATACCCTTCTGCACTGCAGGCTTGTCCTTCAAAGCAATCTGGGTTTTTCTTTCACCCCCTTGAATGTTCAAAAAAGTAATTTTTATGTTTTTTTTAGAAAATAATTTTGTCCAAGCATATGGAGCATCTTAAATACTAGGGCCAAAAAAACAAGTCACTAAAGCAAAGCCCTCCAACATATCTTTACACACACCTGCTTATATCCCATGGGCTCTGTGTCACTCAGGGCTCTACCTCCATTCTCAAAATGTAAGATCCAAAAATAACAGTGCCTTTTGGAATGTAATCTCACTTTTAAATGTATTTCCACCTTGCCTTATTCTAAACAATATGGTTACAAAGAGTCATTCAATATGATGAAGCAAATAAGAACTAAGAGAAGGGATTAGATGGAAAATTTAATGGAAATCGAACATAAAATAAGGATAGGAAAAGAAGAAATAAGCTTAGGTCTGGCCAGTGTGGCTCAGTTGGTTGGAGCATTGTCCTATAAACCAAAAGTTCGCGGGTTCGATTCCCAATCAGGGCACATGCCTAGGTTACAGTTCAGTCCCGTTTAGGGTGCATGTGGGAGGCAACCAATTGATCTTTTTCTCTTTCCCCCACCCTTCCTCTCTCTTCAGAAAAAAAGAAAAAAAAAGAAGAAGTAAGCTTAATACACAATTTCATGCCATAAACTCACTAAAGATGAGCCAAAATTTGGCTCTGAATTTCCTAGCGAACAAGTTACAAAGGAAATAGGATTAATCATATGAGTTTCAATGTCAAGAAGGAAAAACAAACCAGCTGCTCAGGAAGATTATCCCTCTTTCTGTTACAGAGAATTATGAGAATTTTTTCTTTGTGTCTTCATAAATAGAATATGTTAATAGTGAGAACAATATCTTTAATATCATTCTTGTTACGGATGTAGCAATGCCCTTCACAAAGCTGTGGCAATCGTGTTTCACAAGGTGGGTCCACAGAGTTCCTCCAAAGCCAAGGTCCGTAAATGGGACCCTAAAACACCACCTGAGAATGCAGGTCGCTGGTGATCTCGCAGAATTCAGGGTTACACTTTAGAATACGAACTGTTTCGTCTTAAGAAAAATTCTCCACAAATAGCCATCTATGCATTTGTTTAATAAAAAAAAAAAAAATTTGTTAAGCATTGGCTATGTGCCAGCCATTGTTCCTGGTGCTGGAGTTGTAACAAAATGGACAAAATCTCTGTTTCATGAAGTTTACATTCTAGGGCGAATTAGAGAAACAGACAATTAGAAAGTAAAAAAATAAAGGAAAGTCCTTTAGAGAATGATAGTCATAAGGCCAGAACAAAAATTCAACAGGGGAATGGTATAAACAAGGACCACTTTCGGTGGGCTGGTCAGGAGACGCCTCTCTCAGGCAATGACAGTTGAGCTGTTACGCATGATGAGTAGGAACCAGGCGGAGATCTGGAAAACCCCGGCAACCCCAGCACAGTGAACAGCGATGCAAATTCCGAGAGGAGACTTGAGCTTAGTGTGTGAGAAGGGCTTGTGGGACTGGAATATACTGAACTGAGCGTGGTAGTGGAAAGACCTTGAACCTACATGGCTCCGTGTGGCATCTTTGTGCAAATTAGAAAAAAGCTCATTTCACTTAATAGCTGCGTAGACCTCACTAGGCAGTGGGGCACTAGAATGAACATAAAATAGCACAATTTGCAACAATAATTACATTCTCCACATTTTTCTGGAACAATACTAAGCAGTTTTCAACGTTTGCGGTATTCAGGGGCTTTGTTACCTCCAAAACAAAATTTGGAAATTTCTCTAGAAGGACGCTTTTGAGATGAAAGTACCTCACAACAGCAGCCAATATGTCAGTTGGCTCTTCCTCTGTGCCAGGCATCAGGTTGAACTCCTTGTGTACATTATTTAATTCTTTCATCATAAAATCCCCATGAACTGTTTATTATCATAGCCATTTCACAACACAAAAGTTTAGAAATGCACCATAATTTGCCCAAGTTTAGATGGCTAGTAGGTAAGTGGAGTAGTTGATGTTGAATCTTGCTGTCTTTCTCCTTAATATCTTCAATAGTAGTTAGCCCAGGGGTCATCCAAGATGTAATATTTGATGGGCTGAGAGATACAGTATCACTGAATACAAAATGAAGGCAATAGCTGTTTTCCGAGGCTAATAGGACTGGTTTGGGAGACAATTATGTCACTCAAAGCCTGTCTCCTGCTGATTGTTTAGTAAAGAAAATCAAAACTGACTCTCAAAAAATATGGTTTTCAAAATTTTATCAATTGATTCACTTCCGTTTTACTTCTATATAATCCCCTTTCCTCTCTGAAATTTTAAAATGATACAGGTGGAGGGTAATAGAAAATATTGATGTGGAACTATGTAGAATATAAAAAAAAACTTTTAAACTGAAAGAAAGATGATTTATTTAGTAATGCATTTGCAATGAGCTATGAAAAAAACTAAAGAGATGTTTCACCATAAGGTCATTTCTAAAGATATGAGGAACTTCACAGGTTATATTGTTGTTATTTATTGTATATAAATAACTAAAAGGTCAACTATATATTGAAAAAATGAGTTTACAGGTGAGATGTTTATATCACCCAAAATGATAACTTTCACCCAGGCTGTCCCCCAGGCTGGGTCATGGTCATTCAGTTCAGAGTCAGAACGTATGCTGCCCACAGCCCGACAAACAGACGCATGACACAGAGGGCAGGTAGGGGAGATCCAGAGAATCTTTATTTTAAATCTCACATGAATGATGACAATATTAAAAATTAAAAGTGCCTCTTCTAACTAGGATAGCCTAAGGAACTATTCATTTTGCAGATAAAAGAGAACTGGCATTATTATTCTTTTCTTTTACTGATCTTACTACTATAAGGAGTTTAAGGGAATCAATGTAGTGGTTATTTGTTGGATATCTCTCCTCATCATTTTTCCCTTTGCCCCTTCCTAACTCCACAGTGAATTTCCCAGTCATGTGGTTTGCCAGGGTTTTCCCACCCCACTCCAAGTTCTACTGAGTTCTGACTTGGACCAGTCTTCATAGTTCCTACCCCGGCTATAACTGGTTCAGGGGTAGGCATATAACACAAACCAGGCAAGTAAGGGCAGGGAGATGCAATTCGGGGATTTGGGGTTGAGGTGCCTGAGAAGTAGACATTCTAATTATCCACTGGAAATGAACAAAGAAACATTTAACATGAGGAGCCTCTGGAAGATACTCTGCCACAAGGGAGACCCACCCTGAGAATGGAGCCACCACTAAAAAATAAGAACTGGTAAACGGGGAGAAAGAAACAAGATATTCAGTGATGCTATTGAGCCAGCAGATCAAACCTGAATCCTATAGACTACAGTAAGATAGGCCAGAGAATTCCCCATGTTTTTAAAGGCAATTTGATTTGGCTTGAGTATTCATTGCAACAGAAAGGATGGCAAGTGAAATAGGCATATGTACTTTTTATTAGGCAGTGCTGTGCACATAGTAAGTTAAAGAGAAGAAAGTTCCTGAAGCATGATCTCTCAAACTTTAATATGGAGTTTGTTTTTTTTTAAATGATGGTCATCTTGTGTTTTATCATTGCTATTTCAGGACATATGAGCCATTATTTTTACCTAAGGTCAACCAGGGAACTGCAAACCCTTTAAAATTTTTGTTTAGCAAATTTACATTCAATCTGTGAATTATTTATTTCCTTGGAAATCTGTAAATTGAAAAAGTGCGTTCCTTTTCTAGATTTTTTATTTGTAATCCGTAAGGTTTCCTTTGTCAGGCTACCCTATGCATTTGCTCAGTAAGTGAAAGCAAATTGTTTTTTAAATATGTCTTAAGCTACTACCATTCATTTTGATGGAGAACTTCAACTACCCTTATAGTCATACCTCAAAACGTTTTTCACAATAGACATAATTTCTGTGCCTACTATCCACATTGCGATTTTAAAGTCCTGCTAGGAAACTCTAGACACAGCTTCGTCACATGCTGGGCAGACATAAGACAGATCCATGTCGTACCACCTGATAATGCGTTCACATGTCACTTAGACTAAAGTGTGTTCCCAGCTTCTCAATGGTCTTTGGATTCATTGCCTACTAATAAATCAATTAACTCATGCTATTATTTATGACTCCAGAAATAAGCCACATCCCCATTAAAACTAATACTTAAAAACCTTAGTCCCCCTAAATAAAACTTTGATCGCTGTGTTAGGTGGTTTTTTTCACTTTGAGTTGCCAAAGGACTGAAGGGGTACTGGTACTTGCTGAATGCTGCCTCAGTGTCACATGCGGAAACGAGGTACATTATGTCATTTCAGCCTCACAAAAACCCGAGGAGTGAGATATCATCATTTTAGAAATGAGCTTAAGTAATATGCCATAGATAATAGGGATAGGGATAATACTAGAATAATAATAATAAGATAGGACTTGGACTCCTTTGCCACTGACCAGTCTCAGGTCATCTTTCAACTCACCACCCTGCTCGTCTGGGCCATGGTGGCTTCTGAGGACTCCATAAGGCTGACCCTAAGTGGCTTTTCAGTTATAACTTAGATTGTTGGTCGAAGTGGGACCTACAAGCTGGTGTATATATCAGACAGGATTTCCTTAAACCACAAATAATTTGCCATGCATCCAATGCTGTAAAAAAATTTCATTAGAAATTGTTTGATCTATCCTTTTCACTTTTTTGGATGAGGCAGCTGAATATCTAGACTCATAATTATAGAACCCCTATAGCAGAACCACCAGAATTGGAATCAAGTTGCCCTGGCTTGATATTTTATACGCAATTATCGAACTCTAAAAACAAAATAGTAATAAAGTGAATTAGGGGGAATTAGGGAAGGAGAAAGAGACTTATTGGGAGAGAGCTGTGATAGCTAAAGCCGAGGAAAAACTAAGTTACTCAAGTGACAATTTAATCTGTTTGTGGATTAACGAGAAACACAATTTTTGTGAATAAGGAGAAAAAGTAGATCCAATACAGTGAACATTTGCTACTCTCATTATTAAGAATTGTAATATGATACAGGTGCATTAACTCTTTTTTTAAGGAGAAAAGTAAAAGAAAGAAAAACAAACAATAAAGTAATATAAAACTCCAGTGGCAAAGTAGTGATATGGTGAGATTTTTTTAAATGATAAATAAATAATTAAGCAAAAAAAATTTAATTGTTTCTATATTGTGACATTTCCTTAAACATTTGGGTGGAAGACAGCAGTCAATATTGTCATCTTTCATGGGCTAAGCAAAAGGACATAGCTGGAAATTATTCTGCACATGAATAGACCCTTCAGTTTTGTCAACAGAACCATGGCATATGGCCACACATGCTTGCACTGTAGAACTCCAGGGGGCTCCATTCACATGGACTATGGCAGAAATGACTTGCTCTAGAGTTGGTCACTGATGACCCACTCAATTGTACATTTCATCCTTGTCTGATGGAAGCTATTAGACCATTGATTATATCACAAGGATGTATCCCATAACAGTAAATAGGTATTTTCCTCTTGTTTTTCAAGGTATAATTTAGAGATACACTGTAGATTTCTTACAAAAATATAAAACAAGGTGGCTGTGGGAAAAGGATATTCCTGAAGAGCCAAGCAAGACACTTATGTCCTGAAGCTGATTACCTGCTATGTTGACACACACAGACTTCCAGATCCAGATAAATGGAGACAAAGATTTATTTTGAGAATATCTGTGTTCCTTTAAACAAAGGGCACAAAGCACTTTCTTAAAAGGTCATCTTTTAAGTATGTTGTTGTCACACTGTGAAACCCCACTCACTGGTTACCAGCAAAGTTACTACACCTAAATAAATATAGAGGAAGGGTAACCCTGTGAAACACTTAAGAAAGAAATGGAGAAACTTGCCATTTCTAACCTCAGCTCTGACCCTAACGTGGTGTGTGGTCCTGAGAAAGCCATTTAACCTCTAGATGTCTCAGGTTCCCTTTAGAGTCTCGAATTTCAGGGGGTGAAGTGAGGATAGAGTTTTAGAATTATCTCTCTTAAAACCCAGGAATGCTACAAGAATGAACGAATATTTGCTAAATGCAGAATAAAATTAACTTTTCAATAGGAAAATATTTTGGCTAAGACCTTTGTGTGGGGTGGATAAGGAGTTCGAGTGATTTCAGATTAGGATGCCAAATGGCTTTTATTTATTTATTTTTTCTTTCCCAGAGGATAACTTCATAAGTTTGTGGGTTAAGGCAAAAGCACAATTTTTAGTAATAAGGAGAAAAAATAGATTCAATACAGTTTTTAGCACATTAACATTTGCTGCCCCCATCTCCATTACTCAGAAGTACAATATGATACAGGCACATTGCTCACTCGTGGGGTCTACAGAAATGTACTAACAAATGGGATACGCTTCTGCCCGGTAACACATCAGTTTAGGTAAGGCTAGCAAAGCATGTTTCTAGTATCTAAAGAGCTCAAAGGCACTTCAGCAGTTCCAGGTTCAATCGTTAAAAATGAGTGTCCATTTCTAATGCTTATGTATAAAATATAGACATTCTAATATACACAAACACCCTGGAAACTTTCATCTTTGGAGCTGTGTTGTGAGTCCTTGGAAAAGATTCAAAATACAGCTAACATTAAAAATAGTTACTATTTATTGAGCACCTAGTATATATTTACTCAATTAATATTTAAACTAACTCATTTAAGTACTTAACCAGTGGGAGAGGGAGAAGATAATGCAACAAGTCTGGTTGAGTGGCTGTATAAAAACCCAGACCAGAGATTATGAAGTAGGAACTGTTGCTATATATGTTTTTAGAAATGAGGAGATGGAGGCCCAGGTAGATAAGTCAAGTGTAAATGGAGAGCTAGGACGGGCTTTATGGTAGAATTGTGGACTCTGTAAGAGGTGGTACATCATAGCTCTACTATAGTAAGATTAAAGGCAGGTGTTCAATCTAAACATACAAATTAAAGTTGCAGAGCCAGGGCATCAGGAAGTGTGTTACACAAACCTAATTTGGAGCTTGTTCTTTGAGCTAATAATCACTAGACAGTTCAAGTTAGGGCACATCAATGACACTGAAGCATTTATTCCCACTCTGGTAGGTGCTGAGTAAGGAGAAATGGAAATCTACTTTCCCAGCCACAGTGGCTAGAAATCCAGGTCTCATGAGTATCTGCCTCTACTACCTTATGACATTCATTTGACTATAGGACTTCAACTTAAACTACATCTTTATTGAAGGCTTTCTACCTGCTAAGACTGTGCTAAGTACCAGTGATACAAACGTGACTCACGGACAGCTCAGGCCTTCAAGAAGTTTCTAACCCGGCAACGTAGCCAGGCGTATATCCCCAGGCCCACAACACCAGGTGGATAGTTCACATAGGTTGTATAAACAAAATGGCATGGGAACCCAAGAAAGGACTATTAATTGTGCCAGGAATTAGAAGACAGGTGAGTGTTGGTGAATGGGGGCAACAGCAACAGGAATGATCCAGCGTGAGTAAACACACGAAGGGGCTCCATGTGGTTGATTCTGGATGCGACCGGTGCTCAGGGAGAACCATGAATCTAAAAGCAAAGGGGAGAATCACAAGGTGAAGTTAGGTGGGGGCTAGATTATGAATGTTGTGTCAAGACATTATAACTGTTATAGATAACGAAGAGTCATTAAAACTTTTGTTTTTAAGGAAGGGTTAAGTGGCATGATCAGATATGAGTTTTAGAAAGATGAATTTTAGAATCGGATGGGAAAAAGTGAGAACAGGGGCTTCAATTGGGACATAGCAGACAAGAAAAATTGGAGGAAACAAAAGCAGAGGAAAATATTGACGATAGGAATTTACAGGATTTTGTGAATTATTATACGTGAGGTAAGAAGGACCGAGAACAAGGGAAGTCAAAGTTGGCTCAAGGTCTGTCACTTGCGCAGGTGGGTCGGTGTTTATGATAAAACACAAAAAGATCACAAATGGAGAATTGCATTTGGACTGGCAGAAATAAGGTGTGTCATACAGAAATACTGGTTTTGACAAGCCTGTAAGACACATAAGCAACGGTGAGCTGTTTAGTAGGCAGTAGTAAACCTGGGTGAGGAGTTCAGGAAGGGGGTGACTGGGCCTTTGATACAGAATTGGAAATGGGTCATTTGTATAGAGGCAAGAGCAGATGCATGGAAATAGGTGAATTCTCTTAATAAAAGACTATAAAACAAGAGCAAAGCAGATAAAAAGAATAGAACATGTCCATATCAAGCAGTGTGGGCCTCAAACTAGCAGCATCAGAGTCGGCGCTTGTTAGAAAGACAAGTCTCAGGCCCTCCTCAAGATGTACGGAACCAGAACCTTCTGGGCGGAACATATAAAACTGTGTTCCAAGTGCGCCTGACATGCTGTGAAGTTTGAGAGCCGCTGATCTACTACACTGGAAGAAGAAGAGGCGTGAAGAGTCAGAGAAGTGAGAAGAGGCCCAGGAGATGTGATATTACAGAAGTTTTCATGGAAAGAATTTCAAGTATGGTCAGTATCAGATACTGCAGAAATTTCAAGTATGGAGGGGACTAATGAAAGGTCACCAGAAGCTTGGGGAGGGGAAGGACACTAAAAAAATCAAGAGTACATTATAGCTGGGGGAGACATAAGGTCTAAAGTCAAGGCAACAGAATGGAAGTGTAGGCTACTTAAGAAGTTTGTAAAAGAAGTAAGATGCTGATGTGTTCATTACACCTTAGGTGCACAAAGAAAGGATTGAGACTTAAGAAAAATTTGAATACGATTTTATGTTAAGGGCAAATAAGTTGCTAGTTGATGGAGCAGTGTGATTTGGGGACGGGATAAACAGTCTGAACAGCTAGAAAAGTGGCCGAGGCAGTCCCCCTTTTGAGAAAAGAGGTAAGACTCAGTGAACATAAAGTGAAGTTTGTAACAGGAAAGAAGAAAACTTGATGGAGTTCATGCCAGTGAGCCTCTGTTCCCAGGGAAGCAGTAGGCAGGGCTATTTTCTTTGACTGAGAACTGGCAAGCCTAGGAGAACTTGAGAGTGGTCATGGTTTGAAAAAGATCTGTGGGAACAGGAACACTGGAGGAAGCCCAATGCCCTGTCAATCAGAAATGGCCTCAGTTTCCTCTTGCTCAGTTCTTAAGTTTTGGTACATTTCCCAAGTTGTAATATGTCAGTGTGTTCTTGATGCCCCACCTTGTGGCCTGGCAGAGGGAAAATCTTTCTTTTCCCTGAGAAACTTACCCGACTCTGGCTCAGTTTTGACATTAAATTTAGGTGAGCAGAACGAATAGCAGAGGTGTTCTTTACTCAGTTCAATTCATCTCATAAAGCCAGTTAAAAAGAGACTGATGAGCATTGTTTGTGGGCTTAAAAAGACCTAGCTGAAGGAGAAAATTAATTAATTTTAAGGATCCAGATACCCAGGAGTGATGATAATGCGCAAGTGTTAGAACATGCATTTATCCTGCAGATCAGTTTTCTGGTGTTTGCATGGGCTTCAAATGAATTAGATAAATGCATTTTCCAGATCTTCCCAGTTATTATAAAGCATATAATGGCATTTCAATTTATATAGTCTAGACTTGTTATCTCATACTGCTATTAAGCCATTAAACTCACAGCATTTCCCAGGCCACACATTTCCCTTTTGGCCATTTTCACTCATCAGTTCCATCCCACCAAAGTGCACATTACTCATAGATTTGAGACTTAAGAGGAGAGTGAAGTTAATATTGTTGGATGACTATGCAAATATGTAAAAGATCCTTTTATTCATTCTTTGTAAGTCATCCAGACTACCATTTGCAGATGCTCCAAATAGCTGAGACCTTTGACCAGAGATATTTTAAATTTTGGAAACTTGCTTTTTCAGCCCTTATTATAGATATAGAACTCTGGAGGACCAAATAACTCAGTTAGAAGAGGAAATTGCTCAGAGGGATAAGCGACATAATACCTACTTTACTTCCAGTCATAATAAATGTCCCCTAGCTTTAAAGTTCATGCATGCAACCTAGGAAGCAGAAAATATCAGGTGGCTTGCTATGACTATCGGTTCACCTCCCAAAGTTTCATTAAAAAACTATGAAGGTCGTAGTCATGAATAAAAAAGTGGGAAGGGCTTGGGAAGGGGCTATGGACAAAGCAATGGAGTAGACAGGGTACATGTTTTCACTTCTCACCTTGGAATTTAGGCATTTCCAAGAATGAATCATTGTTTCTTTTTAATAGGCAATCTACAATGACTGTTCGGTAGCGCTCTGCACACAAGCTTCTACCAAGAGTGAAAACAAGTTAATGGTTTTTCATTGAAGTTACTATTTCCACTTTTATCTAATGAACTCTTTTTTACTTAATTCTAAATAATTTTATATTTTAATTATTAAATTTATTTTGGTTAGAAAACATTTTTTTCATAGAACTATGGAATGGTGAAAATCTCATTGGGTACTTATTATCTTAAAACTGTGAAATCCCCCAAATTATCTAACTGTCCCAATAGCATAAAAATACCCATGTCAATATTTAGTCTATGTATTCTATTTCTAAGTCCAATATCTGTAATTGTATATAGAACGTTTTCCTCTAAAATACCTTGATAACAATTTTTTTGGAATTGCAAGAGAGTGATAAAGTTGAACTCAGGTAATAACATTTCTGAAATGGAAGATGCCACCAAGTTCATTCTTTTATTTAAAAATATGCAATGTGTAATATATTTTTATATCAAATTCAAACAATACAAAATTAGAAAGTTAATAATGAAATTTTTCCTTCTCATTTCCTCAAATCTATTTCCTGTCCAGAGGTAATCACTGCATCAGCCAATCTGTTTCTTTCTAGAACTTTCTTTATGCATTAGTTTTATTTGGTTTGATAGTAGTAGAAAGAGTTATAGGCTGCTCTCTCTATGCCTAGAATATGCAGAAAGTATAAAAAGATGGACTAATTTGATAAGCCAGTGCAAAATTTGAAGACCAGATAGAGTTTCTGAAGCCAAATAAATAATCTGATGCCTTAATATTTTTATTACACAGCTTTACCAGTTTCAGTTAAATGCTGCAAATATTTTGTACATTTGTAATCACTTATATCTAGGTGTCATATAAATGAACGGACATGTCCAATGACTCTTGGAATTTACATTCTTTATGAAGACTTCATGAATGTTGTCTTCAAAATTCTAGTTAAACAGTTACTGAAATAATGAGAATTTTCTAAGGTTATTTTACTGCTTAGGGAATTGGCCATTCTCCCAAGTGACAACAGAATTAAAATTTGTGAAACACCGCCCTCTAATGGATAAATAAATATTTAATATATTACATAAAAGGAAAAAGGATTCTTGAAAGATACAAATATTAAATTGCTTTCCTGAAGCTAGTAGCTAACACAGTGCAATTACACACCTACGTGACATTAGTAGATGCTTACAAAAGGCAGAGTGGGTTTTTTGGAGCCAATACTATAACCTAAATTTCTTATTCACGATCCTGCATGGTCATTTTGTACACAACAAAAATGGCTTTTGAGTGAATCTTACATGTAACTTCATGGGAATCATATTGTAAAACTTAGTAAAAATACCAGGCAGCCTGTATAATTATAGACAGACCTGCAGAGATGATTTCTTTCCAAACACTGCCAACTATTTCTCAGACCTGAGAGTAAAAATGGCAAATAACCCAATAACTGACTGAAATAAAACAAATATTTGTACTGAAGAAATAATTCAATACAACAGATTCTTTGTACTTCAACTAGTGTACATTTCATGGCCATCTTAATGAAGTCGTCTCCATGTTTGCACAGTTCGATTTTGTCTTATCCCCTTTCCATCATTCTGAGGACTATTACAATTATTTGTTGTTGAACCCACCATGCATAGCATCTCAGAAACAAACAACCAGTAGAAAGGAGGAAAGAAAATATATATAAATAAGAGTAAAAAAGGGGCATGGCAGAGTGAGATAAATATTTGGACTCCAACATTTCACACCCTATGTAATACCCAAATCCCCAGGTGACCCCTAGCTAAACAAAGCCTCTCTACTCCCACCCCCTCACCCTTAATTTACAAATGAAAGCATTTGCCTCTGGGCAAATTAAGTAAAAATGTTTAATTCACTTTTGTAAGGTTCTGCTTAAGAAGTCACTTAATCTCTCTTCTTGGGTTCTTTGTCTTTACCAGTGGGACAGTGATATTTGCCCTCTATTTTCTCCTCAATTAGGGTGGTTCATGAAATGTTCTGCTTGCTTTTGAACACCGAACTGTGATCGGGAGCTCTGTGAGGGCAGGGACTGAGCAATTCATTATTCCATCTGTAACCTAGAGCAATGTTTTTGTAGACCGCTTAAATTTTAGCGAGTGAGCTAAAATCTGCCTTAGTATCTATCGGTTTTGCAAGGGCTGCCAAAACAAATGCAAAAAGAAACAAGTAAACCAAAAAACCCTGGGTGGCTTAAACAACATGTTTCGTCTCACAGTGCTGGAGGCTAGAAGTCTGAAACCAAGAGGTAAGGGAAGGATCTGTTCCAGACCTCTCTTCTTGACTTGGAGATAGCCATCTTCTTCCTGTGTCTCTCCTCAAACCTCTCCTCTGTACATGCCTATTTCTATGACCAAATTTCCCCTTTTTATTAAGACACCTCAGCCATATTGGATTAGAGGCCTACTTTACTGCTGGAGGACCTTATTTTAACCAATTATGCTGGCAATGGCCCTATTTCATAATAAGGTCACATTTTGAGGTACTGGGGACTTGGACATCAACATATGAACTTTAGGAGACACAATTCAATGCATCACAGTATCCCTTTAAGGGCATACTAATTATCAGCAAAATAAGATATGGCCTGAAACATAATGCTGTATGTTTTTGGTAAGGTATAACTAATCCCAGAAAGAAAGAAACTTAGTCCTACAAATAATGTTCATGTGTGCTCTCCCTCTCCACCTTGTTATCTGCCTTTCTTTCTCTCTGACCCTTGGTACTACTCCTTTCTCTCTACTCAGTTTCTTTTTAATAGACGACCCCCAGCAAATACAAGGGATGTACACATGCAGGCTAAAACATACTCTGGTTTTCCTAGTATTTGGGGGGATGGGATCTGGCCCAATGAAACTTTTATTTTCCTGGTCTGCTGTGGACCACATTCAGAGCAAACAGTAGCTTGGTAGAAGTACATATACCCATTTAAGAAAATCATACCAAATTAATAAGAAGGATCATGTGCGAAAGCACTTACCTCCCCACCCCCATCAAACCCTAAGTTGATAGTCTCTAGGAGCTGAAGCAAAAGAAAAGAATGCAACGTTTCTTTTACTTTGGATCACATCTACCTCTTTGTTCAGGATGTAGACTTTGACCCTGAGCCATCTATTATGTGTTTTTGTTCCTGACCTTGGTTATACATTTCAGATGTGAAATTGCTCACAGATGGCTCAGTGATGGTCTTTTGTAACTTACCTTGGAAAAAATTATTTTGTGTCTGTGCATGAATGTCTAATAAGAGAAACAATATCTGTATACTAAGAAAGAGAGATGGATTAGTGCCCTGTAAATCTATTGAGGATATTTTGATAGTAAACCTGATCCAAAATATTTGATCAATGAGACCATAATATTTTGATTTCTTACAGCCTGTTCCATGCAACATCCAAGTCAAGATTATGAACATTTTCCAACATTTCATCAGAAAGAATTCAATGAATCAAAAATCAACTTCATAATTAACCTTAATAGAGAGGTTAATAAGTTCCTATTGATCAGGATATTAACTTAGCATATATAAACTGTTCAATCAGATGTTCGAGGTAAAATTATGAAGTGGTTTGAATCTGTACTTCTTGTGTACATGTCTATCCCTTTTCCTTCAGGTATTCAGTATTCTTCACTTCTCTGTTCATCAAATCTGACTTTTATTGAAAACTCTGAAACTCATTTATACATATTCAAGTGTGTTTGATAAGAGCTTAAGGTGTTACACCTTCCAAAGACAATTGTAATTATTGCTGTGAGGAATAATAGTAGTATTGGGGGATTAACTCTATCATCAGATAACTATGATTCCATAATGGGATTTTAGGCATCCATAATATAGTTGAGAGAACAATTTTAAAAGAGGACAGCAGAAAAGATCGTTCTGCATCATTGAAGACCTCCTATGTAAGCAAAAGCCACCTCCAACACCTAACAAAGGCTTTTCAACTGAAAGTTTGTGAACTGTTAGATTTTCATGAAATTAGTGGGATGCAATCAGAATTTTTTAGTTAAATAGAACAGAATGAGTTGAAAAGAATATAATAGAAAGACCCAGTCTTATGTATATAGGTGCATATTATCAAAACAAAAGCTAATTAAAATACTCTTTATTAAATACTGAGTATCTATATAATGTGTATGTATATTTTACTGGGTGTCATGGAGGAGAACATTTGGAAGGCACTGACATAGGTGGAAGATGCAGTTTAGAGAATACTGCAGTGGACATTCATAAGAACTACCTTAGGACTCTATCCAAGGACTATCAAAATTGTGTGTTTTTGAAGGTCAAGTCTAGTGTCAATCTGCAGGGAAAATCTCCCACATTTCTAATATCAACATTCAACAAATATTCACTGGGGGCTTACTGAGTCCAGTCAGTATTCCATACAAGACAAATAAGTTAAATATAAGAGGGTTATGGCCCTTGAGAAATTCCCATTCTTCTGGGAAGACGAACCAAAGAAACAACTACAATGCAGTATGAAAGCAAGAGTGATGATCACAGAGGGCTCCAGGAGTCAGAGGAAGAGCTACTAATCAGACCAGGAAGGCTTCCTGAAGGTGGCAACATAAGATCTTAGTCTTTACGGGCAAATAGAGCTAAACAAATCTAACAGTCAGGGGAAAGGAACGCACACTGTGTATGTAGTGCAAGAGGGGGAATTTAATAGACTGGAGTAGCTGGAAGAGTTGATAGAGCAAAACAAAAGGTGAAGCAATTCAGAGATGAGTACCTGCAGGGAACTCTGCTCCTAGAGCTGGAGAGATAAAGAAAAGAGGTGGCTGTGCCTGGCCAAAGTGGGACGGCTGGGGCTGCCAGGTGGAAATAGAGCCATAGAGGAGTCTGCTTCCTGGGAACCAGGACTGTCAAGGGAAGCTGCCTGTAGCAGAGAATGAGTGGGAAGAGTACCCTGATGTTTACCTTCCTCCTGCACACCAGCTTTCCATTCTTGCCTCCCACGGCCCAGGTAGGGGAGTCTAGGAATATGTTTTGCAAGGGTCAGCTCCCTGCAATACAGAACAGATAGGGAGAAGATGGGGAATGAATGGGAGAGCCAATGAGCAAGTACCAAGCAGGAGAACACGCAGGAATGTTAAGGGGCAAGCGAAAAAGACAAGTCTGGAGGAGCCGTAAATTGCTCAATAGGGCTGGATTGCAGGTAGCTGTCGGAAGGCGGCGAAAGAGGTTTAGAGAGATAAAGCAGTCCTAGGTCATGAATGGCCCCGTGATCATCCTGAGAACTTTGAATACTTTTTTTTGTCAGGATGATGTGAGCCATTGAAGATTCTGGTGTGACCGTATGCTTACGTGTATACATGCAAAAGTTTTTGTTAAAAGCAAAGTAAAACAGGCAGAAGAGTAAAGGACTTAGCTAAAAAGCAACATTCTGCAAATCACCTTTTCTCTTCCCGTTCCTACTTCGCAAAGGAATTGCTTTGAGCTTATCCCATTACAATAGTTTCTTGATTTTTAAAACTTTAGACAGTATATTTGGACCACTCCTCCGCTACAGAAGATAAGGACTTTGTTCATTTTAGCTAAACTTCATTTCTTCTCCCAATTTTTCATAAGTACATTTATTGTTTTTAGCTATTATATATATATTTTTTTTACCTTTGGGGCTTTAAATGATCGTTCCTTTTTGTTCCAGCAATGGCTAACTCCGCGCCCTGGCGCCCCCGCCCACACCGTGAGGCGAGAGCGCGACCGTCGCTCGGTTCCTTTTTACAGCTTAATGCCTGCTTCTGCCTCCTGACCTTTGCCAGAGTTAGATTCACTTTTTAGTCCGGCGAGTGATTCCATATTCATAACATGAATTCTGGAAAATTTAAATCTACCCGCGTAATATTAAGCGGGGAAATTATTCAAGTCTTTCTGACATTCTGGTCCACTTTCCCTGCCGCTGTTCTCCCTTCTCTAATGGAGTGTGAATTATTGCTGGATGCTGCACTGCTGTGCTGGAAACACAAGTGATGTGATTACAAACCATAGCCTTACTAAAGTAATGTCTCTATTATTATTTTCCAGAATTAGCTTGTCAAATAGGCAAAACTGTTTTAACCAGTATTGAAATAATAGAAACTATTTTCCTAAAGAGTCAACTTAAGGGGAAAGTTTGCTTAAATCTGAGTTCACATCTAAATGATAAAATAATAACTTGAAACTGATCTTTCTTTGGAATAATAAACAGAATCCTTCACAAAAGAGAAGGGAGAGCCATCAGCATGGTTATACCTTTCCGCATGCAACTGATGAGGCCTTAAAAAGTTTCATGCTAATCATATGCTTATAAACAGAATTGTATTGTTGGATCATTAACAGATCTCACTATTCAAAATAATTCCATGATGAATCATTTTATAAAGAACAGAATTCTTTTATGGTGCAAATAATTATCTTCAGTTTATTTTTCAGTCAATCCAAATTTTCACATATTGGGTTTGCTTAACTCACGACACAGCTGTGTTTACGGAGAAAACTGAACTCTCATAGATGAGTAACATTATCATCATTCATTTTCTCTAGACTATGAAGGATAGGCAAAGATGACAGCTCTGATCCTTCGGGCTTGCCAAGAGCTTACCAGAGTGATCTTTTATAAACATGCTATGGATATTTTCCCTAAGATACACACACTTTAAATTCCTTCAAAATACTTTCCATGAAGGCTGAGCCAGGAGGAAAAGATAGATAAGGCTGCGCTGTCCACCTCTATCTGCCCGCTGCCCTCCTTACTTAGCTCCTTTGTGCAGCCTCACCTGCCAGCTTAAGAGAGAGGCTCTTCGTTATTTCTGAGAGTTGCCTAAATCAGAAGTCGCCGCTTTCCATAGCCTCTTCAGTAGCCCAGTATGGCTCTTGTTTTTTTTTCATGGGGTCAACCATCTTAAAATAGTATGTCTCCTGGTGGCACCGGTTAAATGTATTTAGCTAACTAAACCCAGAAGACCTATCTGGTCTACTGGAGGTGGATCATAATGCTGGGCAATTTGAAATTTCTGATAGCAGAGAGAAAACACGTTTCTAGGGGGAAAAAAAAATCCCAGTTATGTAATTTCTGTGAATTGAGCCCAAAAGATATTAATCCAATAAAAAGGATAAAATACTTTTGTAACAGAATAAAAATTAAAGGATAAAAGTAGCTAACAGAAGAGGAAGGTGCAAAATTATGTACCTCATGAAGTATGAGGCAGCCATTATAAAGATAATTATGATGACTGTGGAACAAGAAGAACGGTTATGGTAGGCATACACACGCATCACGGCAATGTAAAGAGACGGACACCTATAGTCCGTGACTGGAAAAGAACACACACGTTTTGTTAGGGAGGATCAATTATAAGTACCATTTCTGAAATATCCAAGTATTTTTAATGATTTATATGATCTTTATAATAAAAGAGAAAAATACTCTGTGTATGTTCTTATAATCTTCTTCTACAAAGGGAGAAAATTGAAAGGAAAGGAACTACTCCTGAAGCCTCAGAAGTAGCACTCTCCTAAATAAATTACTGCAGCTTTTAGGTATTTCATCCATTGTTTATTATGGCAAATTTTAAGTAGAGTTTTCCAATTGATGGATTTCTGCTAAGCAGCCCTATAGAAAGCTTAAAGAGAAAATTGGGAGGAAGATGTTGGGGAACTGAGGGTGATCAGACAAATAAATAGGCCTAGAACGGCAGGAAGGAGCAGGGGAGAAAGAGAGAGAAAAAGAGACAGGAATTACTATTTATGAACTACCCACTATTTGTGAGGTTCTCTTAATATATGTATGAATGAATCCATACCAGCTACAAAGAAGATACTCAGTGCACACCTATTTTATTATAGAGCTCTTCTCTTCTCTTGAGTTGTCCTTTCCTGAGGGGGGAAGGGGAGGTGGTCAAGCTCACTTACCCTGAATGATATGATTTCTATGTAGAACAGTGTTTCTTTTCTTGACTGAATGAGAATCATGGATGCACACCTCCCTAAGAATACACATACTCACCTATGAGAAAAAGTGTGCAAATCATTTGAGAGGTGTGCTTTGGCCTCCAAGCTAAGAATACCAGATCTAGGAATAGTGACAGCAGTCATACAACTGCTAACCAGAGGACAGTGGGCTCCAATGACGCTGGTGACAACTGCACTCGCAGAGGGAAACTTCCTTTTCTCCCAAGCCTCTGTCCTCTCGGATGGCTCCTGAAAAGGCCCCAAAACACAGAGAGCACGATGGAGGGAGGTGAAATGTTCAGTGAAGAGAGAGCCACTCCCAGCTGGGGCAAAGGGAATGATTTGATGTTAGATCAAGCCCAGAGTTTTGATGATTTTGTCTGGAACTAGGTGTCCACATATTTTAGTTTAAGCTTGTTTGGAACTGGCCAAAGGATTTTTTTTTAATGGGGTCTGTTCAGAAAAAAAAAAGATATTATACAGGGGAATATTATCCCCATAAATAAATTTTAAAGCAAATATGAAAGACTGTGACAAATTTTCATTTTGACAGACTGGTACTATTCATATACACTACGAATATGTACATAGAAATACATATAATATATAAAACTCTCTATATTTGTATATATACAAGTATATGTGTATGCATATTATAAACGTAATTAAACACACTAAGTACCAGAAGTATGCTAGTTTCTTAACATACATTTTTTTTACTTACGATAATACAATGACACAGGCATTGTATTGCCTCTAATTTACAAATTAGCAAACTGAATTACAGAGACACAAAGCTACTTACCTAAAGTCACACAGTTCATAAGTCACATTTTAAACATAAGCAACCTGAATTCGGAGTTGATTTCCTTAACCTCTCTAGAATCTTACCAGCTCGAGTTTTTTGGTTGTTTTTTCCATTCTGCATCCCTGTCGGAACACTGAACAGTGCTACTGCTCGCACTGCTAAGGCATTCCCCAGAGAAGGCTCAGTGGACAGAGGGAGAATCCCCACGCAATTGCCTCTCAGGCATTTTTGTAAGGGACCATTATCCAAGTTAGGCTCTTGGGTCCCACTGTTCCCTCGCAGGCAAACACATTAGCTCCAAAGGAAATGATCCTCTTTTGGTCATTGTCTGCAATGTGAACATTTTATGGCTGACCAGAACATTGGCAGAAATTTAGCTGAGCAGATAACACTATAGCTAGACATGGATAGCCAGTTTGAATATTTACCTTACATAGATAGAAATATCTTAGTGATGGAAATTATACTTCTCGAATGTCATGCCGTATAAACATTCTGAAAACTTTAGGTCATACTGAGATATTTCAGTTTCTAAGTCAACTTTGAAGTAAATTATTTCATGTGCTATATATTATGTGCTTGGTTATAACTGCAAAAACCAAATACTTCTCTTTAGAATATCATGATAATTATGTTGTATTTTTCTCAGCCGTTAGCCAGAATTTCTAATCAGTAGGCAAAACCTCAATCAATGTCTTATGTTTTTTCTCGTCCGTATCCCTAGCCGGGCTGTAAAACAAGGACCCAGCCAATGTTGTTTCCTTCTGTACCCTAAGTGTTTAGGACAGAACCTAGCATAAGGTAGGACTTGGTAAACATTTTTGAATGCATAAATAAGGGAACTAGAATAAAGGCTACTGTTCTGCTGTGGTGGTTAATCATAAGTGGCAACGTGGCTTAGGCAGTGATGCCCAGATGTTTGATCAAACACCAGTGCAGATATTACTGTGAAGGTATTTTTTTAGATGTAATAATTGACATTGAATTCAGTAGACTGAGGAAAGCAGATGACCCTCCATAATGTGGGTGGGCTTCATCCAATCAGTTGAAGACCTTAAAGGAAAAAGCTGAGGTCCCCTGAGAAATAAGGAATCCTACTTTCAGGTTGTCTTTGGACTCAAGACTGTAACAACAACTCTTCCCTGGGCCCCTAGCCTACCGGCCTGCTCTGAAAATTTTGGACTGCCAGCCCCAACAATGACATGAGGCATTTCTTAAAATACATAATCTCTTCCTATCTCTCTCTCTCTCTCTCTTTCTCTCTCTCTCTCTCTCTCTCTCTCTCTCTCTCTCTCACACACACACACACACACACACACACAGTGTTAGTTCTGTTTCTCTGAAGAACCCCCCCAATGAATATGCCTTTTATTCTTATTCATTTCTAGGCCATGACACAATATTTTAGGGTCCACCTAATGTCATACAAAAGAATGGATTCGGCTGTTCGATGTGCAGAGCCACAGCACTTCCAGTTCAACTGGGGGCGTTCACAGAGAATCAGAATCCAGGCTCTCTGCTCATCACGTTGCCTGTTTTCTTACCCAAGACTTTGTAAACACTAGCTTCCTGGGTTGTGAAAGGAGGGGTTAAATAAGCATTTTTACCTCTTGTGAGCTTCCTCTAGCAGCCAAACCACCAACTTGGGGTTCCAGTTTACAGATCCAATCTGTTCCATATGAAGGATACTTTGGCTGCACTGCAGTGTCTCAAGCCAATCTTTCAATCACTTTATTCTATAATCCTGTTTGTATGACTGTACCTGGCTAATTCACCTTCTAATTTCCATATCAGCAGCCAATTATGTGGATTGCTCCACTACAGCCAAAAGATTTAAGTCAATTTATAGCATTAAAGGTAACTGAAGCCAAATCAAATCACAATTGAGGCTTATTGGTTAAATTTCAACATTTGAAGAGTTGTTAAAAAAAAAAAAAAGCACAGAGCCCCTTTGACAGATGGAAACGAGGCAATGACTAAAAACAGACCAGAAAGTGTGTTGATGATTTTTTTTTTTAAAAAGGCCAAATTGTCTAAGAAATGTTTCTAAATTGAGTGCTTTAAATAGAAAACAATCCATCAACCCAATCAGGGATTGCAAATGTTTCCAAGTCCTTGTCATTTTCACCAACTGAGAACCAGCAGATTAAATTAAGACAACCATATAAATATTGTGGCTTCATGGATATTAAAACTAGACTTAAGAGAAATGACCATAAAATGTGAGTTTGAACTCAGAATGGATGGGACACTAGGCAGATAACAGAGCTGTGTGTCACAGAGTATGAATTTGGGTACAGGTTTGTTGAGATGGAATGCTGGCGGTGGCTGAGCTATAGAGACAATGAGATGGGAAAGACAATGTGGAAAGCGGGGGATAAGTTTAGAGTATTGTCAGTAAGAGTCTGGCCAAGTGATTAAAATGACAGAGACATTATACCTATCCATATATTGGGAATCTCATTGGCTATAGCATGCATTTCAACATACTTATTAGAACTTCGCATTTCTAATTTCTAACACAAATTTCTAATTGTTCCATATTATAACACATTCCCCAAAACAGTTAAGAGGGACCTTCCCCACCAAATTCACCCACAATGCCAAGTAAGCCAGTTGTAATGATACCGCTGCAAATGATAAGCTTGTTACAGAAAAACCAGTTACAATGGTCCCTTACTGGAAAATCAGTGTGTCTATATTCTGGTTAATATTTTCTCTGACATCCCTTCCAGATTCTATTGTAAAAAGGACGCTCTTCTATCAATGACAAATCACTAATAGGCCTTTTTCTTCTTAAAAGGGTTTTATTGCATGCACAAAAATTTGTTTTTGTTCTTTGTTTTGGGAGTTTATCTTCTAGGCCACTCTAGGATGAGTAAAGCTGTGATGCTCAAAGCCCGGGACCCCACTGAGAGGTCACCAGGGCGACTGCCAAGGGAGAAGACTATGAGTAAGCTTGGCTCTTGTGCCCCTCCCTCCTATTTCAACCAGATAGCTTGGCTTGCTCATCACGTCTTGAGGATCAATTTAAGAGTTTATTTGAAAAAGGCTTCTACTTCTCTCAAGGAAAAAAGCATTTTAAATGACTGCCTAGGTTATTTTCTTTCTCAAGTTCATAAGTAGGTGATAATGCGAAGTTCTACTTACAAATTCAGGAACAATTTTGTTTTCAAGGATGAAGCATAGCAAGTCTATGGTTATACTTGTACATTAATGGCATTAAATTTGAACACTTAACAAATAAGTGTATTCTTAATCTATAATAATTTGTGTCTTTAGAGCTAGAGGAAGGTACATTCATTTTTGCTTCATTTTTCATGTCAGGTATTTAGAAACTTGCAGATTTATTTAGAAGCTGATTCATGGAACGTCTGATTTGTGAGTTTGGAGAATCAGTATTCTTGTACAAGTCTTTTCTCTCCATGCTCTCCAATGTCCTTATCATATAGCAAATGAGTGCTGTGTGACAGTGCAGTATGTGAGTGAACAAAAAAAGCTCCTATGACAGTTGGTGTGGAATATGATCCTTTTTTTTTTTTTTGCCACTCTTGTGAAGGTGGTCAAAAAAGTTTTTACACCTATAGTAGCCTGAATAATCACCTTCAAAGATGTCCACATCTTAATCGCCGGAACCTGTGAATATGTTGCCTTACTTGGCAAAGAGACACTGCGGATGTGATTAAGTTAAGAATCCTGCGTTCAGGAGACCATTCTGAATTATCTGGAGAGGCTCAGTGTAGTCACAGGCATCTTTATAAGAGGAAAGGAAGTCCTTAGTGAGGGGGAGATAATGTAGATAATGCCTTGTTGACTTTGAGAATGGATGAAGGGGTCATGACCCAAGGAACACAGCCAGCCTCCAGAAAGTGGAAAAAGCAAGGAACACTTTCTTCCCTTGAACCTCCAGAAACACGAGGGAGCACAGCTGACACCTTCATTTTAGCCCAGTGAGACTTATTTTGGATTTCTGATCTCCAGAACTATAAGATAATATTATAAATTAGAGATTTATTATTATATTTCTGCTAGTTTGTTATTGCATTAATGGAAACTGAGATAATGCCCTTCAGAATTGCAAAGCCTGGCAGGGGGATGGCATCAAGTGAAGAGATGGGGAGCTCGTATGCTGCTTGTGGAAGTGTAACCGGGTATATTCTTTCTGGAAAGTAATTTGGAAGTGCTTAGTAAAATTAAGTATATGTTTGTTCTATGATCCTACTACTGGGTATATATCCCAGATGAAAAGTTTCATATAGTCCCATAAAGATAGTCATATTCAAGGACATTTGCACAGCATAGTAGTTGCCTATGGGAAGATGAAGGAAATCTGTTTATGTATAAGATAAAGAGATATATAAACTGGAGAGCTATTGTGCATCAGAAACAGCAAGGCGTGCGTGTGTGTGTGTGTGTGTGTGTGTGTGTGTGTATTTAATGACATGGTTAGCTCTTCCAAATGAAATGTTTAATAAAAAAGGCAAAACACAGAAGATTTATTTCTCAGTACTATTTCTGGAACACAGAAAAAACAGCATTGATTTATTTATTCAATTGTTAATTTATATTAGTATGGTCTCATGGATATTTATTTTACCCTGTGTGTTATAAGCCAGTACTATTGTCATTTATTTTCTCACTCAAATTGTTTCATTTTTGGCTATTGTGAGCTCTTTCAGGTTGGCTCCTGTACTACGTTTATTTTTAACTGAATTAAATTGCTTATATATTTACCGTAATCTTTCAGAATATTGCTTGAAACATGGTCATATTACAAAAGGAGGAGGAGGAAAAGGAGGAGGGAGGGGTGGTACAGGAGGAGGAAGAGGAGGAGGAGGCAACAAACAAGCAAACAAAACATTTTCACTTAGGGTGTTTAGGGAGAATTAACAAGATCATTAATTAATTATTAATATTGCACTCCCCTCTTCTTTTATTGAGTTCCATCTATAATACCTCAGGGACTCTTAACACACTAAAGGTTCATCATGAGGCTGGAGGCAGTAACAGACATCCGCACGGAAGACAGAAGGGGGGTGCCCTGCAGCAACTCTCAGGACTTGCTCATCAGCACAAGCGAGCCAACTCCTGGGATTCCTAGGAGTAACTCAGCGTGAGCGTGTGTGTGTGTGCGCTTGTTGGACATGTACTTGCAATCACATAAGTATGGCTAAGGAGAGGGGTTAAAGTGGCAGAAGGTATACAGTCAGGAAGGAAGCAACATTAACCAAAATAAAGGTATTTTGTTTCCAAGTATCCGCCGGTGTCTGTCTCACGTTGCTGCTATACAAGGATTCTTCCCATAGTGGCCTCTGGACACTCCTTTCCCTTGGTTTCCAGGACACCACCTACTCCAGCTGTTGCTCCTGCTTCTCTGGCCATTGATTCTGTTTCTTTTACCGGTTTCTTCCCAAATCCCCAGCCTCTAAAAGGTGAAGTGTCCCAAGACTCAGTCCTTGCACGTCATCTCTTCTTTGTCTGCATTCCTTTCATTGGTGATTTTGCCCATCTCAGGACTTCAAAGTCCATCTGTACACTGACAATTCCCAATTTTATATCCTCATCCTGGACCACTTCCCTGAGCTCTGCACTTGGATATCAAATTACCTACTCACCATCTTCTTTTGGATATTTAAGAGACATGTGAGCATTAAAAGGTCCGAAACTCAGCTGCCTTTTTCCGCCTACCACAGTGCCCCGCCCCACTCCCTGCCAGGCCACTGTAAAGAAATGAAAATGCCAGTTGCTCAAGGCAAAATCTTTTCCATTATCTTGATTCCTCTCCTTTCCCACACTCCAGAAACAATCCACCAAGTCCTTTTAAGTTACACATTTGAAATATATCCTGAATCTTCTTTATTTCTTAGCACCTCACCCTCACCACTTCACCTGAATTATTTGTAATAGCCTCCTGACTTGTCTCTCTGCTTCCGCCTTTGGGCTCCGACCCACCCCACTGCCTGGAGAATGTCCTCATGGAGCCATCTTTTGAACTTACGTCAGATCGTATCATTCCTCTGTTCAGAACACCCCAATGGTTCCCAGAGTAAATGCCAGTTCTTACAACAACCTACTTGCACCTTTCCACTCCCCTTTACTCCTCTGATCTCATCTCCAGCCACACCGACCTTGATTCTTTCTTGAACCCGCCAGGAGCATTCATCTCGCGGGGCATTGGCACTTGCCAGTCCCCCTGCCCGGATTACTCTCTCTTCTCTCTCAGGTTTTGTTCAGGTGCCACGTACTCCACCGTGATGTCTCCCCCGCCATAAATTTGCAGCCACCTTCCACACCGGGAACTCGCTCTCTCCTCTCCCTTTTTTACTTTTTTCCATAGCATTTATAAACATCTAGCATACTATATAGTTTACTGCACAGTTTACTTTTTCGTCTGTATTGTCTTCTCTAACTAGAAAGCCGCGTCCATGGACTCGGGGGTGTTTGCCATTATTCCTCTTGAACCCAGAACTGTGTGTCTAGCGTATTATAAGCCTTCAGCACACCGTTGATGATTAAGGGAACTGAACAAAAGAACAAATGAATTTCTTTGGTGCTTGACTATTTCCAATGAGGCAGAGAGTGCTACCTCTCTGCTCAAAGCAGCTCCATGTTTATCGAGGCCGATTCATGGTAAAATGACATTCTTTGGAAGCAGTTTTCTTGTCCCTGCATTGGAACTATGACTGAGGAAGAAAGCCTAGGCTTAATGGCCATTGCAGTGACAGGATGGTGTCCAGAAAAAGGGAGGGTGGGGAAGTGGCAGGAACAGGAAGTGGGCAAGCACCGAAGAAATCCCTGGTCTGTTCTTGCCGCTCTCTATGCAGACAATGCGCTCCAGAGGCTACTGGGACAGTCTGCAAGCTATTTCCAGCAGAGCTTTGGTTTAGTAGCCAAGGGTAATCTGAATAAAAGGAATAAAGCTGGTTATTCAGTTTCTAATTGCCATTTGCACAACTTTTTCCTAATTGCATTTTCCATAGACAATTTGTGCCAAAATGAACATTCCACTAATGATGCTGGCAAGACAGTTTGTCAAACACTGACACCTAGTGAATGTTACTATACAGACCTTGTTCTGGGCTCTGTTTCAGGTCCAAGAAATTCCACAGACATTCAATTTAGGAGGCAGTCAAATCTCATTCACCTACTTTTAGTATTAGACTTGGCAGAGTTTGACTCCAAAGTGGCACTCCCGCTCATTACTGGGCCCCTGAGCATAAGTGAGTGTATGCCCTTGGAATGCTGGTGAAAATGTTAATCTAAGAAAAACAGCCAGGACAGAGGAACTCCTGCAAAATTACCCAGAGAGCCTCTCAAGTCAAATAGAAATATTTCATTTTTGTCAACTGCCATGGGTGTGATCAGCACCTCACACGGCTCCTTCAGTGACGGGGAGAGAGGAGCTCAGTCTTCAGCTCTCAGGGGTCCCGGGTGGAGTTGCTGGGCTTGCTCTCAAAGATAAGTGTCTCAAAATCTGAGAGCTGGCACTCCAACTGGTGATACGATAGAGGGATTTCAGGCCCACAGAGAGACAGGGACTCTTGAGGTGTGATGAAATCTGAGGGGAAGATGGAATCACACATAGTAGGGAACAAACGAGAGCTCCACCGGGGAGTGACACTACATTTGTTTGCTATACTTTCTCTACAATTTAGTTTGCCACGCTCTTAAAAAGAGGTCACCAGAGACCCATGGCTTTGAGGAGTGGTCATGAGACTCTTTCCCAAGTCTCATACAGCGACGTGTCCTTTCTGCGCTTTTCTTTCTGCGAATCACGAAGCTGAGGGCTGGACCCACTTCCATCCAGGTTTGTCTGTAACTCCAGTGTGATAGCTCTCTCTATCACTCTGTCCTGATTGCAAGTGTTCTTTGAGATGAAGAAAGCATGGAGAAGAAAGAATGTGCAACCACTCTGTTCTCCCCTTCTCATAGTTTATACCTGATAAAATCCATAGGAACATAACCCAGAGAGTGGAGAACGATCTAGGAGTCCCAGCTTATAGCCCTGCTTCTTGTACGGGGTGTGCTCTCACCTGCCTCTCTGAAACCTAGGGGCAGTCATCATTCAGCTCGAGATTGGCTCTAACCCAGATCGCTTAGGTTCAGAACTCTGCTCTGCCTCTTTTTAGCTCAATGGCCTCAGACAAGCTATTTAAGCTCTCTCTGCCTCGGTTACCCCATCTGGAAAATGCAAATAAAACAATACTTACTTCATAAAGTTTCTCTGGGAATTAAATTCTATATAAAGCTAGTAATTATATTACTGTAATGTGAGGAAAATAAGTGTGGAGGTAATGAGTGGAATGTTCCCTAGAGAAAGAAGACATGCCCGGTAGAGTATCAGTACTCACCTTATTTGTCTGTTTATGTGGACTTGTTCTGATTTGGTAGTTTAGGTTACGTTACTGCCCAGCTCTTTGCAAAGTCTAGCTGTTTGAAGTCTCATCCTACTCTTGGACATAGAGCGGGAACACTGTATGGACTCTGACAGAGAATGACACTTGGCTCATGCTTTCCCGTCCCCTCCCATCCACTTTCCTGCTCTCCACTCCTCTTCCCTTCTCTCCCTCCTCCTCTTTCTCTTCTTCTTTCTTTTTCTCCCTCATTCATTCATTTTCTCCCCTCGCCTCTCTCTTCTCCCCCACTTCTCTGTTCCGCCAACCCCTTCACTCTCTAAGGAAAAGCTGGATTTTTTCTTTCATGGCAACCTTTCTTAATGCCCTGCCCCCACTTTGTCCTAGCTGCCCTATTTTTGCCTGAAACCTCTCATCACCTACAAAAAATGGTGTGCACAGTGTATGCATGTGTACATGCATGAGTATATTTGTAAGCATGTGTTCTGTCATTTCTTCGTGGACATCAAATTGGAAATGTTTGCCAAAGCGGGGCCCTGTTTTCTTCACTCAAGATTTGTCTCGGGTGGCAAGAAAGCCCATGGTGGCCACGTGGGCTCCTCACAGTTGCCCTAACAGCTAACCAAAGGATTGGAATTTTTTTTTTCAGAGAGCAAATAAAAAAATAACAGTTTTGAAGGTATTTTTTCAATTTTATTTTTTTATTACTGTTTGTAGCTCACCACTTTTTGTATTAGTTTCAGGTGCACAGCACAGCAACAGACATTCATATAGGTTACAAAGTATTCCCTCTGGCAATCCAAGTGCCCACCTGGCACCACAGCTATTATAGTGCTGTTAACTGCACCCCTATGCTTTGCTTTATATCCCCATGACTACTTTGTAACTACCAATTAGTACTTCTTAATCTCTTCACTATTTTTTGCTCTGTTCCCCAACATCCTTCACCTCAAGGCTTCATCAGTTTGTTCTCTGTGTCTAGAGTCTGTTTCAATTTTGTTTTTTCATTTATCTTATTCTTTAGATTCCACCGATAAGTGATACCATAATGTATTTCTCTATCTCAGACTGGCTTATTTCACTCAGCACAATACTCTCTAGGTCCATCCATGCTGTTGCAAATGGTATGTACCATATCTTTTTCCATTTGTTCGTCTATGGACACTTACTTGTGTTGCTTCCATGTCTTCACTATTGTAAATAATGCTGCAGTGAACATGGGGGAGCATATATTCTTTCAAGTTAGTGTTTTGGGTATCTTCAGATATAGACCCAAAAGTGGAATCTCTGGGTCATAAGGCAGTTCCATTTTTTTAATTTTTTGAGAAATCTCCACATTGTTTTCCATAGTGGTTGCACCAGTCTGTATTCCCACCAACAGAGCACTAGCATTCTTTTTTCTCCACATCCTCACCAGCACTTGTTGTTTGTTGATTTATTAATGATGGCCATTCTGACAGGTATGAAGTGATATCTCATTGTGGTTTTAATTTGCATTTCTCTGATGATTAGTGATGTTGAGCATCTTTTCACATGTCTATTGACCACCTGTGTGTCCTCCTTGGGAAGGTGCCTACTCAGGTATTCTGCTCGCTTTTTAATTGGGTTGTTTGCTTTTCTAGTGTTGAGTTGTATCGGTCCTTTATAAATTTTGGATATTAACCTCTTATTAGATGTATCATTGGCAAAGATCTTCTTCTATTCAGTATGTCATCTTGTTGTTTTGTTGATGGTTTCCTTTGCTGTGCAAAAACTTTTTAGTTTGAGGTAGTCCCGTTTGTCCGATAGAGTGCCTTGCCTGAGAAGATATATCAGAATATTGCTGAGAAATGTTGGACATGACTACACTCCAGGAAGACAAACAGTCAAATTAAAAAATGAGCAAAGTACCTGAACAGACACTTCTCCAAGGAGGACATACACAGAGCTCAGAGACACATGAAAGGATGTTCAGCATCACTAGCCATCAGAGAGTTGCATGTTGAAACCACAATGAGATACCATTTCACATCAGCCAGAATGGCCATCGTAACCAAATCAACAAACAACAAGTGCTGGCAAGGATGTGGAGAAAAGGGAACCCTAGTACACTGTTGGTGGGAATGCAGACTGGTGCAACCACTGCAGAAAACAATATGGCATTTCCTCAAAAAACTAAAAATGGAACTGCCTTTTGACCTGGCAATTCAACTACTGGGATTATACCCCAAGAATCCTGAAACACCAATTCAAAAGAACCTATGCACTCCAATGTTCATTGCAGCACAATTTACAATAGCCAAGTACTGTAAGCAACCTAAGTGCCCATCAGTAAATGAGTGGATCAAAAAACTGTGGTACATTTACACAATGGAATATTGCACAGCAGAAAGAAAGAAGGAACTCCTACCCTTCACGACAGCATGGATGGAACTGGAGAGCATTATGCTAAGTGAAATAATCCAGGTGGTGAAAGATGAATACCATTTGACCTCACCTGTAAGTGGAACCTAATCAACATAATAAACAAGCACACAAAATATAACCAAAGACATTGAAATAAAGAACAAACTGACAGTAACCAGAGGGGAGGGAGATA
>PVJD01002371.1:0-205421 GCA_004026545.1 Mormoops blainvillei | reverse complement strand
AACATGGACAGAACAATAAAAGTAACAAAGTCAACTGGCCTGAATATCTACAAAAGGCTTCTGAGACAGAAAGAAGAATTAATGAATAGACCAATACCCATGTTATTTTATGTTATAAAACAGGGATCGGGTAAACTGGCCCATGTCCAAATGCTGTCCAGGTTGTAAAGAGTTAAAAAAGAAGCAAAATGCATGACAGTGTGTGGCCTGAAAAACCTAAAATACATACCATCTGGCTCCTTACAGAAACAGTTTGCAGACTCCTGGTGTTAAAAGAAAATTGTTCCTAACTTGTTCTGGGAAAGGACCTCTTTTGAATGATGTTATTCACCTCTTTCTAGAAAGAAATTAGCATTCTGATAAAATGCTTAAGTGATTTTCTTGATAAAGTCTAATGGATTTAAGATTTGTTCTGGGAAACCAGTCTTCCACCCACCCGCTTGACTGTCAGTCAAGAATCTACTGTTCTTCTACTAAACATTCTTTTTGCATCTAGTCTAGCAATGATTGTATAACCATATTCCTCTGTAAAAAGCATATCCCGATAGTGAGTCTTTGAATTGTCTCCTAAGAGGTCTTTTCCTTTGCATTAGGATTACAATGAAACTTTGACATACGTTCATAACTGTAACTGTTAAGCTTTCTTTTTAAAACTGGTGGACGTTTTGAAGTTTTGAAAAATTCTTTCCAAAACATTCAGACAGAAAACAGTTCCTATAAAGGAACAACAGCAAAAGACTTCAGACTTCTGTAATATTCAGTGCCAACCACTACATCTCTGAAGGAAAATGTTGTGACTCTGAATTCAGCCAAGTGGGTCCTTCAAGTGCAAAGAAGCAGAAAAATATTTTCAGATACACAAAGACTCAGAAAAATGCCTATGCTCCTTTCACGGAAAAGTGACATATCATTGCATTTCAGCTACCTGAGAGATGAATGAAAATAAACTGTAGAAGAGAGAAATTATAATTTTAAAAAGACTGGCAGTGAGTGATAAAACCATTTAAATTCAGCATTAAGTCTAAATAACTAATTATAGTTATAAATATTGGGACCATCTTTCCTACTTTGATCTGAAAGTCTCAGAGCACCTTAAATCTGGTAACTGAATCAATGAATGTTGGAGTTAGGACCAAAGAACATACAGAAAATGGGCAAAGAAGAAACATGAGAGGCACTAAAATTCTAGGGGAGTGCTCCCAGGAAGCAACTAACGTAATGCACTTAGGTTCAAATAATCCAATAAAAAAATCAAATTTCCCTCAATGGACTTATCTTCCAAAAGATGAAATGTGAATTAACACTGACAAAACTGAGATCTGTATAAAGGACAGCCGAAGCTAAGAGGAAGGCTTTGTTCCACCGGCCGAGGAGGAGCTTCCAGGAACAGCATCAACATGACATGGACTGGAAATGCTGTTACTAAGGTCAGCTTCTTTCTCTGCCGTTGTCCTGTTGAAAGGAGTCATGCGTCAGTATCAAGAGACCTACCATTTTCCCCTCTGCAATTCCCCCAAAATTTGTAGCATATCACCCCGCGAGTCTGTTTTAACCTTGGAAAGGACGAGTGTCAACCACTGGAATGTGGAAGAATATTTGTAAAATAAATTTTTACAGATAAATGGTTACAGTGAAAAACTATGAATATATTTGTGATTAAATAAATAGAAGGAACATGATGAGATGTAGCATACGGTGATTCAAAGGATCTGGCTGCCCCTTGCCTTGCATAGGTATCCGCCCTGGGTAAGCCAGAATTAGGTCCACCCTGGCTGGCTTTTCTGCGTGCTCACAGGAGATTTCCGCTGCCCCGGGAGTAGGGGAGAGATCGGAATGTGCCCTCTGGGTGTTCCTGTCGCAGCTCTGTTGTCTCTCCTGCCTGATGACAGTTCCTCAGCCCTGTTGGTCTGGTTTGTCAGCTCAGTGGCAAGCAGAATTTCCACATGTTTCAGACAGGCCTGCGGCACCCTTGGCCAATTTCCAAGGCAGATACAGGTGTTCCCCTGCTTTTTCTTTTCTTTTGGCTTTTTCGGGTGGCAATTATTTAGAGAAAGATCCCTAATACCACCTGAGTGCCCACCTCCACACTGCCCCGACGTTGTCCTCATTCTCCTGTTAAAGTTCTCTGCCACAAGAATCTCATGGTTAAACCTTCCTTTCATCAAAACTAGAATTTTCGAAGCTTTTCTGTACACCTTGCCTTTCCCTAATCATCTGATTTGCATGTATTTATTATTCTAGGTTGGCGACAGAGATGATTCCAATCTTTACATAAATGCGAAGCTGAAGGCTGCAGAAGAGGTAAAGGCTAGAACAGTGGTGGTGCCTGCCCCACGCCACCCCAGGGCCTGCCAGTTGCCTCTTGCCCTTTCCGCCCTCCCCACAAATCCTTTTCTCGCCCGCTGCAGACTTTAGTTTTATCTGTTTCGCAAGTCAGGGCTGAGTGACTTGGAGCTTCGGCCTCTGGTTTACCCTTGAGTGTTTCCTTGTCAGTGACCTGCCTGCCCCCCAAAGAGCGGGAATAGTGGACATGAAATTGCTTGTGCGGTGATGACAGTTAACAAGTAAATGATGAGTGGGTCAAAATGAGACTAATTCTTCAGAATATATGGTGGAATGATTACTAACACCGCATGGTTTGTTGTAGTGATAACTGTGAAAGAAATGGGCCCAGGTATCAAGTTCTCTTGCCAAACACCTGTTTTAAATGTTCGTTTTTGCAGATTGGGATCAAAGCCACTCACATTAAGTTACCAAGAACTTCCACAGAATCTGAGGTGAGCTTTTAGGAACTGCGTGTTAAGAGGGCAGCTGAAGGCCTTCCTCCCTGGTTTTTGGTTTAATGGAGCTTGAGGGATTGGTACATTCAGTATACAAAAGACCTCCCAGTAATTCTTTCTTTACAGACTGCCTCCAGAAAAATCTTTGAAAATACCTACAAAGTAAATGGTGCAGCACTAGGGCATGAGTGTTTGCCTCTCAAAGTGTGATTGCAGACATCATTTGTTTCCAGATCACCTGCATTATTTATTAAAAACTGATTCTTGGTGTATAGTTACATGCATCTTAAAAACCAAATGTGTATTCCATTTATATGATGCTAAGGCAAAGGCAGAATAAGCATCCATGATTAAAGTCAGAACTGTGGTTCTTGTAGATTGCGGGGGTTAACTGAAGGGGCAGGAGGGAAACAGAACTTTCTGAGGTTATGGAAATGTTCTATACCTGCACTGCCCAATAGGGTAGCCTCTAGCCCCGTGTGGCCATTTAATTAAAATGAAATAAAATTTAAAATTCAGTTCCTTGGTTACATTGACCATGTTTCAAGTATTCAGTAACCACTATTGTAAGTTGTAAATTATAGAACATTTCTGTCATCACAGACATCTTGATTTGGATGGGTATTACTGATGAAGTTTTTAGTTCTTTGATGGATTTCTTACCAGATCCCTGAAGATTACATTCTGTGTTAAAGTAGAGTTGTCTCAGGATTCAAGGGGAGGTACGTTCTGAGAGGACTACAGTTAAACTGTTAAATTAATGGGCAACCTTTTTTTTGACTTGGAAAGTGTTTCTCCACCCTTTTGATTTCTCTGTGGCATACAAATTGCATGTGGTATTGTTTTTAGGTGTTAAAGCACATTACATCTTTGAATGAAGACCTCACCATACATGGGTTCATAGTGCAGCTACCTTTAGATTCAGAGAATCCCATTAACACTGAAACAGTGGTCAATGCCATTGCACCAGAAAAGGATGTTGATGGGTGAGTGTGACTTGACTTTCTACATCATATTGCATGATTCCAATTATAATTTGTTTCTATGTCAGGAACACACCATATTTGCTTCTAAAGGATAAAAACGCCCGATTTACCTTTATCTCCCCCTTCATTGCTTTAGATTGACTAACATCAACGCTGGAAAACTTGCTAGAGGTGACCTGAATGACTGTTTCATCCCTTGTACGCCTAAAGGATGCTTGGAACTCATCAAAAGGACAGGTAAAAACAAAAACCAAAAACAAAGCACCATTCCTTAGAGCCTGTTCTTGACATGTGGAGGTTCAAAGGAGGCAGCTTGTGGGACCTGTGTAACTGGACTTGATGGGCACAAGGACCTGTTGGCTAGGGGCTTTACCTCAGTTCTCACTTAATTTTTTCAACAAACCTATAAAATAGTATTTTTTCTAATGGTTCAGAAGCTGAGAAAACAGGCTTAAAAAGATTGAGTAATTTGTCCAAGAGGCAGCAGAGCCAGGGTTGAATTCAAAGTTATTTGAGTTCAAAGCAAAACTTTTTGTGTGAAAATATAACCTGTATGGTAGTAAGAATTAAGATAGTATATAAGGATACAACGAGAAAAGTCCCCCTTTCCCCAGTGGTTTCTTTTCCCAGAAGTACTGTAGAAACAGTGGTTCTAGGACTAGACAGATGGCTGGAGACAATCTCTTAACAATGAATTGGCTATATTACCCTATTACCTAGCCAGCATCTTGGTATTTTAATTTCATTACAAATGCTTTCAGAAGAGGGTTTTTTTTTTTTTAAACAAGGAAATGTGTCCTGTGTAGAGGAAGTAGATCAAAAGTTTCAAGTGGAAAGTGTTGGCCAATGCAAGAGAAAATTTTCTGCGGTTGGTGGAAAAGGTTAAGCTACCAGCCTTGGGACAGCTGTTACTGTTCAGTCCCTTAACTAAATTTATAGTCTACAGCATATTTAGCAAACAGTTTGTTACAACCTGATAAAAATAAATCCCATGAGCCTCAGCAGCTGCAGGCTTCCCACTTCCTTTTACTGATAGCGTAGCTGCCATTTGTCCTAATGCAGCTTCAAGTCCTTTGCTGAATCCTAAGAAGTATAGTAAGGTACCTTTTAAACACTTCAGACTTTGAGGGCTTTGCTTCTAGATGTTTATGATCTTAGCATTATATAGAAGCCTATCTTTTTTGGATAAAATTAATGTTTTGTAAAAAGTACAATTTAAGCACCAACTGCCTTAAGCAAGAGTCCACTTCAGCCACAGCTAGGCAGAGTGGCTCAGGCAGAGCCTCAAGACTTTATTTCTGTTTTTTTCTAGCTCATTGTCATACTCGACTTGGTGGTCCCAGGCAGCTGCAGCCTTGTTCCATCCTTGTGCCTAATAGTCATGCAGTTAGATGTCATTGGCCGGGATGAAATATGATCACTTGTCCACTATTGGGTGATCACCCAAACCGTCTCTATTAAGGAGAGTGTCTGTCATGAAAAGGACATTGGTATAGTGCCACAAGAATGGATGCTGAGTAGGCAAAAAGAAAGCTGTCTGCTACAGTTAAAATTCCCCTTTATCACTTCCCAGCAAATGACCCTATGGTCAGGCCCTAAGCCAGAAGAGAAATTTAGGTGAGGAACTGCATAGATAAGCTTAGCAAAGCTGGAAAGAATCACCAAAACTAATCTAATTCCCCTCGCTTCCATCTACCCTGTTACATGCCCCCTACTCGTCATAACTGTTTTCCCCGTGTAATTTAATCCAGTGTCTTCTTCCATATGGCTGTTTATTAGCTGTATGTCAGGATTTCTTTTTTTCTTTGAGTGCAGGTTTTCCTCCCACTCTCCTATTCCTGATTCAGTGGATCTTGGCTTAATCTGCTCGCGAAAACCCACAGCAAGAAGGACACTTGTACAAGGACCAATTTGTAGCTAAGACCTTAGAGTTGAGAATATTATTTCCTAAGAAAGAGTGTTTTTAGGAAGACTTCTTTTCGATACTCAGAAGATGTTTTTGCGCACTTGTTCTGAATTTTCCCACATACATGGCATGCGAAGGAGGGCAGCTCCAGCCCCTAATTTTCTGATGCGCACTGGCTTTTCTTTCAGGGGTGCAAGTTGCCGGGAGGCATGCCGTGGTGGTTGGGCGCAGTAAAATAGTCGGCGCCCCCATGCATGACTTGCTTCTGTGGAACCATGCCACAGTGACTACCTGCCACTCCAAGACCGCCAACCTAGACAAGGAGGTAGGGAGTCCGCGATGGAGTCGAAGGCGGTCTGTGTGTGTGTGCACGCGCCTGTGTGTGGTAGGGCTCTCACTTAATGGGAGTAGCTAACATTTAAGTGCCAGAAACTGCCATGCACTTTACCTCATGATCTCATTTAACTCCTGTAACAATTCTATGATTCTTGTTTCATTTTACAAGATGAAGAAACAAATTCACATAAAAAAACTTGCCCAAGGATTTTGTTCTGACTATATTCTTTCTACGCCAATCCCCCATGTGGTAGATAGGGATTAGCAGAATAAGAACTGGGATTGACCCCTGGCAGCCAGATCCCACATTGATAACAATGGTGACCTCCGACATAAAGGTGCACCAGAGGCGGGTGTGGACAGAGGTCCTACGACGTCTGTCGCAGCTTGTTCTTGACCCCTGCTGCAGTTTCCGGAGCCCAGGAATTATGTATACACATCCCTGCTGACAGTGCAGGCTGTTAAATGTGGAGCGAGAGCAGGAGAGAGACCCAGCACCTTCTCTTGTAATCGTCCCCAAGCAGTGCTCTGTGGAAGGTGGCAGTTACCACATTCCATGGGAGAGGGAGCTGTCTCTGGATGCTTTCCATTCAGGGACATCTTCCTGGGTCTGTGGCTGCAAGCCTGGACTCCTCTCTATCCTGCAGGTTCTCAGGAAGTTCCCCATTTGGTAGAGTACCTTGTGAAAGGGGAACTTTGGGGCATGTACAGGAGTGCGTGTAGCACATGAAAAGCTGTCAGTGAATGGCCTGCAGAAGATAGCTGATGACAGTGAAAAGTTCATACAGGGATGAAAGGGACGTCCTTTCTGCTTTTAGATGTTTTATGTGTCACTGTTTAGTTTCTGAAGTCAGAATCCTGTTTCCTTAGGTAAGTAAAGGTGACATCCTGGTGGTTGCAACTGGTCAGCCTGAAATGGTGAAAGGGGAGTGGATCAAACCCGGGGCCATCGTCATCGACTGTGGAATCAATTATGTCCCAGGTGGGTGTTGCTGGAGGAGGCAGGTGGTTTTTGGTGGAGGGCTGGGCAGAGGAAAATGTCTAGGTCATCAGATGAAAAGTGAGAACCCCTTGTCCTGCTTTAGGCATGAAATGCAGATGTTCCCAGTGATTGGCCTGTCTGTGGGTGCCTGCAGTTAGTAGGCGGCCTAGTCGCCATTGTGCTGTGCAGCTCTCGAAATGACTTTGTCCAGGGAGAGGGCAGGAGAGGGGGCAGGAGGGAGGCCTCACTCTGTCTTTATGTACAGATTACCTCTTATTTTAACAAAGGATGGATGGGTTTAAAATACAGTGTCATCTTTGCAAAGTGCTGTGAGACTTCAGGAGAGAGGGGGCTCATTCTGCTGAGAGTCCTCAGAGGGCTTTACAAAGAAGGCGCTTGACTTGCTCTTTTTCTAGGCATAGAGGACCAAGCCAGCCTTTCAGCCATGTCCACAGCTGTCCTCGGCATCCTCCACCCTAATTCATGCCTCGCTCCCGTTTTCGTTTATGTCACCATTCCGCCTTCCCATGCGCCTGCGACCTTTTAGTTTCCCTCCCAATTATTCTCTCTGTTAGATTTATTTTTAAATATTAGGATTTTCCTCTCTTCTGTGTCCCAGTGTCACCATTGAGTGTAACCCTCTCAGCTGGATGGACTGCTATGAATTTCTCACTGGTCTGACTCCCACTCGGATCCATCGGGAGGCCTTTACCATGTTCACCTTGACATGGACCCATGAGCATCCTCCTCCCATGTTATTTGTCAGATTCCTTCACCCTGTACTAGTTTCAGCCACCTCTGCGGCCCTTTTTCTCACATGCGCTTTGTGACTGCCTGTCCTCAATTGTTATAAATGGACCACGTGCCCTCCCAGCCCTGCCTGGTCTGTCCTTTGCAACATCTATGCCTGCATCTTTAGTGGAGTAGGCTGTTCTTTCTTCATGAAGTGTTCAGACATCAGTTTGAAAGGACAGTACAGCAAATACTGGTATACATACCTCATAGATTCAAGAAGGAACCATCTTTAATCGAGGCACCTTCTCTCTGCATCAGGCACCACCCCAGGCCTTGGGCCACACAAAATTGCATTCGTTCAACTGTGACCTTCACTTTCAACCACTTCTGCCCCACCTCCTCTCTGTTTGAAATGCCCCTTCTTCCTTCCAAACCTTGTCTAACTTGTCCTCAACAAGGGATTATCTCTCCTTTTGAAAATTCCCTCCCCCGCACTCCGTCCCTTCCCGTGGAACTTGGTGTTGCATGTGTCATGTGTGTCTCATACTTGGTGTCCTGTGCTCTCCTCCGCTAGTGCATCGGCCTTGGGGTAGTGGCCTCTGCCACGCCGCGCCCAGCGTATACCTTCTCCCTGCTTGCATCCGTGTCTGTTCAATTGTTGAAGGGAGTTATAGCAAGAATAATCATTTTCCTCCGTTCCCATCTCAAGTTTGAAATACAGACACTAAGCTGCCAGGATTATTAGTCACTGTCAAGCCTTCACTGTTTTTAACCTGCCTCCCACTCTCCTTACCATGCTTTTAAGACAGTAGCGCATAATTGAGCACTCATTTTTTTGTAGTGTAATTATCTAATGGGTGATTAAAAAAAAGTGCTCACCTGCAACTCCTCACTTTTGAGTACTGGTGATATGACATTCAAGTTTATTCTATATAAAACCTTGCATCTTCTATATATATAATATTTCTACTTTGGGCATTTTTGGGGGGGACCAGATTTGAGGGAGATGAAGAGACACTTGGGTGGGGATCTTAAGTCTTGCAGATAGACATGAAATGTTGACTTAAACATGAAACTTACCTATTCACATTTATTCCTCATGGAGATGGTAAAATATGAGTGAGATCAATGCACGGTCTTCCTTCCTGGTCAACTGTATTTTTACTGATCCTGGGCATACAAGTGAATAAATATCAGTAAGGCTAGATTTTGTTCTTCCCCCCGAATGGCAGAATCACCGAGTTGCAGACCGTGGGTGGGCTAGAGGACCTACAGCCAGTTCTCTTCCTTTCGGAAGGACCATGCTCCACAGCTGGGCCGCTTCTTGGTTCATATTTTGATTATTTAAGTCATTTGCATGGTCCACTCAGGGAAACATTATAAATCACTTGCCGAAAAAGAATGAATTAAAGTGTGTATTTTTTTTTCCAAAAAAGGAATATTTTGTAAGCTTCAAGTGCAGAGCAGAAAGGATTGGCCAGAGAAGCATGTCATAGTGTTCTTCCTGCTTGGTTTATTAAAGATAATTTGAAAAGGGCTAGATTAAAAGTAAGTTTTATTTGGAGGGGTTATAAAACGAGGGAACAGATTTCCCCCCCATTCCAATCCAATCTCAATTTACCCAGCACAGTGGCCTCTATACTGGGTTCTATTATGAGGGGTTCTCGAATTAAATGCAAAGGAGTCAAGTCTCAGCTGGATCTTCGGTTGAATTTTGCACCTGTAATTCCCAATGAAAGAGAAATTCTAGACCTGGGCTATTTAACCAAGATGCTTGTCGGTTACTAAAAGCCATACACTTACTTAGTTTGAAAAGTGGTCACTTTTTCCACTGACCACATCAGACTTTCCATGAAACACTGTACATTCATCAGAGAGCACTCCAGTCAGCCCTGACGGTGTTTGGTAAAGTAGCAAAACTGAACTCATCCAGTGCAACATTTAGTTGTGCAGTAAATTGCTGTGTCTCCTACATATTTAGAAACATGGAGACAGTAACTAACATTAATAAATAGAAAGAGGTCCCAGGGTATTTGAAGCTAAGTTCAGTTTTAGGTAATTAAAACCTATACAAAGGACAAACCCTTAAGAATATTTTCCTTGACCTTTTGAAATGACGTTAGTGGTTATGAGAGGAAATGTCCTGTCAGAGCTGCTGCTTTATAAGCTTCTGGAAACCTGAAAACTATCTGAGGAGTTTTTGTTTATAAGCTCCTTACAGTATGTATAGAAAATAATTGATCTGTGGTAGGAAAAGAAGCTATTATGTTTGGAGAATGCTTTTTCAGTTCAAGAATATGCACATATTCTCCCGTGAGTCTCAGCACACTTGCGAAATAGAAGCATTAACCCGTCTTTGCATTGTTGGACTTCTGATCAGAAAGGCGCTCACAGAGGCGGAGGAGTAGCAGTTAGTGGAACAGCTGATCCTACAGCCTAGGCCTCTTAATTGTGGCCTTTTGCCTACAGTATGCCCTCAGTTAACATTGGCTGTAGGTTCTTGGAAACTAATTTTAAGTGCAACCAATTTTACCATAGGCTCATTGATATAAGCAAGAATTAAGTTTTTAGGGCATATTTCTGGTCACAAAAAGCATCACCAAACTTCTAAATGAAGACTGATACATTTTTAATATTAAACATCGAATTAAATGTGAGCTATATGTACATTTAAGAAAGAAGAATAAAAACAAGTAAAACCATTATTTTCCAACCTGCTTTCTATTCAGGGTCACAAGTGGCTGGAACCTAGTCCTACACCTCAGGATGCAAGGAGGGAACCCACCCTGGACAGGGCCCCTTCCATTCCAGGGCACATCGCCTACCCCCACACTCAGAGAGGGATGATTTAGACACTCAAAGTCACCTCTCGTGTACATCCTTAGGATGTGGGAGGAAACCAGAGAAAACCCACACAGACACAGGGAGAACATGCACACGGCACACAAACAGTGGCCCCAGCAAGGAGTCAGGGTTTTTTTGTTTTTCATCTACATTATAACAAAATGACATTGAATGAAATGATGTTATTTGGGGACTTGCTGTACTCTGATTCATCCTCTCTTGGTTGTGGTGATCTGATCAAAGAAAGGATGGTGAAATGGCTAAGATCCTATGAGATTCTGTCTTGGAAGCCTTTGGGCTGCAAAGTCTAGCCACATCTCCCAGCCCCTCCCAGGAGTGCTCTGAAGCCAAGTGGAGATTTTTTTTGTGTAAGTGAGCAATGATGCATCACTGGGTTTTGTTCCCTTGAGTAGCTATTCTTTGCTGGTAAGAAGTATAGTTATTCTTGTATCTTTTTTAGGGAAGTGTAATTATATTTTTTGCCTTTCACATACATTTAAGTAGCTGCTCCTCTTTGGAATTGAATGTTGAATTGTTCCTCTGTCTCATGCATGCAGCTTAGAAAATGCTGGCAGTTGCTGTAGAAACGGTATCTGGCAGCTGTGACATAGTTGGAGCTTTGTGCACCCAAAAAATTCCTTTGTAGGCCTTGGCAAATTAACATTTTAAAAGGAGTTCATTATAAATTGGGTAGTTCGCTTTTAAGAGTAAAAAAATAGTTGATATTTTATTTGCCACCTGACAGACTACAAAAGGATTCTTCTGGTTCTGAAAAACCATTTAAGCACCTTGTGAATTTTCGCAGGTAAGGAAAGTTTGTCCCTAGGAGATAGCAAACACCTGTCATCCCATAGCTTTTAAGTAAAGTAGGCACTTGAGCCAGAAGGCACTACACAACCTAAGCTTTACTTAGTTTATGGAACAAGTGGTTGTAAGTTAATCACTTAATTTAGAAATAAACACCAAGATTACGATTCTGAGACTTTGATTTTTTTCCCCACCTTGACCAGACAATACGAAACCGAGTGGGAAAAAAGTTGTGGGCGATGTGGCGTACAGTGAGGCCAAGGAGAGGGCAGGTTTCATCACTCCCGTTCCCGGTGGCGTCGGGCCCATGACGGTGGCAATGCTAATGCAGGTGCGTTCGGTAAAAGTGTCTGTATTAGTTCTCGGAAACTGATAGAATTCAAGTTACTGCTTTTCTCCCCAAGTAGAAATGTCATAAAACCTGCTCAGAAGCGGAGTAAGGATATGAATCTGTTGAAGAAATAAAAAGGCAGTGGAAGAACAGAGAAATAGAATCTGTCATATTAGTGGAGGAAGGCAGGGAAGGCACGATTCTAATTTCCTTTGGAATGTGGCTTCAGGTAAAGAAAAGGGCAAACGCTTTTTAACCCATACTAGCTGATATGGGGAAAGGCAAGTGGCCCAGGGTATTTTAGGTGCCTGTAGGATTTGCCTAGAATTGAAGCATGTTGATAGGTGGGCCATAAAGCTGTTCATTTTGTGATTGAACTTGAGTACCCCAGGATTAAGAATTGAGGTGGGGGTTAAAATAATCACCTAAGTTCCATTTATGTCATTTTGTTTAGAGCACAGTAGAGAGTGCAAAGCATTTCCTGGAGAAATTTAAGCCAGGAAGGTGGCAGATTCAGTATACCAAGCTTAACCTCAAGACACCTGTTCCTAGGTAAAAATAAAACTTTCCAAGTTTCAGACTTTGTGGGTTGTTGGTCTGTAGCCATGGCTACACATATACCCCTTCTGAAAGTACCATCAGTGGTACTTTGGGGTGGGTCATTACTAGGGTGGGATTAATTAATTCCATGAATAAAGATTGATTCATCTTTTCTGTATTTAAGCGACATCGATGTATCTCGATCCTGCAAGCCAAAGCCCATTGGTAGCCTGGCTCGAGAAATTGGTCTGTTCTCTGAAGAGGTGGAACCGTATGGGGAAACAAAGGCCAAAGTTCTGCTCTCAGTGCTGAAACGCCTGAAGGGGCAACCTGATGGAAAATACGTGGTGGTGACCGGGTGCGATTTTTATTCATTTGCCAATCAACTCTTGATGTTAATCTTGATTATTATTAGCAGGACTTGCATTTGCACTTAGCATATATGAGCGGAGGTTCCGTGACTTTGGTTTTAGCATTTTCACAGGTATTTTTATCTACTTTGATCCTTACAGCCACCCTGTAAGGTCAGAGCAGATTATAACCTTCAGAGATGAGAAAATTTGTCAAGTTAATGGAAGAATTGGATCCTAAAACCTGGTCTTCATATGGAATTGCTTTTTTTTTTCAACCCAAGTTCATTAATTCATGAGCTCTATTGAGCATTCCTTTTTTTTTTTTTTAAGATTTATTTATCTGTTTTTAGAGAGAGGGGAAGGGAGGGAGAAAGAGGGAGAGAAATGATATGAGAGAGAAATATTGATCGGCTGCCTCCTGCATGTGCCCCGACCAGGACTGAACCCGCAACCCAGGCTTGTGCCCTGACAGGGAATTGAACCAGAGGCCTTTTGCTTTGCTGGATTATGTCCACCTAACTGAGCTGCAGCAGTCAGGGCACGCATTCATTTTTATTGCTTGGCTGGCTTACATATAAAAGCTAGTCTTTGAGACTGAACTGAGAAACTTGAATCACAGCAGTGTATTTCTCTACAAGGTAGAGTATATTCGCTCCTTACAGTGAGAAGAGCGAAAGCACAGCAGTGTTTTTTTAATTTAAAATTGGGAGGAAATTATAACTAAGACTCCCAAGATCCATTTCAGGTCTTTTGTCTTTCTTATTATTCAGATTAAGAATCATTCTCCAGGTTTTGTTAGGTCTGACTTAGTGATTCACATCAATTTAATTCCCCTGAATGTAATTTTCCTCTTTTGCTTTCATCCTGAAGCATAACTCCAACCCCCCTGGGAGAAGGGAAAAGCACGACCACAATCGGGCTGGTGCAAGCCCTCGGTGCCCACCTCCATCAGAATGTCTTTGCGTGTGTACGGCAGCCTTCCCAGGGCCCCACCTTTGGAATTAAAGGTATCGTGGGACTGGGCCTTGGGTGGGCAGAATTCACCTGCCTCTCTTTCAGGCTTCCCTGGCCCTCTTGACCTATAAATGCTTATGGAGTCTTCAGCTTATTTAGACACTAGGAATGTCTTACACACACACACACACACACACACACACACACACACACACACACCCACCCACCTCCGTCGTGGTGCTTTTGGTGAAGGCTTTCATCGGATCACCCCAGCTCCTGCTGTCACTATCTGACACTGCACAGGAATTCCTGCAATGGGTACTCTGTAGGCAGAGGTACTTTTACATGACTAATAGTCAACTGTCACAGTAACAACAAAGGTAATCATAGCTACCAATCACGGTACTGAGTTTTTAGAGACATAGGCAAACCCTACAGATATTTTACCTTGTGGGAATAAGAAAAGCCTACCCTTGTGGAACATGTGCATTATGCCAGGTTTTGTGCTAAGCAGTTTATGCATATTATTGTATTTTCTAATATAAGATAGTATCTCCATTTTACAGTAGCAGCACCTGGGACTTCAGAGACAACTAGGTCAAAGGCACTATTCTTAAGTACCGGAGTGGGCCCCCATGTCTATTTCAAGCTCTAAAACAATACCATCAACACAGTGTTTCATCTGGTGCATAAATATACGATGTCAGTAATTGAACTTCACCTTCAGTTTTTGATAGCTGCAGTGCTGCAAACATGTTCTTTTAATTAAAATTATTTTTTATTAATTATAATAGATTCTTAGAATTAGCTTTTCATTTGCTTAGTGGCAGGGTATCACATATTCTGCTTGTTCTAATGATTACTACAAATGTTAATCATGTACACCTTTGCTCTTCTGCCTGTTGTTTTGATCTGTTTCATAAATGTGCTTAATTCTTCTTTTGTCAGAATGCAAATCCCTTTCAATGTCAAAATGAACCTTTTTCGTTGTTGTGCTCATTGAACCCTATATTCTCCTTTTCCTCATATCACAAATTGTTCCATTTTTTCATTGCGTGGTCTCTGCCTCACAAAAAAACCCGACCAAAAAACGCAGTCTCCAAAACCTGGATTGTTTTTGACTGTCCTTTGGTTAATAATACAAATACACCAGCAAAAATCTAGCAGCTCATCTTTTTTCTAACATATGTTCCTATTTAGGAAGAATCGCAGTCCCTGTATTTGTATTTGGTGTGTGTATTTTAAATATTGCTTTTTAAAAAATGCCAGAGTAGCATTAATGAGAGTGGAAAATTGAACAGGTTTGCCTTTATGTAACTGTAGTCTGGGTCTTTCATCGATGTTAGGCATCACAGGGAACCTGTTTCTAAAGATAGTGAGTAGGTATGTATGTGTTCATAGTTTGTCATTTAGACTCAGGTTTCAACTGAGAGATTATTTAGCACAAGAAATCAGGTGTTTTAGCTTGGTAGAAAAAAAAAAGAAAAACACGGATCAAATCTGTCCAAAGGGTTGTAAACAGTAAGTAAAATAATATGCACAGCAATTACAGAAATTGATTTGATTTGCTCTTTGTGGAGAAACATGCTTAACATGAGCCTCACCCTTAACCTATCCTCTAGGTGGCGCTGCAGGTGGTGGCTACTCTCAGGTCATTCCTATGGAAGAGGTAAAGTGTGCCTGGATTTGGTTGAATCAGACCCTTTATTATAGTTTTTCCTCCCAGGAATTAACCTTTATTGTAGAGGTCTTAGTGGGCAAGTGACTTGTTTTCCAACAGAAGCGACCCTTAGGAGGAAAACATCTTAACTAGAGAAGTTTTGAGACAACTTAGGTTTTTGACATGAAAAGGACTTCAAAGTCTGGTTTTCAGGGGGAAATTAATAATTTTAAACAAGCAATCAAATGAAGCATGAGGTTCAGAGGAACCAACATGGAGTAAATTCAGAGTAATGACTGTAGAAATGTGAACAGTGTGTAGGCATAGAGTTGGGTTGCTTCACTGAACTCCTTACTCGCTGCTTAAAGGACATTAGTGTGCCCTCAGTCACCCCGTGTTGCTGCTGATCCCGGTGGCATGGTGTTTGTGGTCACGAGGCTGTCACTTAGGGAAAACCGCAGTTTCTTCTGAAGCCAGTAGTTTATATTTTCAAGACCTACCTGTATTGGGTGTTTATCCACTAGCTGTGCTGCCATCAGTTGTCCGTTGGCTTTAACATAGGGATTGATTTGGTTGCAATAGATTGACTGTTGGAAAGTTAGAGGACTGATGTGTCTTTTGCTCTTTTGTAGTTTAATCTACACCTTACTGGTGACATCCATGCCATCACTGCAGCTAATAACCTCGTGGCCGCTGCCATCGATGCCCGGATATTCCATGAACTGACCCAGACTGACAAGGTATGGCGCAGAGGCCCCATGGGCACTTTTGAAAGGGTTTAAGGACCTGAATTAATGTTGGTCCCTTGGGCGCTGCTGGTGCAGGTAGCAAGGCAGAAGGGTCCCTTTCATTGAAAAGCCCTTCTCCTCCTTTTCTTTAAGGCTCTCTTTAATCGTTTGGTGCCATCAGTAAATGGAGTGCGAAAGTTCTCTGATATCCAAATCCGAAGGTTACGGGTAAGCTTTGCCCTCTTCATTTTTGATATTGTATGAAATTGAGTAATTGATAAGAGGTAAAACTGTCTTTCGGGTAGCCTATTTTGGATAAAGTTACATCCATAACCATAGTCGTAAGGTCATTATATACATAACAAAGATTGGTGGTAGAGGTTATTTCTCATTTATCTATAAATTATCATTGGTTAGTCTTGAAATGAAGAAAGCACTGACCACCTGCCCTCAGCTGCAAAGACTGACACTTCCTCTGTGGCACGGACAGGCGTCAGGATGTCAGCACGGCAGCAGAGTGGCTTTTGAAGTTCGAATCTCTGCTCTTCCCAGTACTGGCACCTTAAGCAAGAATGGTTACTTCTATATTTACCTTGAGTTTTTATTAAAAAAATATATAGTCATTACATATACAACTATACCAATCACATAGCCAGAAACCTCACTCCTAGGTATTTGTCCAAGAGAAATGCGAACTTCTGTTCATACAAAAACATGAATGGTTTTAGCGGCTCTATTAATAATTCCCCAAATCAAGAAACGACTCAAAGGTCCTTCTTCAGTGGATGAATGGATAAGCAAACTGGCACGTCCCTAAAATAAAAAGGAATGAACTATTATATTCCTTGTGTGTGTATCAGCAGTTAGTCTCACTTTATTTTTAGTTTTCATAACTTGACATTTTGATGCGGTAAGAATAATAATAATACATGGAGCTCCCCTTTACCCAAATGCATTGTTTACATTTTGCTTTACTTGCATTACAGTTCTGCCACTATTTATGTATATGCATTTTTTTTCTAGACTTGAGAAAAAGTGACTTTTACACAGTGTGATATTCCGTGGCTTACTTTGTTTTTATACCCCTTCCCCCAATCCTATGCATTATGGAAGGCAACTATTACCCTAATTTATAAAAGAGCTGCGTTCTGTGAGGCAGCAAAGTACCATGGAAAGAGCCAGCAACTTCTAATCTGACCTTTGTTGATGGAACTTCCTGTCAGATGTGAGGAGGCGCTGACTGCATATTTAAATAATCCTTTAAAAAGCTCTAGGACTTGAAATCCAGGAATTTGCCTAAGGCCACAGTACCCCTCACCAGGTTGCACCTAGACCCTCAGTCTCCTGTTTCCGGGGTCCCCTAGCATCCATCCTCTGTTGCACGGTGTTCCTGCAGTCTGCCTCCCGGGTGCTCAGTCAAGAGTGGGTTGTCAACAGCAGGTTCTCAGCCTCGTGACTTCTGTAAACAGTGTCCTATACGAGGCATGCGAGGCTATTTGACAAGCCAGTGAGCCCCACCCCTGAAAACTTACCTGAAGTTTTCAAACAAAGTCCTCATGGCACAGGAACAGAACTATGGAAAGAGTAGGGCATGCTGGAGCTCACTCAGACCTACCATGAGTTAGAAGAAAAGGAGATTATATTTTATAAGCATTTTCCATTTCAGGGTGTAAATCATGTAGACATTGTAAATACAGAAAATTGCCAAGTTCTGTGAGGAGGAAGAGAGAAACCCTTTCTGTGCCTTTTTAAACATTAAGAGGGCTATGAAAGGAAAGTGCTACATTAAAAAAAAAGTTCAAGTGATTTACACTGATTTTTATTGATTTATACTTATTTTTGCCCTTCCTAATATTTTCATTTGAATTGGGCTCCTCGGTTGTCTGAAAAGGCTTTCCACGTTGCTTTTCCTTTCAGTGTGTTTGGGTTTGGTGAATCAGGCACAATACTTCTAGGGTTAGAGAAGTGCATCTAGTGCTCAGTTGTAGGGACAAACATGTTACTAATACCTTTGTACATGGGTGAGTAGGAAATAAAAGATTTCACGAAAGGGATCATATTCAGAATTTAACATGGTTTCTGTTTTCTAGAGGGGATCCTCTCTGGGGATAGGGAATCAAAAATTTTTTTAATTTATTATGCTTTGGTTTGTTTTGTCTTATTTTATATTTTAATTTTACTACCTCTTCAGAGACTAGGTATTGAAAAGACCGACCCTGCCACACTGACAGATGAAGAGATAAACAGATTTGCTAGACTGGATATTGACCCGGAATCCATAACTTGGCAGAGAGGTACCGGAGCCATGTGCATGTCCCCTTTGTTTTGCTTACACTGCACCCCCCACACCCTCTGTCGGAGTTGTTAAAATCTGAGGTCTGGAAGCCGTATATTGGTATTTTCGTGGTTAAGACATGACCAAGATGGTGATTTACTCATTTTTCTGGCCACCTCTATCAGTCTCTCTCCTTATTAGCTGTAATCAAACCTCCTTTTGTTGGACATTTGCTGACTATTCTCTGTTGACTGGAGTGAGGGTAGTTTCATAGAAGTTCATGCATACACCAAAAAGAACATTTTGCAAGTGTTATTTCATGCAAAAAGTTTTAGTGTCCTGAAGCAGAGAAATTATGTTTAATCAGTTTTTGAATTACATTGCCCTTTATTCTTAGAACTCTTGTCTGGCATAAGTGACTTGATTTTTCTCATAGCTCTCTCGCTTGCCTACTCATTTTTACCTCATTTTATTAAACTCTCTGGTAACAAAGCAGGTAGCCTTCAAGGTTTAAACCTTTGGTAGTTTTGTGTGTGAGCTGCCTGGCTTCACTGCCGTATGTTTCTTTTCTCTATATACAAGCAGCCCAGCTTAGAGTTTTATTTTGTACCAACAGTGCATCCATCTATCCTGTATCACTGCTGAGAAGGAGTTTTCATCCATTCATGCAAAATGCAACTAACGGCCAATTTATTGACTGTATTTGTGATTTCCATTGGCTCAGTAACTGTTGCTAGCTAATGGAATTTTTAAGATGACTCTCTTAATATATAAAACCATGCTGATACTCCTCTTCCTCTGCTTCGACAGCTTTAGACAGATGGTATGATATTCTGTGAGGAATAAGCTAAAGATCTATTTCGAAAATTTAGTATCTCATTCACTTTTCCTTTGCTTTAATGTCTAATTTATGCTTTTTAAGAAAGCAAAAGCAGACCGGGGGGAAAATGGATCATATCCATTGACTGGCTCTTTTATACAGAGAAATGAGGTACAAGGAACTTGACACTATATTTTTTGAAAAATAAGGGTAGGCTTCAACAATACATTACCTCCTTCACTTATCAAGTGGAACGTGTGTCTGCCTTTGAGTGCGTACAAGACACTGCTTTGGGTGTTTATTTGTCTTGATGGAAAGTAAGTTGGCATGTTACCAAGTGCCCTAAGAATGCCTCTCCTCTTTGACCCATTTGGAGTATAACTAGTGTATTGTTCATTTTGAATTTTGTTATTGTTTGGCACTTCATACAAAAAACAAAATTGGAAATACACTAACATGTTAACAATCATAGTCCTAGGAAGTAGAAGTAAGATTAGTTAGCTGGTTGATCTTTGCTGTGTTTCCAAGGGTATACAGTCGGATAGATATTCTGCCATTGGAGTGGAAATTATTTCTTCTCAGTGTGCTGAAGGAAAGAGCAGGTCTGTTACCCAGCATGCTTCAGAAGGCACTTGCCTGGACCTGCGTTTTTATGGCTCATCCTTTCTCAGGATGGTGTCAGTTCAGTGAGTCATCCCACGGAACAACAACGCAAACCTCTGCTTTTTGAAAAACTGTGGCATGCTGTTTTTCTTGTTAAGACCCAGCGTGCTTTAAAAGAGGTTCTAGATTTCTAGCTGTCTGAATTCTCTAGACAGAATAAAACCAAACCAGTTCAATTTTCTTTAAGATTATTCCTGTACATTTATGATATGTGAACATCATTTCTTAATTTGAACCCATACTCTAGGTTTGCCATCAGTGTTGAAATCAAGTATTAATAGACAGACATTAAGTTAGACTCGTTGCTTTAAAAGTTGGCCGGTTCCTTTAACTTTATGTTCCTTTTACTAGACATTGTTCTGTATCCTCCCTTTCTGCTGTAGTGTTGGATACCAACGATCGATTCCTAAGGAAGATCACAATTGGACAGTCTCCCACAGAGAAGGGGCACACACGGATGGTAACTACCTGTTCCTTTTAAAGTAAATTAGTTCAGAGGAACTGAATCCTTGCTCCTTCTGTCCTCCTCCCTTGGCTCCCATCCGACCGATACTGCCAGGTGCTGTGCTGCCTCCTGCCTTTTAAAATGGAAGTGAGTAGGTGTGTGGTATTGAGCACTCCTGACAGCTTTTGCAGTAAATTCCATGTGTCACCTGTGTGTTTTTCCCTTGGCATTTTTTCCCGAAGGTGGAGAGCCCCAAGTGAATATCTTTGCACTCAATTGATTAAAATTGCTTCTTTTTTGTGGCCATATTGTAGTAGGACTCTTCAGTGTAAGAGCTTCCGCCTTATTCCCCTGTAAGCTCGGGAAACCATAACTATAGGATTACAAAGCTGCTTTCACAGGGGTTGTTGGTCCTACTAGAATGTTTATTTTTAAAATTTGACTACTCAAGGTCTTGAATAGTTCATTACAAATTATTTTCATTAAGTTTATTGTGTATTATTGTTATTTTATCCATTTCACTTTTGCAGCTTACTCTTCCTATTTAAGGAAGCTTTCCCCGTTGTGTCTTTTTTCCTTCCAACAGGCCCAGTTTGATATCTCTGTGGCCAGTGAAATCATGGCTGTCCTGGCTCTTACCAGCTCCCTAGAAGACATGAGAGAGAGACTGAGCAAAATGGTGGTGGCAGCCAGCAAGAAAGGGGAGCCCATCAGCACTGAAGATCTGGTGGGTACCCCAGGGCTATGGACCTGTGATGCACCTGTGTCCACTGTCCTAGGGTCTCTCAGCAGTTACTAATCACAAAAATTATGCTGCAGTTAACTACTAAATTTAATACCGTTTCATTGCTGACAGGGTAATTACGAAGTCTATAAAATGTACTTCATAGTGAGTAATAGGTACTATGCTTCAGTAATAGACCACAGGTTTCAAATTGTTTAAGCAACATCTTCAACCTGTGACTATTCCCAAAATTTAGGTACATGACTTCAGTTTGCAGAGGACATCAAGAGTCCAGGTGAGGCCCTCAGTAGCTGAGCTTGAAGTCACACCCTGGCCTCTCCCCAGGACCGGCCTCCCTGTAACCCTGAGCTTGGTTGGCCGCCACTTTATCCACACTGATAACCATATTGGGAGTATCTCACTATCTAGTTATCTGATAATCCTACTAGGTTAGTAGGACTATCAGATTTATTTCTGAACTGTCTGCATGATAACATGAAGTTTGAAATGAGATGATCTTAGAGATTAATATTTTAAAGGTCTGTTTGTGTTGATATACACCATAATCGTTGACCTGTGATTAAGCAAGCAGTATATCAGGTGAATTCAGAAAAGAGGGAAAACAATATCCTGTTTTCACAGTTAATATGTGTAAAAAGGAAATTATTTTAAATTGTCACACCCAAAGCAGAAACTTAGAAACTTACTAAAATTGAATATAACTGGCCCCTGACCAGTGTGGCTCAGTTGGTTGGGTGTCAACCCTCAAAGCAAAGGGTCGCCGGTTTGATTCCTGGTCAAGGGTACATGCCTGGGTTGCAGGTTCAGTCCCCAGCCAGGGTGAGTGTGAGAGGCGTCTGATCCATATTTCTCTCTCATATCAATGTTTTTCTCCCTCTTTTTCTCCCTCCCTTCCCCTTTTACTAAAAATAAATATATAAAATCTTTTTCAAAAGTTGAATATAACTAGGATCCATAGTTTTATCATACTTTGTTACTAGTTTGTTCAGCTGTCATTGGAGGGCTCAGAAAAGGGACCTGTATTTAAGAGTTGGTATTGAATTTCTGGGTAAATTTTTAGTTTCTGCTTTGGGAAATACATACTGAATTTGGTCTGTGGCCATTTCTGCTCAGACACCAAAGTTGCAAATAATTCAGTACTCAGAGAACTAGCATTTCTGTGCTGTAAACTCATCCCAAAATGGATTGCCCCCATCCATGCTTGTTCCCAGAATTACATGTTTTTCCAAAAATTACATGTGAATGTCATTTTTATTCTGGCTGTTCTTTCTGCTTAAAATAACTGGTAGCTTTAGAGTACACCCAGAAAAATAAATAAATGAATGAATGAATGGTCTAGTTCAGGTAAAAGTACTAGTTGGCCTAAGATGGCTAAAAAAGGAAGACCTAAGGGTGTTGAATTTTGGTTTCAAAAGGTTGACTTTTTTTGCTGGTAGGAATCAGCACTTCATGCCTTTATCTTATAGGGGGTGAGTGGTGCGCTAACCGTGCTCATGAAGGACGCCATCAAGCCCAATCTCATGCAGACATTGGAGGTGAGCAGAGTGACCCCTGCCTTTCTGGATCCATTCTCTGTGTTCCCACTTTCCTTGGGGAGTCAAGACCTTTCCTACTTGCTCAGCTCTTTCTTCTCATTCTTTCTCACAGTGGCAATTAGGACATTACTGTCATAAAAAAGGCAGCTTCGTATTTAACCCTTTGGAGATTTGGGGGGCAGGGGTTCTAACTGACTGTGATCCCATTTCAAAGCAGGATTGGCAGGTTGGCTCATGGTATCTTGATTTTCACAGGGCACTCCAGTGTTTGTTCATGCCGGACCGTTTGCTAACATCGCGCATGGGAATTCCTCTATCATTGCAGACCGGATTGCACTCAAGCTTGTTGGCCCCGAAGGATTTGTCGGTGAGTATTTTTGCACAGTCACTGAATAGATGGTATGTTTTTTAATAACAAGGTAGTTGGGATAGCATTTTTACGGTTGCTTTTCTCCTTCCTTACAGTGACTGAAGCAGGATTTGGAGCAGACATTGGAATGGAAAAGTTTTTTAACATCAAATGCCGGTATTCTGGTCTCTGCCCTCACGTGGTGGTGCTTGTTGCCACTGTCAGGGCTCTTAAAATGCACGGAGGCGGCCCCACGGTGAGGATCGGGGGTAGGAAGAGTCTGACTGTCGGGAATGTTCTGAAAGCTAAAGGGAGGCTGGATGACTTATGCCTGTTTCTTCACTAAGCGGCTGTTATCCTCAGGATTAATAGGGTGCCTTTGGCAAGGGATGTTCAGGAAGCTCTTGTGCTAGCTGCCTTTTCACGCATAGGCACTACCAGCTTGGCATTTTAAGAGGGCTGAAATTGGCTTCGTGGCCTGCCTTGCTGAGGAAAACATCTGATAATATCTAAATCCCTCCTAGGACATGTGCTTGCTATACCCACTAAAAACCCTTTATGTTCAGACTGTTCTTGTAAAATCTCAGTCCCGTTTTCCCATGAACAGTGACACTGGCAGCCAGCCAACCAAACCATTGAGCTGAGACAGAGACCAGTCCCTTCTGGAGAGGTGCGTGCTAGGTGGGACCACTGACCGCCTGGAGAGGAGGGAGGTGAGGGACAGCGGTAGAGATGCTCGGCACTGCCTGCGGACAATAGAAACAGGCTAAGTCTGGTCATTTTCAACCCCAACCTGAACTTTGCGTTTTCCTGAATCCCTATTGCTTAGAAATTTCACTTGTTGTTATCTTAACGCCTTTTCTTCAGTGCCTACATGTAAAGATGTGGTGCCAGTCAGTGTTCAGAAATTACCTGAAGAAGTATTAAACTCCTGTCCTCTAGGAGCCGGTTCTATAACTTGAGAAATAAGACCTCACTCACCTACAGAATAAAATCAGTACTTCTTAGTGTAGCGACCGATATAGCAGTTCTCAAGCATTTTGGTCTCAGAATTTTTTTTTTTTAAGATTTTATTTATTTATTTTTAGATAAATGGGAAGGGAGGGAAAAAGGGAGAGAAACTTCGATATATGAGAGATGTATTGACTGGCCGCCTCTTACACACCCCCAACCAGGGATCTGGCCCACAGCCCAGGCATGTGCCCTAACTAGGAATTGAACCGGCAACCCTTTAGTTTGCAGACCGGTGCTCAATCCACTGAGCCACACTAACCAGGGTTTAGAACTTCTTTATACTCCTAAAGATTTTTGAGAGCCTGAAAGAACTTTTTTTAGGTGGCTTATATCTTTTGACGTTTATTATATTAGGAATTAAAACTGAGTTACATATTAGCATAAGTAACTTTTTTAATGAAAAGTTTACTATATTTTTCAAACCAAAATTTAGCCATTGTGCACTCTTTAGATCTGCTCAGTATCTGGCTTAATTGAAGACTGATGGACTCTCATCTGCATTCGATCCTTTGTTACAGGCCATGACACATAATCTTTGGAAAAGTCCATTGTATACTCAACGAGAAAGCAAGAGTGAAAAGGGTTAGAATATGTTCGAATTACTATGGAAATAGTCTTGACCTTGTGGGCCCTGGGAAGGGATTAGGTCTCTGGGCCTCTCCGTGAGAACCACTGCCGTAACATGGCCCCAGCACACCTCTCCAGGCTTACTCTTGTCCCGAGGCACCAGTAGCACTTCTAACCTGGACGCCCCCTCTGCCAGCAGTGCAGGAGGACTCCCTTCTCCTTCCCAGTCATAATCAGCATTTCCCTCTCTTGCACCCCCTCACTCACCCTCACAGCTTTGCACCTCCTTTTCTTTACTCCTGACATCACAGTCTAAAAAGTAATGCCCGGCCTTGAACCTGGGCAGCACCAAGAGGAGGCTTATACACCCGCATCTCTGCCAAGGAGCCAGACCTCTGCCCACATTACCTTGTGGGGCCACATGTAAGGCCCCGGACGAGCTGGCTCAGGTCCCTGCTTCGACCCCACCTCTCCGTACCCACTTTGAAGCTGGAGCGCTGTGGTCTCTCTGAGGAATGCTGAGAAGCTGAAGGCTTCTTAATCACTGTCCATTGCCTACAGTAGGGTTTCTGGAATCAGCACCTTCACCCCCATGCTCATTCCTGCGCGTGCCACAGGGCCAAGCCACCGGGTCCCTCTGTAAGAGTGAACTTAGCTGCTGAAGTATTTCGAGACCTTTAAATACTCAGAGAGGAAGAGAATCCTGGTGGTGTTTCCCTGATCTCTGAGTTGCTCACACCCCCCAGGTCAGCCCTACCAAGGTATGGGCTGGCTCTACAGACCATCGTGATCCCATTGCAGAGCTGGTGACAGACTCCGTAGGTGGACATGACAGGGTGGCCTTCGCAAGGCCGCCAGCTGCCTTTTTCCCTACACTCACCTTTGCTTCCACCCCCACTGCTGTGCACGTCACTCACTGAGGTTATTGCCCGTTTCCTCTTCCCTCCTAGAGCTGTCCTTTGCCGCCCCCCACAGTTCAGGCCACAGAGGTCCCCTCTCTCCCCAAAGCAGTCATCTTCGTTCTTTGCTGTAGGATTAATCATTCGCTGTAAATCCTTAGGGCAGGAAACAACCTTTGCTGCTGTAGTGTCCCAAGCCTGCCACTTCGGGCCTCTAAACCATGGCATGCTCCGTTTTAAGCTGGTATCTCATTGTAAACAGAAAATGCCTCTGACTTTGCTTCCTTTCCTTCCAGGTAACTGCCGGACTGCCTCTTCCCAGGGCTTATGTAGAGGAGGTAACTTCAGTCGTTTCTAATTACTTGACCTGGAAAGCACCACACCCTGAATCAGCACATCTCAGCCCGGCTCATTTGGAGATGGGCAGGGGAGTCACTCTGACCCAGGGTGGCTTTGGGAGCAGGGGATGCTAAACGGCCTGCAGTGTGCTGAAGAACTGAATTAAATGAAATAGGGAAGTCCCTCATAAGACAGAATTGTCGCATGTAGGACATCAGTAAAACCACAGCCCTAGATCGGCAGTCGTTTCTCAATGGGGAGCTCATTTTACCCCCAGGGGACACTTGACAATGACATTTTTGACTATCATAACTTGAGGGGCGTGCTACTGGAATTTAGTGGGTAAAGACCAGGGATGCTGCTGAACATCCTATAATGCACAGGATAATGCCCCCGACCCCCAAGGAATTATTTGGCCCAAAATGTTAGCAGTGCTGAGGCCGAGACTCCGTGCACTAGACTAATGCAAGTTTCTTTGCCTTCCCTGTATTAGCTGACTGATTCTCAAATGCCATTCAAATCAGAAGCAAATATTGGAACCTTTTTTAAAAATTTTTTTGAAGTTGGTATTTAGAGAAGAAGGGAGAGGAGACAGCGATTTCTTGTTCCCCTTTCATGTTGATTGGTTGATTCTTGTGTGTGCTCTGACTGGGGATTGAACCCACATCTTTGGTGTATCTGGACCTTTTTTTGAAATGTCTTTTCATCTGCAGATTTAAATCCAGATTAAAGGGCCAAGATGTAGTCAGCATCCTGGCTATTTTTCTACACAACGTTTCTATAAGCTGATTTGGTTTATGGCATCAGGCAGGAGCTCAAAGGATTCTGAGCTTGAACCTTTTGGTATTTGTTTTATTTACCATCTAAGAAACATTTCTAGAGCCACTTTGGGGTGGTTATGAAAGGGGCCCTTGAAAGAGATAGTAAGGTCAGCTGCTATCACTAATTTAATTTTTCTGCCTTTCTTGGGGAATCTTTTAAATTGTCAAGCAATACAGAGTCACTGTTTAGGCCCCAAATGAAGTATTTCAAAAGCAGCTCGAAAAAAATTGCCGGTGCCTCGAGTCTGCCTGTTGTCGGAGTTATGACCTGCCTTTTATGGTCATTTGTCTGATTCATGTGTAGGAGAGGCATTCACAGTTCTGGCCCTACTGCCACCCCACCACCTCCCTGTGTCTAATTAGAACGAATGCCTCTAACGGGCCCAGCCAGTGTCTTCATTTAAGAAATTCTATGTATTTGAAACTGTTCTTAATCAGTCTTACATCTTAACCGATTTTCATGTGACTGGGGTAAAGACGTAGCAGTGCTTTTTAGAATATCAGCTAAATCCTTATCTCAGTTTTCAATTATTAAAGGGAAAAAAGCATAAATTGTGTTTATAAGTACCTCAGGTGTTTTCTACCTTTAACTTATCTATTATTTCTGCTGTTTCATGGAATCACAAACCAAGAACCCTTATTGCTGGGTTTCACTCATGATCCAGTGTATATAATTTTAGATACAACTGTATTTTTATTTTTTTAATATTTAATGTATTTTTAAGCTTATATGAGTAACATACCCTTTGTTTAAAATTTTATTCTTACTAATATATGGTTTGAGTCTTCCTAACGTTAGTTTGGTGCCTGTTTCTCGACATTTGATATATATGTATTTTTATGAATATATATATGTATTTTTGTATTTGTCCAAAAATGGAGTCAAGTCCTCCTTAGCTTTGCTACTTAGCACATCTTTGACGGGTTCCGTGTAGTACAGGCTGTTTCCCTTTTCATAACATCTGCATGATACATGCTTATTGAGTGTGTATGTCATAAAGCCGCTATGGAAGATGTTTCTGTTGTTTGCAGTGCTGCAGTAAACATATTTAAAAGTATGTTTCCTTAATTTCTTTCTTTTAAAGCACACACTACTGGGTTCTCACGGACAGCATCACTGATTACTTAATGTTTTCTGACAGCTCTTACCGCAACTGTTTAATGAATTCCAGGCACTGTACTAGCCTGTCTTCTGATGGAAGGGCCTGTGCAACCCTGAGTTAGCTTGTACCATTATTATCATATGACTACATTAAAATCCATAAATGCGGGGGTTATACCTATAATTTATTTAAAGGCATCTCATTCCTTTTAAATAGCAAATATGCTATTAAGACCTGGTGTGCTGACAGCAGAGACACTAGTTCTCACGTTTTCAGGACACAAGCACAGTCCACTCCAGTGTTACACATGGAAAGGCTGGCACAGGGTTACGGGCTCCCCAGCGCACATCCACTGGTGCGAGAGGCACGGCTGGTCTGCCCCCGTCAGCTCACCCTGACTCTGAGCGGCTCTGGCTTGAGAAGACAGGCTGCCTTTTAAGAACTTGGAATTGTTTTCAGCTGTGCTCTCTCTGACCTCACAGAAGGACCAACACTTTTACTGTTGTTTTTGCAGAACCTGGAGCTGGTTGAAAAAGGCTTCAGTAACTTGAAAAAACAAATTGAAAATGCCAGAATGTTTGGTGTTCCAGTAGTGGTGGCCGTGAATGCATTCAAGTAAGTGCAAAGTGTCAGAATCCTGGGGGGACTGTGGAAAATGCTCAGAAAACATCTCCTGGAGCTTTTAGCTTTATTTGGATTCAGTTACTCCCATTGGTTGTAAGCCTGTGCTTGGGGGGCATTCAGGGAGCCTGCGACATGGTGGACACCACAGGCGGCACAGGGAACTTGTCACCTCACCCCCTGAGGGTCCAGCGGTCAGGTTTGGCCCCTGTGGGTCCCCTTCCACTCCACCAGGTGAAGTGGGTCACACAGGCCTGAAGTTAAATGTTCTTTTCGGTCTCTAGAGGCATTTTGAGCTAACAGAAGGTCAGAGCCTTACAAAATTTCATTATTTCACTGGGTCTGGTGGGATATTGTGTTGACAGAGTCGAACGTATTGAGCTGGAAGTGTTCCTGCAGCGGAGAACTTGCCTGGGCTGTTTACATATTGTAATGCTGGTTTTGGTCTTGTTATAATGACCTAACCACAGCAGAATGGGAAGCAATTTTTTTTTTATGAGTATTTATTGATTCCTGTGATATGCCTGGAATGTTCTGAGTACTTTGCATGTATTTGCCACCTAAACCTCATGACATTCCAAATGAAGTAAGTGCTGTGATTATTCCCATTTCACTTACGTGGAAATCCAAGCAGAAAGTCACCTCGCTAGTAAATTTTGGAGCTGGGATTCAAACCCAAGCAACGTTACTTGATTAGCATCCATTTATCAGCAGGTAATTCACATGGGTTTGAGTGGCAAAAACAAGAGATTCAGTCCTCACCAGGCATTGTCAGTGCTCTAACATGAAGTGCTGCCTTTACAGGACGGATACAGAGACCGAGCTGGACCTCGTCAGCCGCCTTGCCAAAGAACACGGGGCTTTCGACGCCGTAAAATGTACTCACTGGGCAGAAGGGGGCAAGGGCGCCCTAGCCCTGGCTCAGGCTGTTCAGAGAGCAGCTCAGGCACCCAGCAGCTTCCGGCTCCTATATGATCTTCAGGTGGGTTCTTTGCTCTATGCAAAAAGCCAGAAAGCACAATGAGGTTTCTGTGTGGCTGCCTCTGTTTAGAGCCTGTGTTTAACAGCTTCAACGCTGTGGGCCTGATCCCCACGTAGGTGAGTTACGTGACCACAGCCTGGGCCCTCAACTCCAGACAGCTTTCGTACCAACACATGTTGCTGCCTACTTACAGAGTCAGGGTCCAGGCAAGAACACCCTGGGAGGTTGGCTCACATCCTAATGTTTGGAAAGGCTCACAGTTCCTCTGTTGGCAGGAGAAAGGGTCATTTATAGAACTAAGAGTGTAAAATACTATAGCTTTAACCCAAGGCACCAGCCACATTAGGGCAAGTTGGGAAGGGGCTACATCATGCTCAAATAAGTTAGATAGGTTTCCCAGCTGCTTCCCAGTAAGAGCGGAAGCAGTATGTGCCTAAGCTCTCTTTTTGGGTACAGGGCTGCCTCTAGTTCAGAGAAGCCCTCAGGTGCAAAACCACGCACCCCAGCAGGCTTCAGCATTTTTTCCATAACCAAGTAAGTGTATGCTATCTGGCCCAAGCGGAAGCACTGCTTTTTCTGCATACAATAAAGTTAGTTCAAAGAAAAGTTGTTCATATTAATAGGGTTGTACTTGGTTATCACTTCTCAGTTTATGTGTTTCAGAATGTGACTGGGCATTAAGTAGTATGCCCACCACTGGGAACTTTATTAGGAACATGGGATGGATATGGTAGCTAATTCTGCTTGTATCCTCTAGGCTGGTTCTTGGCTTGGTTTTTAAAAGATAATCATAGACTTTCTAAAATAACCATAAAAAGGTAGAAGGAAGAAACCCTGTTACCCTTGAATTTTAACATTCCTTTGTTTCTCTTTGCCCTTTGCAGATATAATACACTAACAATTAATTAATGCTTCCCCGTTGACCCTTGACAGGGACATTTTCCTATGGAGCTTTAGTTTTACAGACTGGTTTGAAAATTTGTTCAACCAATGATCCTCTTAGGAAAGGCCGTAACCACAAATTTGCACACAGATGCAAAGCATTTCTAAGCACCCTCTCTCTCTAAGCCCCCATCCCCAGGGCCTGCCAATAGGCACCCCGGGCCCCGAAGGCAAGCAAGAGACCTGGACAAAGTGGGGTGAGGAAGACATCTTTATAAGCCCTTTCTGTGCGGAACTGCGCTCCGCTCTGACAAACAGGAAGCTGCCACTTTTTGTCTTACTCAACCTCTGTTGGTCTTAAGCCAGCTTTCAACAAAGCACTTCTGCTTCAGAAGTTCTGAACGTGCCTTGGCATTTACAGAGCCCAGTTATAAGATGCATGTGAAAGTAATCTCTGTTGAATCTTTATAAACCATAATAGTCTCTTTATTCAGGTCCATGATGCAAAGCCCTTTCATAAATTATCACAGTTTAGCTCAAAAAGGAATTTTATTTTTATAGATAGATTATTATTCCTTTCAAAAAACAAAACTCACCCAATGTACTCTCTTAGCCTTAGTTGCTAGGGAGTATAGTGTCAGATATATTGTTTATTTTTAGGAATTTGCTCATCTCAGTTAGCTATGAGCAGCTTTCCTTCTCATTTTCTTCAGGCAGTTTCCACCCCCCACCCCCGTGCTGTTTGCTGTTAATCCAGCAGCACTTGTGAAGCCAAGCCCCTGGAGGGTGCTCCCCAGAGGTCCTCGTGGTAGACCTCTGGCCTCTGTCCACGGTGCTATTTGCTTCAGGTGCCACGAGACACATACCCTTTCACACTATTCCCACTGCATGTCGATCATAGAAGTCACCAGACTGTTGTTGGTTTTTTTTATTATTTCTAATTAACAGCAATTAGCAATCAATATGTTGTGTTAAGGATAGCATCTGCCTCTCATGTAGAAACCAGGAGTTATGTGGAGGGATATTGGTTGTCTTCATTCATAACAGTATCCCAGGCCTGCGTTGGTAGGAGGCTGCTCCCCAGTTATAGAACATTACTTTTCACCTTGGAAGGAATAATGATTCTTGGGTAGTCAGCAGTATTGTTTGTGATGTACCTAGTGAGATCTTAAATACACACACAGTAACTTTACCTCTGTGGGGCATTTTTCACTTATAAAATCTGGATCTTAGTATTTAAAAAACAGCTTCTGCCCTGGCTGGTGTGGCTCAGTAGATTGAGCACAGGCCTGTGAACCAAAAGGTTGCTGGTTCGATTCCTGGTCGGGCACATGCCTGGGTTGCGGGCCAGGTTCCTAGTTGGGGCATGTGAGAGGTAACCAACTGATTGATATTTCTCTCTTTCTCTCTCCCTTCTCTCTCTAAAAATAAATAAATAAAAATTTTTTAAAAAAAGGAAAAGAAAAAATGTTTCCAACCCAATAAACCTCAAACTATTTGCATATGTGTATATGTATATAAGAACATCTTCTGGCCCTTTTGGGGACTCTGACCAGGAATGTAGCCAAGTCCCAATCAACGTCTCCCCCTCTCTTTCCTGTCTTTTAGCTTCCAGTTGAGGATAAAATCAGGATCATTGCACAGAAGATCTATGGGGCAGATGACATTGAGTTGCTCCCTGAAGCTCAGCACAAGGTAGAAGTCTACACAAAGCAGGTAGATATCTGGCTGTTTTGTTCTTTCAGCTATTTTTAAAGCAGGCCTTTGGGTCAGGAATCCCAGTGTCCTCCCAGCCCTGCCAAGCACCCGCTGCTTTACTTCCCCTGGGCAGCAGCCTTTTCTCCTCTGCAATAGTGAATTTGGATTAGGTGGTCCACTCCCAAGTTCTTTATCTCCATGGACCGGTATATAAGTGTGTGGAAAAGCCACGAGGAAATACAGAATGTCTTACTAATATATAGAGAGGCTGCCTTGAGTTGTAGTGTCATGTCTGCTCCAACTGTCATTTTTACTTGGTTATATAGATGAAAGTAAAATATTTACTTTTGGAATACAGTAGTGAGTATTCCCTCATCAAATAGATTCACTCGTTCTTTTTTAATCTATAATAACTAAGCTAGAGGGTACTGAGGTAGAGGTGGCTATAAGGGGAGTTGAGATGTTTCAAATGTTAAAGAATGCACACTATCATGTTGCCCAGGTGTTCTGTGTTGCATCAGCTCTTCATTTGTCCTGCTTCTGTTCCCTTCTCTCCCCAGGGTTTTGGGAACCTGCCCATCTGCATGGCCAAAACGCACCTGTCCTTGTCTCATAATCCAGAGCAAAAAGGTGTGCCTACCGGCTTCATCCTGCCCATTCGTGACATCCGCGCCAGCGTTGGGGCGGGTTTTCTGTACCCCCTGGTAGGAACGGTGAGTGCCGCAAGCAGAGAGGGGTGCTTCTCGTCCTTAACTTGAGTGTGAAGCCATTGAGCAGATGTCAGATGAGCAGAGTTCATTGCTGAGGAGAAAGCTGGAGTCGGGCCTAGGAGGATTAATCTTGCTGTGGGCCACCTTGGTGTCAGTTCAAAGGTGACGCCATGATTACTTGTACTGAAAAACAGTTCTTACAGTACAACCTTGACTGACTCCCGGATGGACCTAATAGGTAGGCTGTGATAGTACTTATATAGAGTCACGACTGGCGTTTATTGGGAACCTTTCACAGGTTAACTCGGTCCTCCCAACAGCTGTGTGAGGCAGGGGCAGAGGCTCTGCACCTCCTGGGTCTTCTTGCCAGGCCTAGAGCTTATGCCTGAAATTCAGGCAATTCAGTGTTTGAGTAGAGAGCTCCCCCCCCCCCTTAAAATGTGAATGAACCCTGTAGATGTGAAACGTGAGGTTATTTATTTACATTTCAAGATGAATTATCAAATGCCTTCTAATCTTGTGGATTTTATGCAGAGTAAAGGAGGAAACTTGCAAATAGGGAGGTAGAGGGCATGCTTAAGGACCTAGTCCAGTTTGAGCTCTGTCCCGGGGTCACCACTGATCCTGTGCCCAGGTTTCCGCCTTAGATCCACCCATGTCCTTTACCTGCAGATTGTACTTAACCTGCATACAGGATTAAAATATTAAACTAACTTAATTGGCAATGAAAAGCCAATAGATCTCCTTTTGGAGCTATAATATTCTTTTAATATACTAAGAAAGTGATAGGAGGTGGCATTGTAGAGTCAAAAGTATGTAACATTAAAGCCGAGTCCTGCTTTCACCACTGCTGATGTTGGCCTTGGGCTCGTTATTAAAGATGTGACCCGTTTCCTCTCAGCTCTCGGTGTGGGGCAGTATCATCACTTATCAAGTGTGGTCAGACAAGTGCCTGCAAACCAGTGCTCCCTCAGCCTCTGCAGAGAGCAGGAGGTTTAGCTTCGTCATGATGTGCATCAGTCCTTGGGGTTTGTAGAAATTCCCTTTCAATAGGAACGATAAAGCATTTTCCCAGCCCCTTGAATGTTGCAGAAAAATGCATTCTTTCTGGAGAAATTGTTAGCAGTTGCTCGCTGAAAGAGCAGTAGCTGCAGCCCGTGTTACCACGTGTGGTGAGTGTGTGCAGAGTGATGACCCTACCTGTGAAAGCCGTACTAAAAGCAGTCAGGCCTGTAGTCTGTAGAGAAACACACCCTGCCCAGTTCAAGACTCTGTCATCTAGGACAAACTCTTGCATTAGAGGCCAACATGAACCAAGGTGTTTCTGCACATAACCTAAATGGCTTAACAGTCACTATTATTATTTTTTTTATCCTCACCTGTGGAGGACATGTTTACTGATTTTTAGAGAGAGAGCAAGCGTGGGGACATCAGTTTAAGAAAACATCAGTCAGCTGCCTCCATTACGCACCTTGACCGGGGACCAAATCCACAGCCTTTTAGTGCACGAGATGATGCTCCAACCAACTAAGTCATCGACCCAGGGCAACAGTCACTTTTTTTTTTTTTTCATTTTATTTGTAAGAGAGAGAAAGGAAGGGAGGGAGAAAGAGAGGAAGAGAAACACCAGTGTGTGAGAGAAACACCGATCGGTTGCCTCTTGCGTGTGCCCAACCAGGGGCCTGGCCCACAACCCAGGCACGTGCTCTGACTGGGTATCAAACCAGTGACCTTTTGGTTTGCAGGACGACGCCCAACCGACTGAGTCATACCAGTCAAGGCAACAGTCACTATTCTTAACACCTCCTAATTGCTATTGCAGCCTAAACAGGACTCAGGATTTGAATGTTTTATGTTTTAATTCAAGATATGGGGCTTTTTTCCAGAGCTTTATATCTTATGTATGTGTACACATAATCTTTTCAGTTTTTAAAATTTTCTGATTATCAATATGACTGATGTTTAGGGGGGGAAATCCTCTTTGGATAAGAGTAAAAATATTAAGAATCCTAATTACTGTTTTGAGGAACATCTTTAACATCTTCTGCCAACGTGCTCATGCATGCATGTCTGCATCAGTGGACACATGCCCTTTATCTTTATATTGTCATCTTCGGGCTTTTCTGCTAGGTCTAAGGACACATCCCTTCCTTTCCCTCCTTTCCCCATATCCATCAGTGGCTTATCACTTACAGAATTTGAGAACAGAGACCGACATCAGATCCTTATAGTATGTTCTAGGGAGTATTGATTGGCACTCACATGTCAACATTAGGTTTTCTGAAATGTAGATGTTTCATGTTACAAAAGGCAACTCGTCCTTTTCTATGACATTTTTTATAGTTAAGTTGTAGAAGCTCAGCATAAATTTTTTTCCTGTCTGGATTTGATTTGGGACTTGTGTGTATTCATTATATAGGACATTGTTAACAGATAGAATATACTGAGTTGTCACTCATAAACCTTAGGAATTTGCATCTAAGTAGATATTTGTCAAAGCCAAGTCTTTAGAAAAGAAGCAAGTGCAGATATAAGCCACAAGCATTACAGGTTCAGTTTTAGAAGGCCAATTTGGACCAATAAGAATACTGATTGTAAAACCATCTACATTATGTAAAAAAATGTCTCGGCCCAAATTCCAGGATGCTAATTTATAGTGTTGTGTCACTGAAGCAAAAATAGTATGGGTATCTATGCAAAACTAATGAAAACAATGTTAAACAGCGGACAAGCCCTGTACCTCGTTTTCTTCTCATGAAATGAGGGCTGAGGGAGTAACTGACTCCGTAGCCTCCTCTGCACCTGCTCCTTTTGATTGCAACTGTCAGTGAGGAAGGTGACATTGAAGCTTGGCATTTGGTTTGCTGAAGGGTATGACGGTTTCTCTTTGAGGTCATAACAGGAGCAGCGACTTTCTTTTTAATGTGTGAACAAGAGGAGTGCCGCTGTGATAACTATAAGATATTCAGTCTTTGTGCCTTGGGCCTTCTACCTGAGGGAAACATGGGGAAAAAAGGATCACTTTATTTTTAATGCTCTTTCCCATCTCCTAGATGAGCACAATGCCTGGACTCCCTACCCGGCCCTGTTTCTATGACATTGACTTGGACCCTAAAACCGAACAGGTGAACGGGCTCTTCTAAACAGGTAAGTTGTCTCTGGTGAGAGTTTTGCCTTTTTCCTTATGAAGCATATTTATGAATTACAGGACTCCAGCCAAAGTGAGGCCTTTTCACACATCACTGAAGGGAGAGGGGCAGTAATGAAAGTTGGTGGTAACCAATGAATGGAAGCATTTGTATTTCAGTGCATTTTCGGAGGTAGAGCACAGCTTGTCACAGGTTGGCAGTGAGGGAAGAAAGCCACCATCTTGTGAATTGAGGAGGGACTGCAGCAGGAGTTAGGCCTCCCCGCTGGAGCCCAAGCAGCTCTGGGTTCCATGTTGGTGGCGGCACACGGGAGGACAGGAGCAGCTGAGGCCTGTGCACTCTGAATAGACAGTCAGCAGGTGGGAGCTGAGTAACTGTCCTAGAAAGTAGACAAGAGAAGGAAACAGCCAGAGCAGAAGTTCTTGGGTCTTAAGTGAAAGGCCCCAAGCACTCATCATAATGGATGAGCCATCTCTAGACACACCCAGTTGAAATTTCAAAACATCAGTGGTGAAAATCCTAAAAATCCTTCTCCAGAGAATGGTTTGTCTTTGACAAAATGGGAATTAGACTGAGCCAACCTGTCTTAGCAGTAAGAGGCTTTTAGACAATTAAGGTATACCCTCCGAGTTCCCAGGGAAAGATGATTTGCCACCTGTATTTACACCCTGTCAGATCTATTCAGATGCTTTCAGATGCATGCATCTCTCCCTGGGAAGGGATTGAGCAATGTACTCCAGCAAAATGAGGAATAAACCAAGAAAAAAGAAGACATGGCCACGTGATTTCACTTGTATGAGAAATCTAATGAACAAAATAAACTAACAAAATAGAAACAGACTCATAGATGAGAGAGAACAGACTGACAGTTGTCAGAGGGGAGGGCATTTGTGGGGCTGGGTGAAAAAGGTGAAGGGATTAAGCGAAAACAAGAAAAAAAACTTGTACACAGACAACAGTATAGTGATTACCAGAGGAAAAGGAGGGTAGAGGGAAGCAGAAGACAATATAGGGAGGATAAATGGTGATGGAAGGACATTTGACTTGGGACGGTGAACACAATACAATATACAGATGATGGATTATAGAATTGTACACTTGAAATATGTAATATATTTCACCCTATTTAGAAAATAATAAAAACTGGGACACAGAACAAGTCTCAATAAATTTAAGATTGAAATTGTATCAAGCATATTCTCTGACCACAATGCTATGAAACTAGAAATCAGTCACAAGAACACTGAAAAACATGCAAAGACATGGATGCTAAATAACATGTTATTTTAAGAAATAATAAAAACTGGAAAAAGAAGCCATGGTTCTCAGGAAACCAAATCCTGATCTAGACAGTAATGACAGGGAGTCCTGACAACTGCAAGTGACCTAGAGTTACAAATCCAATGTGGAACAGGAGGAGGGAGGATTGAGAAAAACTAGAGAGAGCTAGAAAAGACAAGTGTATCAAAGGATAATAATGCAACAACACAAAAACTCTCACATTGTTTAAGAAAGTAAAGGTCTGGGTGGAAGCAAAGTGTAGTCATCATCTAAGCACCTGGAAGGACGGCTGCTTACAGAAGCAACTCTGCTTACGTAGAAGAGAGACTGTGTGCTTGATGCCGGGGGAGGGACACTGTTTCTTTGGAGGGCATGTGTAATGGATAAGTCATCCTGGCTCATGGCTGGCCTGGCCTGGAACAGTATTCACGTTGCCATAATGTAAATGCCATGCATTGTTGTCAGGTCTGTGGACTGACCCTAGAAGAGTTGTGGGAAAGGGTGTAAATGTTAACAGCTTCAGCCATGTGAGAGGGTGACAGTATAGCATGGAAGGGAAGAGGAAACTTTTCAGCAGGTAGAGAAAACATTTGTTTCTTCTTCCTTCCAGATTGTCCATCTTCAAGAAACTACTTTGAAAGTTAGGCCAGTGGGTATTCAGCCTACGGTCAGGAGTGTGGGGAAGTCAAGAGAAACCAGCCCCTGCCCGGAAGATCTTCTGAAAGAAATAGTAGGGAGTTTCCCCGAAGCCTCTCCTTGGTCTTAATTCCCATCACATCTAAATTAACATAAATCATGTACTATCTATGTAGTTTACTGAAATCTCTCAGAATAAAAGAAAATAACTTTGCTATCTCAGCGTTTAAATATAAATTGTAGCATTAACAGGCTGTTGCAATATCTCTGCCATCCTGTGTGAGCCCATTTGCCCAGCATATCCCTGGGACTCAGGAAGCAAGATGCAATGTACACTTTATGATACTCTTGTTTAAAGGGGAAAATGGTGCCTGCTTGTTTCTTTCTGGGAGGACAGAGATCAGGAGAAGCAAGGTAGGGAGGATGTACCTTTTTATCATAACCTTTCTAGTTTCTTTTTTTTTTTTTAAACCCTGCTCGTGCAGTGATATTTTCTTGAACTTCCTTGGAATCCCCATTTCTGTCACAGCTTTAGCGCCGTTTATTTCTAGAGTCCTCAAGGAAGGCTGGTCATTAGCACTAACTGTAGGTTAGCCCTTTTTGCTCTATTAGTTTAGCAAATATTTATTGAACTTTTACCATGTGCCTGGGCTCTGCTGTTCCCACAGAATACTTTTGTGCTCAAATGTTTTCCCTTTTCTTGCTTTTTATCTTCTATCTCTTCTCCCATTCTTTTCCTCCTTTTCCCCCCTTATGTTCCTACATTAGATCCTTCCAGAAGATATTACATCCTCACTGGTATTGGCAGAGTAGTATTTTTCCTGGGGTCCTTGGTTTTATTATTTTTAATCCCATAGGTTCACATCAGTGTTGTAACACAATATTTTACCATACAAATAAATAATGGTGGTACTTTGGAAGCACATGGCAAAGAGGTCATGAGTGCAGAGCCCCAGCTCCCCCGTACATCATATACGGCCTGACACACTGTACACACTTGAGGGTGGTGTCAGTTCCTGTTCCAAAGCATCTTTCAGGCCCTGTCTGCACAGCGTTCACTGTTTCTGATTTCTTTTCTTTTCTTTTTTTTTAATGTCATATAAAACCTCATCAGGGATGGGACTTGCTGGGAATTCAGCTTGTAAACTGTCTATTGTCATGATGACTTAAAGATCATCTTAAAGATTTTAGGCTTCCTCATATCACCAAAAGCCATGTGAGTTTAAATCCATAATGTTTGTAGGAATAATAAACACAGTTTGTGGGAGAGGAGGTTTATAAGCCAAAAATTATAATCAAAGCTCTAATGCAGTAAGTAATGCATATGTTTTTATAAGATACTGCTTGGAATGAATGGACCATCACCAATGCAAGAAATTCCTAAGTAGAACTACAATAGGCCTTCCATAAAAATTCAGATGTTACAACTTGCTTTTTTCTTTTTTTCAAAAGTTTTATTTATTTATTTTTAGAGAGAGGAGAAGGGAGGGAGAAAGAGTGAGAGAAACATCAATTGGTTGCCTCTCACACATGCCCTGACTGGGGACCGAACCCACATGTACCCTGACCAGGAATTGAACCAGCAACCTTTTGCTTTGCCGGACAACATTTAACCAACTAAACCACACTGGTCAGGACACAACTTGCTTATCTCACTTGGCAATATATCTTAGAGCTCTTACCATACAGCAGTTTGAGATTCAACTTGTTACTTATGGCTGCGTAGTATTTAAACAGTCCTATCAATGGACACTTAACTTTATTTGATAGTTTTTGCTGTTCTAAATGATGTAGCAGTGAATATTCCCATATCATATGTATCTTTGCAACTTGTGTCAAAGCATCTATAACATAAATTCCTAGTGATAGAATTGCTCAAAGAATGACTTCTAGCTTCAAAGTTGAGAGCTGACCTTTGGTTGAAAATGTATGGAGATAAATTATGGTAGAACAAATCTGTAAATTAGGTTATAGCTCCATTTTGCAGAAAGGTAAACTTCAAATTTTCACTGCTGCTGCCTGCCAGGTGAACTTGTTAAGGTCATCTGCCTCCAAAGTCTGCTGTTCATCACCATTCTGCCTTTCAGAGCTCTTCCTAGGGGACAGCCCCCGCCAGCTTGTACAGAAATGGATGTCCCATTTGTGGCCGATGGAAAGCTGTCCCCATTTCACATCCCTTCTGAAGGACAGGATAATGAAAAGTGGAAGAAGCAGAGGGAAGAAATAAGAGGTTAGGAAGGCTGCCAAGCAATTATTGGTGGCATAGGTTTTGTGGAATTGATTCTTTAATCCGTGATCAAGAAGAGGTGTGATAAAGAAAAGGCATAAAGAACAAAGAACGACTGGCTAATTAAAGGCCTGAACTCAAAACTTACAGGAGAATTAGTGCTCAGGGTACATATTAGTATGTGTTGCCAGAGAAGATCTAATGCCTTTACCTGGGAGCTAAGAATCCTTGCAAATTACTGCCCTTCCTGTCCCCATTCCTACCCTTCTCTGGGTTGCTAATACCTTCCCTCCCCGTGTTTGTAATAGTCCTGACAAACAGATTGCACCTTCTCTGATCTGCACCTCAGAGGCTGTTGCTATGCACTGAGGATGTATATACACTCTTTTAAGAGAGACAGCATTCGTGTGCTGTTCAGTGAAGCAAATTACAATAGAATTACTGTTTGTTTGGCTGGTGCAGCCCTAGTGGTGCCTAGGAACCGATCCAACTGCCAGAGCGCTGGAGCCACAGGTTCGTTTAATGGTGCACCAAGGAAGAAGGGGTGGAGGTTTATTCCCAGAAGATCCCTAAAACGTGAGAATTGTTACCAAAGAGTTGTAAACCATTTTTGGTACCTATAGATCCAGACTGTAGGTGGATAGGAGCTAGGATGGGAGAAATGGTATGATCAGTAGAGATCAGATAAATATGTAAGCTCCTTTATTGGCACACTCTATCTGGTGATGTTAACAAGAAAAGCTGTAGGTAGGATAATTTCTCATCAGATTGGAGAGATATTTATAGCCTGTTTCTCATTATATAATGAAAAGCTACCAGTGGAATAACAGACAATGATAAGGGTAATAGCTTCCTAACTGTCACTTAAGTGAGTAAAGAGATGACAGATTTCTTTCCTGCATGAGGTACTGGATACATTTTTTAAAACTAAAATATGGCATTGGATTCTAGTCATACCCTAAAGAAAAACCACAGTGCAGTATTTTATTTATAGTGTGCATGTGTGGTAGAGGTCAGGGATGAGTTATCTGTAATATACCTTAAAGAAATCTGCCCTTCAAATACAAAATTCACCTCTTACCTCAAATCACCCTTCAGTTCCCATTCACTAGTCTTTTTTCTTTTAAGAAAAGCAAGTGGACTGAGACCTACAAGTCATTAGGGTGACCTTTATTGTTTTAACCTGTCCCTCATTTCATTTCTAACTATTTTCTAATATGACAGCTGGGTGACCCTGTCTTCAACTAAACAGGCTCACCTTATTTTCTCCTGCAATTGTTGCAAACTCCCAGATCTACTAGATTTGAGAAAACTTGTTTTTCAATGGGTAACAGCATCTCAATTGATTATGGGTGTTATGGCTTTCTTTAGGCTTGTTGAAAGTTCAAAACTGGAAGTAAGCAGCGTTAGCAACCCATCTGAGGATGTAAAAGACATTTCCACAGACTGGTAGTCCAAATGAACAAAGATAAATTGGATTCTTAATTACAACTAAACTAGATGCTTGTGGGTTTTCTTATTTTATAGTTCTTGCCTCTTTTATCTGTGAATTTAAGATCTTGACAACTTGGATTCATCTTTGCTATTGTGTCCTAATGGTTCTTTCCTTAAAAGTCTCAGTTAAAGCTATAGTATAGAATCTTACGAAGGTAAAATATATTGCCAGGAAAACATCTAAAAATGAATAACTGAGATTTACTCTCCCAAAGATCGTGATCCCATTGAAAGGAGTAAAGTACAGCTGCTGTTCAGTCGTTCTTTCCTCCACCATAACAGGTCCTTCATCCGGATGCTGTGCCTACGAGGGGCAGGAGGAGGGGGCAGGAACTGTGCATCCTGCAGGACCTCACAGCTGGAGCTCCCAGGGATGCCCTCGAAGGGAATATTAAACCCAAAGCAAGTTACCCTAAGCTCTCACAGCAACACCGTTCCTAGGTGTTAATGAAAACAATGTGTTATGTGTACAAATAAATGCTTGTGGTGCTTTTTCATTACGGTTTGCAACTTGTTTAAAGATTCAGAAAACGTTTGAAAGTACATAACCTAGCCAGTCCGGCAGGAATGCTGCCTGTGCCCTTTGCTCTGATTGGGACTGCAATTGTAACGAAAGCCTCTCCACACCGCTCCCCCCGCCCCATCCCCGCACCCACCTCGGCTTGAGAGGGACAAGGTAAAGCAGGCATCGGAATATCCTGAAGGGAAATATGGGTAACTTGTAAGCTACCTCAATTTATTCTTGGAAGTGCATTAGGTATAAAAGATGGGTGTGGCTGGGTTCCTGTGCTCTTCTGACCTTGTGTGCACACAGGTCGCATCATATCTACCTGCCCCCTGCAGTGGGGAGACAAAGGTCTGGCGCCTGGGCCTCTGACAGCCTGTTTTGACGAGGAGCCATGACAATCTCATTCCACCCAACCCTAGTCCTGGGAAAGTTTCTTTGTTGTTTCAATTCATTGTGTCATTTTATCTCCAAACAAATGAGATCCCACGCTGCAGTTCTGAATCCTACTTTTAACACGTGGTATCTGCTGTGCCTTTAAATAGTCAGTGTGGGGTGGGGGTGGGGTTATAATGGGAGTGCCTATAATTTAAAACAGGAGTTTGCTCCCTTGCGTGTCAGAAAATTTGGGGCTCATTACCCAGGTACCCTCCTCACCTGCCAGCTTTCTCTGTGGTCCTCCTGCCCTTGCCCGGGTGTGGTGGCGCCCAGGCTAGGAGCTGCGAGGTCCGCCCCCACGTGGCTGGGTATACAGCTCGCAGTAACCAGGTAAACCTGCGGGTCCCGGTTCCTTCCCCACCCGCCCTCCGCCCCCGGCCCTGGCCCCGCCCCGGCCCGCCGCTCGGCGCGCATTGGTGCCACCGGCTGTCAGTCCCTGCGCTCTGGGGAGGGGGCGCCGCCCGGCTGCGGTCCCTCTGCAGAGGCTCTGCTCGCCTTGGCTGCGACTGTGGCTTCCCGGCTCCCCGGGCTCCCGGCCCCGCCAGCTCCCCCCGCCCCATCCCTGCTGGGCAGCAAGGACCCCCGGCCAAGGATCCCGGCACCCTCGGTAAGTGCAGGAGGGCGAGGAGCTTACGGAAAAAGAGGGCTCGGGCCAGTGTCCGGTCCACCGAGTGCGCGGCGGGAGGTTTCCCCTGGGCCCCCGGAATCTGCGCCCCCTAACCCGCAGATGGCCGATGTAAGCACCGGGAAGGTCATTTGTCGGTAGGAATCTCCAGCCAGCGCGACCCCTTATCAGCTCTGCGTGCCTGCCCTCTTAGCCTTACAGCTCGTCCTAGAGGCATGGGTTGCGGTACATTTTCCCCCCCTTCTTTGCCCTTTCCTTGAGGGAACTGTGATTTTGGGTTCCTGGCATTATAATTGTGCAGATAGCTTGAAGCTGGGTTATCTGTTGCACGCCCCCGGCACTTTCCTTTTTGAGTAGTTTATCCTGCGCTCTAGCTCCTGCCAGAAGGCGCATGCAGCCAGAATGAGAGACGCCTTCCTCCAGGAGGAAGCTTCGTGGTCCACATAGGATGCTGGAGAGAACCACTGCTTTTCTCAGGGAGTGGTTGCTCTTTGCCTCAGTGCTTCTCTGTTCAAAAGAGAAATGGGAAGAGGTATTTCCTAGAGCATTAGACTTGCAGTTCTATCAGTAAATGACAACAGGGACTTTATGATTCCTGAAGCGATAAAACTACACCTGCAGTTTAAGGACGAATCATTTGCAATCTAACATTCTGCAAAGTTTTAATGTTTACAGACTGCATGTTCCCCACTGCAGTTAGGTTTTTGTTTGGGTTTTTATTTCTACAGCGAGATAAATCATTCAAATAAGCTTCTCAAGCAGCTGTCCATGTTAGTTTCAAATGATACATTTCTACACATCATCTAATTTCAATATTCCTGTTAGTTATACATCCTCTGGTTAATAAAAAGTTTTCAGGAGCTGAGCACTCACAAGAGGCAGGACGACTTAAAGAAGGCTATAATCAACTGTAATTCTAGTACTTATGGAAGCATTACATGAGGAGGGACACTACAAAATATTCATGTTTTAGTTCCACTATTGGTATAGGATGACTTTGTCAGAGGTATGAAGTGTGTAACACCCAACCTAAGGGAATACTGAGATCATGAACTGATTTTCAGAGTTCCAGTTTCATATGTGGTTCATAGAATCAAGAACTACCCAAATAAACCTTCAACAGTGAAGGATTTATATGAAAACAGTTCAAGGAATGAGTCCCTTTGCTTATTTTAAGACAGCCATCAACTAAAATTTATAGGATTTTTGTTAGATGATCACCTCACATCTCTGTTCACTGGTACCATCATGCCATTTTGAGGATTAATTTTTAAATATGTGTTTATATATAACTAATCAGTTTGCCAGTTGTACAGCTTATCATTTACATTTGGCTTTTAAATTAGCTCCAGAACCAAGAAAATACAATATAAGGAATTTCAAAAGCTTAACTTTAAAGTAGCAAGAAGTCACTCTAATCTTAATTCAATTATGAATTGATGGGATATACACTGGTTAAACAACCATTAAACATTTTTAAAATTTTTGACTAATGGCTCTAGTACAGATTAGCATTTTTAAACAATTCATTTTTCTGATGAAACTCTTTCAGAGCATGGGCTTCAGAAACCATCTTGGGTTGAATCTGAGCTCTGTTACCTACCAGCTGTGTAATCTTGGGCAAGTTGCTTAACTTCTTTAAGCCTGTTTCTTCATCTGAAGATGGTGATACCACCACATACTTATTTTGTAATGTGCGGAGGATTAGAGGTGTATGTAAAAGTACTTAGCACTTCCTAATACACAGAAGTTGGTCACTAAATGTCAGCTCTTACTATCGTTTGCTCTTACCTTCAACTATGTGTTCATTATGGAAAATGTTTGAGGAGCAAATACTTACAAAAAAATACCAGTATCATACAACTAAATTTAAGAGTGGAGGATGACAAATAATGTCAAATTTCCCCAGTGTATGTATGAAAAGTAGTACCTCCCTGATGGAACTGATGTTTTTAGAACAGGAACCTTATGGCATAATGGAAAGAATGTTGGAGAGTCAAAGTCTTCAGTTCTAACTCTGGCTGTGACCTTACCTAACTATATGATTTTTGACAGGCTAACTGCCCATTCTGGTGCTCAGTTTCTTCATAAGACCAGACTTGATTAATCTCAAATATACTCTAAGATCCTCTGCAGCTTCAGAATTCTTTATTGCATGTAGTAAAAATTACACTACCTTGCTTATCACCCTACCCTTCATTGTTTATTGACTGACTGATTTTAGGGGGCGATGAAGGAAGGAAGAGAGAAACATTGATTTGTTGTTCCACTCACTTATGCATTAATTGGCTGAATCTTGTATGTGCCCTGATGGAGGATTGAACCTGCAACCTTAGTGTTTCAGGACGAAACACTGGCTGGGGCTACTCTTTGTTGTTTTTTTGTTGTTGTTGTCATTGTTTGTTAACTTGCACTTCAGAGCCAAAACAATTCATAAAGACAGTACAACTAAAGAATTGATAAAATTGTCAGATTTGCAAAAATAATCCAAAATGAAGTTTTAACAGAGACTAGAGCAAAATATATTCACATTGAAATCTTTTTGACAAAGCAAAAGTTAACCCCAATTTTTATTTTCCAGTCATTTTCTGTAAGTTTTCTTATGGAAAACATGCCTGGTAGAATCATTTACGTTCACGTGAAATAATCTCTGTAGAAAACAATTGGCTGCTAGCGAAATAAAATACCACTCTCTTTTCTCTTATCAGGTTGACCTTTAAATAAAACAAAGGGCTTTCATGAAGAAATTAAAGAGGGAAATTACAATTAATGGAGAAACTAGGTATTTGCATACTGAAGAAACCACCTCAAACAACTGTATGCAGTAATATGAAAGGAGTGAATACATCTGGAAGAAATTTTGCTTATTATGATATTTTTGCCCAGCCGTCTTACATAAACGGCTGCTAAGGGAGAGAGAATATCATTTGCTAGAGAAAGAGTGTAATGTAAAAATGGAGACCCCAGTTTCTGAGATTCAAGTAGAAAGCAAGGAAGAGAAGAGATCAGTAAAAGTTAGTCCTCAGGATGAGAGGCAGGAGGAAAAAGCATCAGTGCTTTGCTTCAAGAGAAGAAAGAAATCAGCCAAAGCAACGAAGCCCAAAGCTCGCTCTGAAGCTGGTGATGTGACAACGAAATGTCCCTCAGAAGCAGGAGCTCCTGATCAGCCACAACCACCGGCGGGGACCTGGGCCTCAATCAAACGCCTTGTAACACGCAAGAAAAGGTCCAATTCTTCAAAGCAGCAAAAGCCCTTTGAAGCTAAAGTGCAACCTGAAATCAATACCGAGGATGCTGTTCTTTCTAAGAAAAAGGCAAAATCCAGACTTAAGATTCCCTGCATAAAATTCTCAAAAGAGGAGAAAAGAAATAAGCATTCCAAAATTATAGATGATGCAGACTGCAGCATCAAAGTTCAGGAAGAGGCTGAAAGATTGGATACAAAAACTCCAACCCAATCAGATGACCAGGCAACAAAGACCAAGTTGACCCAAGATGTACGTGGAGATGTCTCACAGAAAGGGGGTGATGATGTTTATGAATCAGATGTGAGCAACAGCAGAACTTCTCCTGGAGAGAAAGTGATTTCAGTAGAAGTTGGGTTAGATACAGGGCATTTGGCTATTCAAACAGGAACTCTAACCCTTGAAAAAGATATTGAAACAATTGAGGAAAAAGAAAGTATCCAGTCCCAGCAAACAAGCCCACTTGAAACTTCAAAAACAGAACATCAGCTACCAGAGGTTTCTGATGCTCCTCCCTCACCGGCAATCCCAGATCAACAAACTGTGGAAGAAGCCAGAAACAGCATCCTAGAAAGTGAACCAAATTGGAAGGACCATAAAAATGGAGACATTGTAGCTGAAGAGATTAAGCCAAAAGATACTGAATTGAGCCAGGAATCAGATTTTAAAGAAATCGAGATCAGTGCAGAGAAACCCAAAACAGAAGAAAGCAAAAGAATGGAGCCAATTGCTATTATTATTACAGACACTGAAATTAGTGAATTTGATGTTAAGAAATCTAAAAATGTCCCTAAGCAATTCTTAATTTCAACTGAAAATGAGGAAGTAGGGGATTTTGCTGAGTGTGGTTTTGAGGGTAGAACTTCAGAACAATATGAAACACTCTTAATAGAAACAGCTGCTTCTCTTGTCAAGAATGCTATCCAGTTGTCTATAGAACAGCTGGTTAATGAAATGGCCTCTGATGATAATAAAATAAACAATCTTCTACAGTGACTCAATTTCCAAATCATGGGAGGGAAAAAAGTTTAATGATGAATTATTTTATGTATCTGTGGCATTTCTTACTCGATAACAAATGAGAGCTTTTCTTCTGTGGAATTTAAAGGTGTAATCTCAGCCCAGAAGTGCTGAAGAATTAATCAAGTTTATAAAACCCTGCTTACCACTAAAATGCAGTCACTTCTGGATGGAGAAAGTCAGTTCAGATCGCAATGTGAAGTGACATACAGGGAGTTGCTAAAATGGCATGTGGAGATGGGGGTGCCTGAGGAAAGGAAGATGTATTTATTGAGCACTTACAATATGTGATAATCTCTTTAATATCCTTTGATATCACAAAGCCTGGTTTCCGTTTGATAATTCAACTGTGTATAGGTTAACACTGCATTCAGTTTTCAAAGACATTTTACAGTGCACATTTATGTTGTTTAAAATGGTGAATAAGGTGAGTTTTTGGTGTGAATGTGTGCAGAATACGTATAGTTGAATTAAACATGAGTGGTTTTCTATTCTTGCTCATGTCCGTAAAAAAAAAAAAAAAAAGCCATTCACAAATTACTTCAGACTGGCAAATAATTACCAAGTGCAAAGCTGTGGGAACAGGGAGTGCATTTTTGTTCTCCATCTCCTGCCCCAAACAGACTTGAATAAATCCATTTCTGCATGGGATCATCTGATGAAAAGGTAAAAACAACAACAAAAATAAGAGTAGAATATTATTTTCCATTCAGGAGAAGGCAGACTTCCCCAGTAACAAGTCTTGAGAGAAAGCATGGATTCATGTGGCAGGATCACTGCTCTAGAGACCATGTTCATCAACTGTCCTCAGCCTGGGGAGAGTGGATTCAAAGCCAGCCTGGCAGTAAAAGTCCCGGGAAATCAATAATTTAGTAAAAATATTATTCATTCTTGACTAAGAATGAGCCAAGTGAATAGAAAGTAAAAAGTTATTGCTAAAGCACATGTTTTAAATGTCAATATTCTTTCATTGTGCCTGTGTTGAGATACAGCAGTAAAAAACATTTTACATGGATACTGAAAACTAAATTTTTCATCAGTTTTTTTCAATACAGCTAATCCCTTAACCAAAAAAGGGGGGGCTTATTTGCATTTTATTCAATTATTCAAATCATTGATCTCATCAATGAATGCCATTATTTTTTGAATAAGTGATTCTATTTCAACCTTTTCCTGTGGCCATGGTACTATAAAATATACTTTCTTACCTTCAAGGTAGGCTTCATATTGTACAGTCCCACACTGTCTAAATTGAGTGGTAGTATTACTCTGAAAGTAGGTAAATACTTTCACTGAAAGTTGTAAGGTATTTGGTAAGAGTATTTGTATATTCTTAGAGAAAAGAATGTACACTGAATGGCTTTAAATGATCTGGTAGCTTCTTGGATTATTTATGGGTTGTGTATAGAATGTATGTACTGATTAGTTCTGTGGAATCTTTGTTTCTGTAAGTACATATTGAGAGCTCTGGCAGAAAAATCTAATCTGACTTTGGAACTGAACTAAATAATAGATATTATTAGCAAGATTCTTTGTTGAAGTGCAAAATTATTATTCCCCCAGAGTTTCCTAACTTCATGCTTATAAAACTGGGAGGGGGGAACCCACCAAAATCCTTCAATTAAGCATGATAAAAAGCAGATCTTTCAAAACACGACGCCCCCCTCCCCAATTTTTTTATTTGTATAACTTTAAAACATTAAAAAAAAAAAAGACTAGTGAATTAGCCTCCCTAAAAATACTTTTTGATTCACTATACGGTGCTAATGAACTTAGATAGCTACCAGCAAATATATATTTAAAAGTGAACAATTTTAAAAACCTGATTAAATTTGGTGCATTTTACAGTGTTTGAAGAGCCCTGCCTTCATTTACCACAGGGAAGGCTCAAGCCAATATACTTGCTTTTTAAGTTTTTCTCTCATGAATGAGCAAAAAATACAGCATTTAACAGTTATTGAAAATATTTTGAAAGGTTTAGGAGTATTTATTTGGGAGTTTTAAAAACACATACTAGGTTAATAAGTGTAATGAAAATTTTCTTTGTTAAGTAACATTTTATATACTCCTATGTTTTCACACCCCCCCACACACACACTGTGGTGTGGTTTGATATATATTTTTTATTAGAATGTATCATATGTAGTAGATTGGTTTTTGCAATAAGTATATTCTACTTGCTTTCATTCTTAAGTGATTTCTCCCCAATCTTCTCCATTGAAAATATCTGGTGAATTAAATAAGTAGAATTTCAGTTTGAAAAAGGAATCCGGACACTAATTGGTTTCTATCTGATTAGGTATATCTTCCACATGGATTAAATCCTACTACAGTGAATTCTAAGGGGACACAAACTGTTTTGTTATAGAAATAACTTGGAATCAGATGACTTAGAAATCACTCTTAAAATTTTTTATTATGACATTTTAAGCAATTTGACTTTATATGTAAGACATTAAATGAATATAAATAGGTTTATATTCAATTCACAATCTTTTGAGAATATTAAATTGATCATTTAGAAGGTAATTTAATAATAGCACATTAATTTTCACTTAAATTTGCTGTGGTATAAATATTGCCTTTAGTAAGCATTTATTGATTAGTGGTGATTCAGTTTCTCTTTGAACTCAGAAGTTTACGAGGCTGGTTGGTTTATCAGATACTTGTTAAGTTTTTCAGCATATTGTCTTCCCCCTTTTAAGAATCAAGTATTATTCACTTTGCTTTACAATCCAGGGAAAATAAAAATCCTCTTCTATTTTATGTAGGATTATTCACTTAACATTTTTTCAAAGTACTTTATAGGATCTAAAAATAGTACCTGGTAACATTTAGGTAAAGGTAACAGAAAACAAAAGAACTTTCAAACAGAAGTTACGTTCCCTGTCACCTCCTCCACTTCAAAGAATACAACAATAAGCATGTGGCACAAATGGAGTTCTTCAGAAAATCTGTCTGCATAATTTTCTTTCAAGGTAATTTATTTGACAGCATGAAATCTGTGATGATCTTAACTGGACTACTATTTAATGGAGTCTTAGAAACTCTGTTTTATCTAAGAGACTGTGTTTTTTCATGAGTATGTGTGAATGGCCTTCCTACTAAAGACTTTTATAGATATGGATCATAACAGGGCATGCAATTCTGAGTTAACTTCATAAATTTATAACTTCAAGTTGCCTTATTTTTTATAGTTAAGAGCTATTTTTTTCAGGATTAATAACAGAATTTTAAAAGTAATTGTTAAACTTTCAAATCCCATTGTTTGAAAAGATCCCTTTAGTGTCAAATTTATTCAATTAGGAAAAGTCTTTCTAATTTCATCTGACACTTAATACGTCAGGGGTTGACTTTTCTGCTGATCATTTAAGGTTTAGAATTCTTTAGATTCAAATTCCTATGATGTTTTATTGTATAATGTGAAGTTTCTTATTTTACAGAATTCAAAATTTCAGTGTATAGTACATTTTATTCTACATTTTTGAAAAGTTTTTGTAATGATCCCTATTTAGTTACAAACATTTAATAGAAGGAAGGTACATAAAATGTAGATGTCCTGATTAAATTCAGTTTGATTCAACATGTGTTGGATGTAACATATGCCAAACACTCTGGTAAAGGGGACAGGCTCCCTGCCCACCAAGAGTTCAGCCTCGGGAGCAACACTGACGGGCTCTGGGACAAGGGTAAAGGCAGAGGGTCACAGGCAACAAAGCATGCCAAGTGCTCAGGAGGGGACAGTAAAGGAAAAACAATTTTATCTAGTGTGGGTAGGTGGTCATATAAATACAGGCTCAGTTTGAAAGCATTCAGTTTCTAAATAGTTCAATGGTATATTCGTTCTGGTTTGTGCAGAAAAGAAGTCTGCATAATGTTATATATTTATAGGATTTATTTGTGAAATGTTAACTGGATGAGCTATTATGAAAGTAAAAATTCCATTTTGTATTTCTGTATTGCTGTGGGTCAGATGCTAATATTCAAGAAATACTCTAGAAAAAAGGTTTCAACCTAAATACATATACTTACTGTTAATACAGACTAAATGTTACACTGGCTCATGTTTATTTTATTTATCCAAATCTTTTAAGAGAAATGTGGTACATTACTTTCATTTCTTAAAACTGTAAAGATCACGCTGATGAAACGGACACTATAGAAAAGTTCTCCTCTGCTGATTGGGTATGGGACAGACTTTACAACAACGTGCCTAAAAGAGCCCGCCTTCAGCAAAGAAACACGAACACCTAGACCTTGCATTCGATTTCATTGAATTAATTCTATGTAAAGGGTGATTCTTTGATGCCATCTATAAACTTGACATAAGTGCACTTGTGTCCATCATCTCTTGCTATCCTGATTAGCTGTTTCTACATATTAAATGATGAATTATTAATACTACTTATAGTTTTTTAAGTAACCAAGCAATCTTGATGTGAACATGCTTAAATTATTTAGATGCCTGCTTAAGCTGTTTCAAAAGGTCTGTTTATTAAGACACTGGTTTTATTCCCCTCATCGTGACAACCCTATTTTTTCTTAAGCACAGCCCAATAATAATAATAATAATCATTGGACTCTATGAAATAGTGTACTTTCCAGTTTCTGGACCAATTTAAAGTTGATAGAGTCTTAAAAAGTCCTAAAACTAAACCTCATTTCAAAGCAAAATGCTTTATTAATGTACACTGTACATAAGGTATTTAATTTAGAATTTTTAATTAAATCACTTCTTTCTAGTATAAAAGGTACACTATCTTTTGCAAAACTTGTCCTCACAGGCAATTCTAATTTCTTTTTAGATCTACCTTTAATGCTTAAGTCTGGAGCCTTCAGCCCCTTTGTTAGTATCCACTTTTTTTTTCCTCCCTAAAAGCTTGAGATCTTGAGGGGGTTAAGTTCCTGAGCTTAGAAAAGAGAGTGATTATATGTTTGTTTGTATATAAGCCCACTACACATCCACAGAAAACCCTGAACAAAGCTGGGCTCGGGCACCATGAACTAGTTTGACGTCTGTACCTTTAGGTCACAGATGGTCTGGTCAGTATGGCTACAGATGGGTCTCTGGACCACATCTGTGATCAATTACAATCACAACACAGCTACAAGCATGTGTGTGCAAATCAAATAACCTCATATATAAATTACAATGAGGGTGTTTCATGTGGAATAGCTATTCGCAGCATAAAAACAGTCCAAATATCACTTCTGTGTACACAGGTCATCCACAAACAGGATTTCCATCCTCCTGATCAGAATGCTTGGACTCGTGTTTACACCCTGTGCAAGGATGTGATATGGCAGACAACATGCCATACAATCGCTCAGTACTCAATTTAGGTGAAAAAAAATCAACCTTTCCGATCTTTTATTGAGTTGTACCACAAACGGCTTTATCAATAATTTTGTTGATTTCAGAGTGAACTTGCTTAGAATTATTTTTAGTTTTATGGGTTTCCTCTATACTCTTAATGTCTGCCTAATACGCTTTTTCTGACCTGGAAGGTTGAATCATGAATGATAATCATTATGATTCACTAAGCTCTAAGACCTTTTCATATTTATCTGGGTGGTCTTTTTTATCCATTAAGATATAATTTACATGCATATAAAATCTACCCTTTTGAGTGCAGAGGTCTAAAGTCTGACATATACCGTATATATAGTTGTGTCACCTAGGGAGCATTTTTTATTCTGATTTCATTGTTCTTTCTACACCTGTGTATTTTGGTTTAATATAATTTCCTAGATGCATTGGTGAAAAGTGCTGTTTCCTGCAGAAATTTGAAATAACGGCTTCTTAAACCCAACACTTAAACCAGAATAAGGAAAGGCACCGTTGCGGTGCACAGCTCTGCAAATTCTGCACCACCCAACTCCAGACGCATTCGCTTCATAGCAGTGCCCCCTAGCGTTTATTGTGCATAAGGGGCTTGGCCATACTTGGTAGCTCTGAATATGACCATCAATTGTTGAGAGATCTGCAAAAACTGTAGTGTTAACACAGACACAGGAGATGTTTAAAAAATATAAAGTCTTCCATTTATATACTTTTCCTCCCACACTTTAAAATACTGTGATAGCCCTAGCCAGTGTGGATCAGTGGGTTGAGCGACAGCCTGCAAACCGAAGGGTTGACAGTTTGATTCCTGGTTGGGGCACATGCCTGGGTTGCCGACCAGGTCCCTGGTTGGGGGCATTTGAAAGGTAACTGATCCACGTTTCTCTCACACATCAATGTTTCTCTTCCTCGCTTTCTCCCTCCCTTCTCTTAAAAAATAAAATCTTTAAAAAATAATATTGTGATAAAAAGACAAGACAGGAACCCTGACTGCTACAACTCAGTTGGCTGGGTGTCATCGTGCAAAGGGAAAGGTCACTGATTCCTGGTCAGTACACATGCCTGGATTACGGGTTTGGTCTCCATCCCGGGTGTGTGGGAGTGGCAACTGATTGATGTTTCTCACCCTATCTTTCTCTGTCCCTTCTTCCCTTTCTCTTTAGAAATAAAAATAAAAAATAAAAAAATTAAAATCTTTAAAAAAAGAAGACAGGAAGCACTGTGCTCATAGCACCACACTTCGCACATGTGAAAAGGCAACATTGGGAAATGAGAACTGGTCCGGTAAAGACTTTTGAGACTCACTCCACTGGAATCTTTGGTCTACATTTTAAAACCTTTTCCCTTACCTTTGCAAATGTTATATCCTTTTTCTAAAGAACTACCATATGTTCTTTAGATTTTCCTCCCTACAGGCACTTACTACCAGACACCAAAACAAAAAATTATTAATACTTTGCCTAGATATGGTTTGGACTAAGTATCATATTGCTCCCACTACAGAAAAATGTGGCAGAGCTAAATTCACAAGATCTTATTCTTCAAAGGCCTGCGTGATTCACACAAACCTTACGTGGATCTTCCTGAAATTCAGTAATAACATAACCAGACAAGGGGTGACATCTACAGCTGGTGAGGGCCTCCTTCTCAGGCTTCCTTCCCGCATAAGCCTCTCCCCCTGATCCCAGGAGAGTGGGAACCAGATCAGCTGTGGAGAGAACCCCTCCCACAGCACTGCTATTCCTTCAGATTTCTGACAGGAAAAGATATTTTTTAATAGGTTAAGGGAAGGTACTTTATTTCCATTATTTTGATACAATATCACTAAGCTGTTTCAGTAAAAAAGTTCCCACATTGTGTAAACACTGGAAGACAATTTATCTAAGAGGAAGTGGGTTCACTCCCCAAGTTGGCTAATCAGCTATAAACTAAATTTAAGAGAAGTTACTTGGTGATTAGGTATGAAGCCCTAGGATAATAATAATAATAATAATAATGTGGGCAGAAATGATGTGGACAAAAGTGGGCAGGGTATATTCACTCCGAATCGGAAGGCCAGGAGAAATGGAGGCAAAAGAACTCTATTAAAGACTGTCTCACCTTACTCAGAGATTGGAACTGATTGAAAGGAAGTGAGGGAAGAAAGGAATAAAGAACACCTGTGTAGAAAGTCAGTTGTTGAATTGTAGTTGAAAAAGAAAATAAATTCCATAAAATAATATACAAGCCAGCCTCACAGGTTATGGGTGTGAAGAAACAAGAGGTAACCTTTCGACCAGAACCACCATCTTCCATTATTTCGCCAAAAGACAAACACCAAGGGAAACAGGCATCCGCTATGTTCTTTGGGCTTTTTAGAAAACACGGTTCCTTTGTCCACATACATGCGAATCTACAAGTGGATATTGTAGACATCTAGGGAATAGACACTGTTCAAAAAAAGAATGTCCCATAAATATTGCCGTGGCGAGAATAGAAGAGTCTACAATGTCGCCCAGCATGCGATGGGCACTGCTGTAAACAAATTAGGGGAAAGACTCTTGACAAGAGAATTAATGAGCACATTAAGCACTCTAAGAGCCGAGGTAGCTTCCTGAAACGTGTAAAAGAAAATGATCAGAGAAAGAAGGAAGCCAAAGAGAAAGGTACCTGGGTTCCAGGGAAGCACCAGCCCGCTCCGCACAGAGGAGCACTTCGTGGGAACCAATGGAAAGGAGCCTGAGCTGCTGGAGCCCGTTCCCTGTGAGTTCATGGTGTGATAAGTGTAAAATAAATAAAAATTTTTTAAAATATCTGTACTGGAAGGAGGAGGAAGAAAAAGGAGGAAAATGGAGAAGCAAGAAAGAGAAAGAACAGGAAGGAGAAAGAAAGAAGTTGAAGAAAGAAAAGAAAGGGAGGCGGGAGAAAGGAAGAGGAGGAGAAGAAGAGGACAAGAGGAATGAGGAAGAAGAAGAGAAAGAGAAGGAAAAGGAAGAAGAGAAGGAAGAGAAAGGAAGGAAGAAGAAAAAGAAGTAAGAGCCAAGAAACATGGCAGTATTTACTCAAATGTCCCCGGATTTCTCTATTGACCAGGCACAACACTGAAAACTGATTCTGATGCCTGATTAGAAAAGCAAATGTGATTGGGACTAAAATTCCAAGGTCTAACTTTTAAAGGCTCACAAGAATCCTAAAAAATGCTCAATATAACAATCACAATAAATGTATTTTAAAAAAGCTATCTACTGCATCTTAATCAAAGAGGGTTATCAAGATATTGTAGAATTCTATTACAGAATTCTAGGAAAACCATCATTAGTCTGACTCTACAAAGTAAAGCAAGACCCAGGCATAGATAAGTACTAAATAGATAGTGAAATAGTGATACCAAATTTGAACATAAGGTTTAAAAGATTCTTAAAAAGTACATTAGTGCCACCCTTTGGCCAGATTAAAAATTTACACAAATTACAGCCTACAATCATTTTAATTTCACAAAGACCTTGTTAGAGGCACAACTGTTTAATTCAAACATTACATGAATATATTTAAAACTGTCTTGCCTTTGCCTGTGGGGCTCAGCTGGTTGGAGCATCATCCTGTACACGAAAAGGTTGGGGGTTTGATTCTTGGTCAGGGCACATACCTAGGTTGCGGGTTCAATCCCTGGCTGGGGCGCATATGGGAGGTAACCAATCGATGTGTCTCGCTCTCTAAAGTCAATAAACATATTTTTAAAAACCATCTTGTTCCTTAATACATCTTTGATTTTTAATAATCACATTTAAAAAATATTCTAAAGGCTGGTATAAAGGATATTTACAAATAGAATTTAATTCTAATACCTCCCATATTCAGTAAGAACAGTATTAACTTCAAAGATGACTGACACAGAAATCCCAAAATTTCTCTTGGCAACCATCACAAAACTTATTTTAAGCTTTTAGACCAAGCCCTGGTCGGTGTGGCTCAGCAGATTGAGTGCCGGCCTGCAAATCAAAGGGTCACCGCTTCGATTCCCAGTCAGGGCACATGCCTGGGTTGAGGGCCAGGTCCTCAGTTGGGGGCACGTGAGAGGCAGCCACACATTGATGTCTCTCCTTCCCTTCCCCCTCTCTAAAAATAAATAAAATCTTTTAAAAAAAAAAGGCTTTTCGATCATTAGACCAGGATTAGTCAACCACAGCACTACTGACATTTGGGGCTGGGCAATTCTTTGTTGTGGGGGTTATCCTCTGCATTGTGAGATGTTTATCAGCAAACTTGGCTCCACAAGGTGCCAGCAGCAACCTTCCCCCAACCCCTACCCAGTCTGACAACCAAAAACATCTCCACATTGCCAGCTGTCCCCATGGTGAGGGGGACCACCCTTGTGATGGTTTTGTGTCAGCCTGACCGTGGAGTGCACACAGGCATACACATTCACTCACTTGCATCCTGTTGGGTTGTTTCTCTGGAGAACCCTAATACATCCTGGTTGAGAGCCACTGTAGTAGACTATGTTACTGGAGGAGAAGGAGTAGGGAGTAAATAAGGAAGGGGAAAAAAAGAAAAGCAAGAAACTTCTGGGAAATGAAAAGGTATTACCTTTCTTTCCAGAAATAGTAGTTGGATTATGGTTGATAACCAGACTCACTGATATATTTTTGCATCACACATTCAACATGTTACCTGGTACAAAGATTACTTACCTCGACACCAGGAAGACATTTGGCAGACACTACTGTTTAATAAGAACACATTCTCTAGGCTGAGCTAATAAATGTTTGTGATCAACACATTAATTTATTTGCCATGATAAAATACATGAAATCCACTGTTTTCATTCCACACACAACTTTTTAAAAGAATGTTTCGGAAGCAAATTCACAGTACATTAGGTGAAACAGTTTAACCATACAATGTATTATTGATTTCAGTCTCCTGTATTTTGCTATGTAAGACTTGTATTTTGAAGATTTCTTCAGTGGGCCTTTTTTATTGTACAAATTTTTGAAATCCAAGTTTCAAAATACTTTCAAAGTTTCTTTGAAAGTATTTTAAATTGATATATAGTCTAATCTGACTAAATGATTTTATTTGGCATGAAACAGAAGAATTGATGATAGTTAATCTCTACTGCACAGAGCAACATCTAGTAAGTAATCAAGAGTAGCAAGAATACATACGGAAGCACTATGGATTCTTCAAGGTCTTGAAGACAAAAATCACAGTGTGTGATTCCTTGTATTTAAGACATCCAGGTTTGAGATTGTGTAATTACACTAGTTTTCAAAAAGTCCAACCATACAAACACAGAATTATAGCAGAGAATAATCATTTACAAATTTCACTCTAGGAATTTAAAAAATTATAATAAAATTCCACAGAGCTACATTTAGTTTAAAACATACAAAATCACAGATATATTATGAAAACTTCTCATTTGGCTATTCTTACCTCAATTACTATAGAAGATCAATATTTATCAAGGATATGAGTTACAACATCAAGAATATGCCTGTGCAAATAAACATTACATATTTTTTTCAGGTTCTTTTTCCATGATTGATATGTATTTCCTTCAGTTTTAAGTGAAGGCTTTCCAATACTATTTTAACAGAGTATAATGAATTACTATGTGATAATCTCCACTCCCTTTCTTGCCCCATCTAATTTTTAGGTGATCTACATCAAAGAAATAAAGAAATGGTATTTTCACCATTGCTATTCTTCCTTTTCCTAGGTGTAAACAATACGTTTGGAAGAACTTTCGGTAAAGCTGAAACTGGCAAGGTTTTACTTCCAAAAATGCAAAAAACCTAACATCCTTCTTGGTAAAGTCTAAAGAAAAATGATTAATGACTGATTCTAACGATTAAACTATAATAGAATAGGAATTCTGTCAACACTGTTTTTTCTAGAGTATTTGTAAAAATAAAAATAAGAATTTTATCAATTATTTTTACTATCAATAAATAGTATATGACTGCTTCTGGGTTGGAATACTGAAGTTAATAGATTTAGGTACAGAATACATGTAGTTTTCATTATATGATTTTTATCAATAACATTAAAAGCTTAACACAATTTTATAATGAATCCTCACAACACCCCTGTGAGGTAGGGACTGCTTATATCCATTTTATAGATCAGAAAATCAGAGCAAGAAATAATAATCTCAAAAGATGTAATACAAATGAAGACATTTTGGTTTTCTTATAAGGCAGACTGAAATTATCAGATACTGATTATGCTAATAAAGACAAATACTGAAATAGTCTGTTTTTCTCCAGGAAACAACTATGTGGAGTATCTGCAAAGGTAGAGTTCTAACTAAGCTAATCCAAAGGGAAAATGGCTGTTTAGTATTTGCTTGATACACTGATTAGGGTGCATATAGCATTTCCAGTTTTTAGAGTTTGGTAATTATTCAAACTATTCTGTATGGCTAAGGTTATCAGCTCTGTTTTAAAAGCAGATGATTAGTCAAAACTAAAGAGTTTAGCTAGAAGAACATTTTTTATACAAAGCAAATTTTCTTAGTGAAAAATCGTATCTTAAAAAAATATACTTAGGGCACAGTCTTAGTCGTAACAGTTATTTTTAAAATATGTCTGTTGAACAAATGAAAAAAAATAAAATGGGTCAGTCCCCACACCACTATTCACTGGTTCTCCAGGACCCAGCTTTGGGGATTTTTTTCCTATTGCTATAAAACAGAGTTAACATTTGCCACTTCCTAAAACAGAGAGAATATCATGAAGACTAAGGAAAGAACATTTGCTCTGAACTCCTAATATTAAAAATAAGACTAAAAATACAGTTAATCATTATTTTCTCAGTGCCCAACAAATGTAGATATACTTCTGCTTTAAATTAATGTTGCCTGTCACGGCCAATTAGCCACAAGCAAACTCTTACCATTTATCCAGACCCCACCCCCCTGAACTGTACTAATCCTACCCCACAACTCCTATGTACCCGTAATCACACCCTTTAGCTACAAACTTCTTGTGTCAAGGACCAATGATTGAGCAGGTAGTAAAGAATAGAGAAAAATTAGAAAAATTAAGAAACATGAGAAAAATAAAATTTTGCTTGAAGATGGCTAAGCCATATATCTTGAACAGCCTAAAATACATGAAAATCAATGTTACTATTTATATTCATCCTATGAAATATTTGAGGGTACTATGAGTTAGAATAATTGCTTAAATGATTTAAGTTTAATATTAGATGAAGTTCTGACCCCAAAGAGCAACACATTTATTTTAGCCACTCCCAATATAACTGATCCTATATCCACAGCTAGTTAAGAGTTTGCTCTCAGCACCTACCAATCTTGACCCCAAGAGGCTTTACTTACTTGTCTAAGGTAGAAACTATTGCTTTAGACAATGAATGCCAATGATTTTCTTCAAACAACCCTCAAGAAAACCTGACCGCTTCATAATTCAGCTAACCTCAATTTACCCAGAGAAAACCTGTGCAACCTTAGAATGAGCTGATGACTCCGAGCTCCCTCCTGACTGACCTCTGATGCTGTCAGAGAACTCTGAAGTCCTCAGAGTGTGCAGTCAGGAAGGAGTTTAAAACGTTTTTGTCAGCCATACAAACCAAATTCATCCTAGTTATTAAAATGTCTGTGAGGCTCAGCATTTAAGAAATGGCACACAAAAAAGATGAGGCTGTTCTGAAGCCTCTCTTCTGTTGTTCTTGACTATCTAGTACTAGATACTTAAACATTTCAGAAACAACTTAGATCTATTCTTTGTGATGAGGGTTGATCAGCTATTTCCCAGCTACATAGAGCAGGAGAATCTACTATTTAGTACACCAATTTTAATTTTTCTGGGGTTTTGGTTTTATAAGTTTCACCACTATAAAAGGCAGTTAAAAGTTTATTCACAGAGAAAAATGTATCATAGATTTTAAACATAGTTCTAGGACACTGACTGTATCTACTCTGCCAGTTTTATGGACCAGAAAAAAGTGAAAGCTGTCACTGAAAAATTATTTTTTCAAATGATTGTTAGAAAATTAATTTTAACTCAGGCAGCCTAGAAAATCCTGACACTGAGGGTATAAAGATAATATGTATTTTAACATAAACCCATGTAAACCTCCAGTCATTAAAAAAAAAAAAAATCTCAACTGTTCTTAAGGCCTTTAAGAAAACAAATTAGCCCTTCCTTATGTGGCTCAGTGGATTGAGTGCTGGCCTGCAAACCAAAGGGTCGCCAGTTCGATTCCCAGTCAGGGTATGTGCCTGGGTTGTGGGCCAGGTCCCCAGTAGGGGGTGCATAAGAGGCAACCACACACTGCTGTTTCTCTCTCCATTCTTTCCCCTCTCTCTAAAACTAAATAAACAAACTCTTAAAAAACAAAACAAAACATTAGATTAAGGTAACAACACTGGGTGTTAAGTAATTTCAGATCTATCTGAATCTCTGTCTCTCTGTGCTCATCTATGTGTACATATCTTAATGTTACTCTCTTTAGGATTTTTTATGTCTGACTCTTCTCCTTTTCTTTTTAACTAAAATATGTCTTATTAAAAATGAGGTATGCTCACAATGTTAAAAGATAAATGCCATGTAAGATGTTGCAGAGCTAGTTAAGTAAAACATAATTTTAAAACTACTCATAATTTGGTATTGCTACACTTAAAAAACAAATTTTTTATACATTATAACATAGTTATGCATTAAAATAACTACTAATTTCCTATATGGTAGAAAATATTTTTACATAATCCTCATAGGAGATTATTCCTGTGAAACATAGTCAAAAGTGACAGTCTAAAATGTTCTTTAAAAAATATTTACTTCATATTAATTTGATCTTATTGATTCCAAAACCTAGAAAAACTTAGAAATTTTATAAATAACTATTTACTCTAAAGTTCCATATTACTACATTGATTTGATTTCTAAGTTGTGAATTAATTTATGAAAAGTGCACAGCCCCAACAGATTATTTTAATAGCCATGAATTAATACCTTACAATAAGTAGACCTAATAAATACAATGTTAAAAATATGGATAAATGGTACAGAAAAAAAGTCAGTAGAACTTCAGAAGGAAAATAATTTATGAATTAAAAAATGCATGTGAATTTTATCAGAATTGATATGAAAATTCTGAAGGAGAAACTACTACTCAACTAGGATAGTATCCACATTTTCTTGTGTGAGCTCTGACTCTAAGGCACAAGATGAGTCTAACTGCTCCTGCGACAAGCGGGAACTTTTCAAGGGGACATCAGACCAGCCGTCACAACATGGCTGGAATCTCTGGGCTAACGCATTACCAAACCTTTGGCATCGGTTATGTCTGAAAGATTTACCTTTGTGTGAATACATGTGTTCCAGCAATTGGCTCTTTCGGAGAAATTTATGACCACAGATGGTACAGCTGATTTTTCTTTTTCTTGAAAAAGAAAAATTACAGTTTAATTCCACTGGCTCTGTGTCTTTGGAGATCAAAGACACTTGACTGATCTGCAAAGGCTCTGTGGTCCCACGGTTTGAGTGATCAGGCTGTTGCTCATTCTCCTTGACAACAAAGGAGCTGAGCCTGCGGCATTCAAGAGCCTCGCTATTTTCATTAAGTGGATGCACTTCACCAAGGTCATTACTTTCCAGAATGGAAGCAGGGACACCAAATGGGAGGGATCCAGACACATGGGTATGGAGATGTTGTCTTAGGTTACCACGGGAATCAAAACGTTCTCCACAGTAATGGCATAAGTGGATTTTGATACTACTTTCAGTGAAAGTGGGGCCTGCCATATCTGATGAGGATGAGGAGTGGCTCTGGGAGATGCCAGATTCTGGGTCACATCTCTCCTGCTTGATGGACACTGGAGGCTTCTGGTGTTCCTCCAATGCCTGGGTGGCAGGATGGGCCCTCTGCTGATCAGCAGTGCCGTCATCCAGCCCAATAGCAAGAGAAAGCTGCAACTGGGGGTGTTCACCCTGGACAGCAGCTCTGTTTCCACTGTTACTGGAAGGAGCTTCTTTGACCTCCAGCCCTTGTTTGACAGCTGTTTTTTGCGTTGTTGAGATTTGAATGCCATACAAATTTGAGGACTGCACAGTCTCTGGTGAGAACACTTGATTCATTTCAGTCGCAATGTGAGAAAGGTAGTCGGCATGAAGAAATCGAATCCCTTCCTCCAAACGGCTATGATCCACAATCTGTTTTGGCCCTTTCCCCGTGTACATAATGTGCAACAAATAGCTGAATATGTCAGGTTGGATGTCAGTTGGTTGTATTTTTATGCATTCACTGTTAAAAACAAAAAATAGACCCACACAAAATGAAACAACCTAGTTGGTCTTTTAGTTAACAGTGTACAGTCTTAGGCTAAAGCAATTTTTTCCTAAGAAATTCAAACTTAACAATTTGCTTTGATGAAACACAGCAACAAAAGCTTAAGCTTTCATTGAATACCAGTTTTATGGCCCAGCAACAAGTTTTCATGTATCCAATGTACTGCCTAAAGTTAGGAAACACAGATATTCTGATTAGCTCAACATTTATGTAGTGACTCCTAAGTGATACTAGCTGCCAGGGAGTAGAAAAATTATGAATAAAATAGGTGCCCTGCTCTTATGGAAGTTAAAAATCTACTGAGTATATAGCCAAAAGAACCAAAAACAGAGACTCAAACAAATACCCATACACCAATGTTCAGTACAGCATTATTCATAGTAGCCAAAATATAGAAAAAACCCAAGTGTCCATCAACAGATGATTAGATAAACACAATGTGGCATATATATACAATGGAATTTTATTCAGCCATAAAACAGAATGAAGTTATGATTCATGCTACAACATGGATGAACCCTGAAAACATTATGCTAAGTGAAATAAGCCAGACACAAGAAGGTAAGTTTTGTATACCCTTATAAGAAATATCTAGAACAGGCAAATTCATAGAGACAGTAATTTAGAGGTTACCAGGGGCTTGCTGGAGTAGTGGTAGTGGTGAGGAGTTATTACTTAATAGATACAATTTCGGGGGTGATGAAAAGTTTTAGAAATAAATAGTGGCAATGGCTGTACAACATTGTGACTGTAATTAATGCCATTTAATTGTACAATTAAAAATGGTTAAAATTACAAATTTTATATATTTATCACAATAAACATATTAAAAAATTTAAGAGTGTATTGAAATTGGTAATATTTAGAATTTAAATTACACTAACCTAATTTTGCCTTCCAAACTATATTAACATATCTACTGTTTAAATCACAAATAAATACAGGGATAAGGTTGAAAAGCTTGAAAATAAGTCCCAAGCCCATGAATCTAGAATTCAGATAATAGATAGAAATAACCATATAACAAGAAATCAGGAAACACCCTGAAAAATTAGGATAAAGACAGTCCAAAGGAAGTGTTGGCTGTCAAGGAACAGTGGAATCAGTCAATGGACTTCCCTGAAACAGCAGTTTGTGTGGATGCATCAGAAAGCACTAAGTGTCAGCATGCTGACAATCCATTGCTTGAGTCCTGTTATCTTGGGATTCTCCCTTGGGCTTCACTCTTAGCTCCAACCCACCTACTTCCACAGTCTGTGGCAGGAGTTTTTTATATCAGTACAGAGCTTTGTTAAGATTTTCATTGTTCAACAGATACCACATAGCAGGCTACCACCTTTGTATCTCCTGGATTTACGCAGCATGGTGCCCAGTACACAACAGGCACTGAACCAACTCATAGCTCTCAGACAAGGCTGATGTGAAGGCAGTGTTTGTAATCTAGTTTCTACATTGACACAGATCAGAGAGGAAACTCTCTGGCATGGCATAAAGGCCTACCCATTACCTGTCCCCTACTCTAACCTCTCCACTTTGTGTCATACATTCCAATCATTCTGAGCTAGCCTGGTTCATATCTCCATGTTTTCATGCATGTTTTCCTGTGCTTTCAGTGAATTTTCTTGCATTACTCTACAACAGCTGAAAAACAACTCCTGATCCTTCAAGATCCAGAACCTCTGTAATACCTGATCCAATGTTATCAAAATAAGGGTGCTGACACTTCGCTTTACCTTGTCCAACACTTCTATTATGATCTTATCACACTAATTATTAATAACAGCAGCTAACAGTGCAAAGCTCCTGTTCTAAGCATTTGAATATTATTAATCCATTTAATCTTCTCAACACCACGGGTGGGTATGCTATTCTAATGTTTTACAGAGAAGGAAACTGGGGCACAGAGAAATCAATTACACTGCAATTATTTTCTTTATGTGCATTATCTCTCTACTAGACTATACATTTCTTGAGGGCAGGAAGTATAACTTATCTGTTACTGGGGTCTAGTACAGTGCCTGATATGAAAGTGTTTAATCAGCAGCTGAGCCCTGGTTGGTGTGGCTCAGTGGATTGAGTGCCGGCATGTGAGCCAAAGGGTTGCCGGTTTGATTCCCCATCTGGGCACATGTGTGGGTTGTGGGCCAGGACGCACAAGAGGCAACCACACATTGATGTTTCCCTCTCTTTCTCCCTCCTTTCCCCTCTCTCTGAAAATAAAATCTTTAAAAAAAATAGTTGAATGAACAATTTTAAAAATGTATAATTGAGGCTGTAATCCTAAGTATTTCATGTAAGATCCTTGAAAAAAACAGTGTTCTATCACTTTCTATGTAGGATGGATTAAAGTTATTCTTTACCAAGAGCTCAGAATCTGAATAGCACTTCCCAGCTGTCCCCCTACATACCTACCATGTTGGGGTAACCTAAATTCAAAAACTTGTTGAAAAAAAATATTTTAAACAAATGACCTTTCAACCGTAACATGAAATATAAGGTAGGTAGAATTATACCTACCTAATTACACTGAAACCTTGCAATGGAAGTGTTATGGAATAAAAATCAATAGCTTAGTGATTAAGAGCACAGACCTGTGAGAGCACAGATCCACATTTGAGTCTAACTTATTAGCTGCATAGTGCTAGACAGGCAAGTGATGTAACAACTGAGTCTCATTTTCCTGTTCTCTAAAATAGTATGGACAATAGTAGAATTTACATCAGGTAAATACTTAGTGCTCAGGTATGAGATAAGCCTTCAATAAATTTGAATTATTACTGTTTTTATTCTTATGAATCCTTCATACTGCATTTAATTACTGATATTTAAATATATACATTACAATTATTTTTCTTAAGGTGACCCCACAACAAAGAATTCTTCCATATGATATTATAGTAAGGTTTAGATATACCACAATATTAACTCTTCTGATTTACAAAAGCACATCCTTACCTTGTTTGATGAATAAATATCATCTTAAAATAGTTAGAAAATGCAGCAAGCACTGCTCTGTGGGCTTTGAAGTAAACATCTCCAATAGCAACTGTGCAATCACACAGAAAACCAAATTCTCGCTGCATGTTCAGCTGCTGCAGAAGGACAAGGCTATGGCTAGCTGTGTCCATTGTGGTTCTGAGAAAAAGGAAATATAAAGGGTTTTGTTTTTGGGGTTTTTTTTTTGGTTGCAAAATTGGCTTCAGTTCACATAAACCTACAGAGTACAAAAATACCTAAATTTAAATGAACTTATTCAACAATTTTTAAAAAATTATATTTTCAATTCCATTTTACATTCACTATTACTTTGCATTAGTTTCAGGTGTACAGCACAGTGAGCAACAATTTTCTATACTATTAATTTCACCTCCAAACTAGCTAACATTAAATCCTCCTAATATGACACCAGATATCAACTCTGCTGAAATCATAAACATTTATGGCTTTTTTCCATTTGGTAAAAATGTAGCTTGGTGTGAGTGACACAGGAGTAAAGGCAAGGCCTGTCCTTGTTTTTTAATCCATGCAACCACAATGTTTTTGGTCCTTAGTTTCCTCACTGGAAAAATAGGAATGGGATATTGATCCTTGCCTCGGAGCTAAGTTATGTGAAGAGCACCTTGTAACTGAAACAGCTATTCAAATGTTAGTTATAAATTTTAGTAACATAACAATGTGTCCTGGCTGGGCTAGAGTTGTCACTGCTCCTCAGGGATCCTGTGTGCTTAGGGGACACTGGTCTCCTACCATGCAGGGCTTGGGAAATTTATCAGTCACAGTAAGGTCAGGAGCCCTAAAACAGATGTCAAGCCACATCCCCTGACTTACATGGGGCCTGGGAGCCACATGGGAAAGAACCTAAACCCTGATCTTAACTGGATTCAAACACATACAACTGCGGAGAGTCATGAAGGAAGGAGGATGCAGGATGGGTACACTGGTCTCAAGGGAAAAAAATCATGCATGAGGAAGAACATGCAAAAGAACCTGGCAGAGAAGTCTAGCATGAGTGCAAGGACATTCAAGAGTGCTGTGGTTTCAGAGAGCTGGGAAGGCTGTGCTTCCCCACCTTCTCCACTCCAACTGTACAGGCTGCAGAGAACCCTGGTGCTTTGGCACAGAGGGTATCACTGGGGGGTGGGAGAACCTCCTCTAAAAAAGCAGATCCTAAAAAGATAATGAAGTTTCCTTACTTGCCGGAGAGACCAAGGGGTAAAGAAATCAATGAGTAGAGTGTGGGGTTAGCAGTCTGGACACTGGCAGTAGCTTTGGCAGCAGACAGCTGAGTGATTGATAATATAATAAAAATAGCTACCACTACAGAGCTTCCTATGTGTCAAGCAATTTTTACTCTTTCAATTCTCAGTACAACTCTATGAGAAAGGGAATACTCAATGTAAGGGAATTTACAAATGAAGAAACTGCATCAGCACAGAAAGTCAATTTACCCAAGGTCACACTGCTAATAAGTGGCAGAGCAGGGGATTCACGTGCAGGCACTAGATTCCAGTACTCCAATGTCCTCTCTCTCTACCTCCCAGGGAACATAACACAAACTGAAGGAACCCAGAGAACAATCTGGATTACACATCAAGGCGCCACAGGAAGCCTTAGGTATATTTGGAGTGAAATGTTTGCTTCTGGGTGGAAGACTAGGAGCAGGGAGTTAAGGATGGGGGTGGGAGTGGGGAACCTGTACTGTTTAAACTTGCAAAAAACCCTCTTATGGAAGTTTTACATCATAAATACATGCCTACATGTATTATGTAACAAACACCCACCCACCCACCCACCCCCTACGCACAGAAAGTAAACATTATAAACAACGTAGAGACCCCTGGCATCTCTCCCTCATTCTATGCCCCCAACTACCTTGCCTCCAAAGGTAAGAGCCATCCTGAATTTGGTGTTTATGGCTCTCCTATATATTGTCACAATATTACAGCATATGTATATATCCCTTAAGAAGGTATGGTACTGTTTTGCATGTTTTAAAATTTTATATAAATATTATTATACTTTAGGAATTCCACAACTTGCTTAATTCTACATTCATTACTTTTAAAAATCCTACTTACTCAAACATAATTTCCCCCATTTCTCCCCCAATTAAAAAAATAAAAACAAAGCTCTTATACTTTACATTCTCACTTTAAGAGTACCAATGAAATGGGAAATAACAAGATAACAAAACCTAGAGACTTGAGCCTACCACTAAGAATATAAACAAAATCCAATTGTGGATATTCCAAGAGGCCATTAAACCAAAAGCGACTATTATACTGACCACATTTCTCTGATTCTTAAATCCATTCAGTGAATTTTTAGTCTCCCAATTTATAGGGAGACTAAAAAAAACAAACAGAACTCTGTACTAGAGATTTCAGTATATGAAAAACATGTGTCCTAGAATCAATGAAATACATCAAATTGAAGTGCCTTAACCTAGCCTTACAAACTGTGTCCAAAAAAACCCCTCAAATCATAAACATTTTCATCAGTTCTTTGTGTGTGTATCACATTAATATAATGAACTATTGAACCATATGAAAATGAAAATGGCATACTAAAAAGCTACATATTAAAAAAAATCTTGTGGTTAATGGTCTATGAGTAACAGTTAAATTTACTTACTGAAAAACTATTTACTGAAGAGTAATTTAATAAAGAAAAATATTTGAAAGCATGCATTACACAAGACATGAGGGCAGAAAAAAAATCACATAGATCCTGCAATCAAGATTACAGGCTAATAGGGGAGATAAAATAATAATTACAACATGAAGTGACAAGTGCCATAGAGCAGTTTGAAGAACATGTTATGTGAGGGGGAGATAAATAACATGTGACCCAATGGAACATAAGCAATTTGAACTAGGTTTGGATGAACAGACAAGTGAACACAGCACTGCAGGCAGAAAAAAGAGTAAAATAACAGGGAGTGGTATAAATATATAGATAACTAAGGAATTCAGTTTGGTACAGGAAAAAAAAAAGTGAGTAACAAGAGATGGGGTTAGCTCACAGAGGGTGCTGAATGTAAAACTAAAAGGTACTCTAGTAGTGTCTGAACTGGAAAACTATACTAAAATGTTTTCTGTGAGAGAGAACAATGTAGTCTAGCTTGAGCTCTGGAATCAGACAACTTGGATGAAAATTCCAGCTCTGCCACTTACCTGTGTGGTCTTCATAAGACACAACTCTCTGGGCTTCTGTTTCACTTATAGAATATGGGTATTCAAGTATCTACCTCACAGGCTGTTATATAGATTTAGTAAGATCATGCATATAAGCACTTAGAAATAGAGGGTACATAGTAAGTGTTCAATAGATAGCAGTCATCATCATCACCATCACCGTCACAGGCCTCTGAGTCAAGACTGGTTGGTCTAGTAGCAATATATAAAAGATTAGCAAGGGAAAGGCATGGAGAAACAACAACCAGCAAGGAGCCTACTGCAATATCCAAGTAATGATACAAATGAAGGAAAGAATGTAAGATATACCAGATGAGGAACTGACATGACCTGGCAGGCAGACTGGATGTGGCCAGCCACAGAGATCAAGTCAAAGGTGAGTCTCAGAATTCCAGCTTGGGTAATTTGAAGAATTTGTTCATTCCTTCAAGTCATATTTTCACAGTAAGTACCATGTGCTAGGTGTTGACATAAGAAGGGCAGGGTCTCAGAATGCCAAGAGGCATAGAAACTGGCTTGATAAGAGGCAAGTTTCACTTTGGACACACTGAGTTCAAGGTTTTAACTCTAGGACATCTGAGTATAAGTGTTTAGTGATCAATGAAGAGAAAACATGCTAATCTGGGGCTCTAGAGAGGGCAGGACTGCAGAGAGGAGGCCCTCCGAAATGACAAGGCTGATATCACCAGGAGTAAATGGGGCTATTGAGAAAATAGAAGAAAAGCTAAGAATAAATCTTTGAACACAGAAAGACACACACATAAGAGGGACAGGAGAAATAAGAAAATATACTGTCACTGAGCGAAGATAAAGGAGGTGAAGGAAAGGTGAGCATCTTGGCGAGAGGAGGTGTCTATGGTGGAAAATGGTGCAGAGACATATGTGGATGAGGTCTATTATAACACTCTCAAGCGTGCGACCAGATTTCTGGTGACTTCTGAAAAGTTTGGGAAAACAGCAAGAGCAGAGTATCTGACTCAAGGGGGATGTCAGAAAGCAGCCATAAGGGGTAGGTACAAACAGGACAGGACACTGAGGATGCTGCAGATTGAACACAACTTCCAGGATAAAGAGGGGTGGAACCTCTAGAAGCCGGAGGAATGCAATCAGAAATATAAGCATAGTAGCTAGCCAGGTGGAAGAGAGAGATCGTTTTCTGACAGTGGAAAGGAAATGGATGACTCAAGGAGATAGAATTCAAGAATATTCTTTTAGATGGCACTGATTTACAAATTAGAAGTCAGCCCATATGCAGAGGGAGGAGGTGAGTTTAGGCCTTGAAAGAAACCTACAGCAATAATCCCTGATGCTAACACAGAGCATTGAAGTTTATAGGGAACTCTCACATATACTTCTTCCTGCTTTAGATAATTTCTATTAATCTATTTTCAAGTTCACTGACTTCATCATTTTTAATCTATTAAATCCATTCAGTGAATTTTTTAATTGCAGATAGTATATTTTCAGGTCAAATTTTTCATCTTATTCTTTGTTAGTTTCTATTTCTCTGCTGAGGTTTTCTATTTGTTCACACATTACCACCTTATTTTGCTTTACATCTATGGGCACAGTTATAATAGCTGTTTTAAATCTTCTCTGCCAAATCCAACCTCTGGGTCATCTGGGTGTCAGTCTCCATTAACTTGGGTGGTAATTTCCTGTTTTTTCATGTGTAGTCATTTTGGATAATATCCTAGACTTTGTGATTACTATAGTAAAGATTTTAGATTCTGTAACATATTTCCAAAAAGTACTGATGTTTTTGCAAACAACTAGGTTGGTCTTAGACTACAAGCTCCACCTTCCTACGTATGGTTCAGATTTTTCAGTGTTAGGTGTGCTGTTTGAAGGCTGTTCAACACATGTATAAATAGGTACAGGGGTTGGTAAGAGATCTGAGATGAGTTTATATGCAGCATTTAACCCTTTCACTCATCCTTTCTAGGATTTTCCTGCTTACTTTCCAGCTTGTGTGGTCACTCTGAACTCTGTCCTCTTTTCTTCAGGCAAATAAGATGGAAGGTTATTATCTCAGTTTTAGTCATCTCATGTCACCAACTAGGGCCTTCTCTCAGGATTAAAGTCATAAACATGGAAACTTATCCACTGCTGTTTCCTTCTTCCAAGTGCAGACTTCATTCCAGTTTCTGCCGGCATTTTGTCGCTTGTGAACATCTGGTAGTTTCTGAAACTTTTTTTTTCAAGTTTATAGTTTTTATCTCAATAAAACTATAAACTTATTTTATATATCTCATCTTACTAGGAACTATTCAGTTATTACCCTTTACCAGCAGTTCTAAAAAGTTCTGGTCTCAAAATCCATTTACACTCTTAAAGTATTACAGACTGGGAAGAGCTGTTGTTTATGTGGGTTATGTCTATCAACAGTTACCGTGTGAGAAATTAAAAGTGAGAAATTTAAAAAAATTTAATTTATTTAAAATAACAATAAGCCATTACATATTAACATAGTACATTTTTTCTAAAAATATGTATTTTTAATTTTAAAATTAAAAAAATTTTCTATCTTAGAAAAAGGGAGTAAAGAGAGAGATAGATTTGTTGTTCCAGTTATTTATCCATTATTTGTTCTTGTATGTACCCTCATCAGGGCTCAAACCCACAACCTTGGTGTATCAGGGCAACGCTCGAACCAGCTGAGCTACCTACCCAGCCAGGGCAAAATATGTATTTTTTTGAAGTGAGAGGTGTGGCATTGTTTTACATTTCACAGTCCTTTTTAATACCTGGCTTTAAAACATACAGCTGGGTTTTTCCCCCCGCATGCTTCTGCATTCAATCTGCTGTCACATGTTTTGGTTCATGTACATTACGAGAATTTGGTCTTGCAAAAGAGAGATCCTTGTAGACACACTGAAAGGGTTTCAGGAGGGGTCCTTGGACCACACTTTGAGAAATCTGCCCTACACTATTGTTTTTGATCCTATGTGCTAACAAAGCAGGTATTAAATTTGTTCCAATTAATGGTTGAGGAACTATTGGCTCAAAGAAGGCAGGAAGGGTACCCGGAGTTAGACAACTAGCTATTAGATGATGCTGGCAGTACTTCAAGTCTGACTATAAACTAAATGCTGTTTCTTCAAAATCCCCATCTAGAACTTTCAACATATATATTGATGGCAGAGTTTACAAATATACTGAATGAAATAAGGGGATAAATTTTCCGTGTTTATGAAATGAAACAAATTCAGATTTTTTTTTAAAAAGGAGCAACTTATATACATAACAGATTCATTCAAACTTGTTTGCATAATAATAGACCTTTGATGTTTGAAGGCAACAAAACCAGATTTTACCTCAGGTCAATAGAGCCAATCCACCACAGAGTTACTAAGCACATTTTCTAACACAACCTACACTTTGCAAATTATTAGCTAGGCTGTTCATGTAGCCTTTGCTCATCATTTCTTTGATCGTCAAATTTATTTTTCTCTAGTATGTGGAACTGCCAGTTTCTTATGCATAGAGAAAGATCTTAGAAGTTACATTTGAGAATTTTGGTGGAAATTTTAAGATGTGACAGAGGTTGCAGGAAAAATTATTTATCATTTTATTCCTTACAAACACTGGAGCCAAAAATGTAAGAGTGCCAAATCTTAACATGCTTTATCTGTTATCAAAGTGGTACTCATATTACAATAGGGTTAGCACTGATATTTAAGAGACAGTATAAAAACCTTTTTTACTGACTAGATTGCAGTAACTCTGGATTAGCTGAAAATCAGTAAACTAGAACAGCTTTATACCAGTATCTGTTCGTTTAATTCAAAGTCAGCCTGATATACAACATCTTTGGTTTTCATTTTTTAAAAAATCTATTATGGCTCCGGTTGGTGTAGCTCAGTGGATTGAGCATCAGCCTGCGAACCAAAGGGTCGCTGGTTCGACTCCCCAGACAGGGCACATGCCTGGGTTGTGGGCCAGGTGCCCAGTAGGGGGCGAGTGAAAGGAAACCACACATTGAGGTTTCTCTCCCTCCCTTCCCCTCTGTCTAAAAAATAAAATAAAATATTTTTTAAAAAGAAAGCATTAAAACTATTTTAAAAAATCTATTATATTAGTTAGACTGGACTCTCAGACCCATGGTAGCCAGAACAATGTCCTAGAATAAATAGATTTTCATTCTCTTAGGCTGTAAGTATCTTTAATTTAAAAAAAAAATCAAAAGGAGTGAGACATCTGTTTCTATGGAAAACAAATAGTCTTAGATATTTTCTCTGTGGTTCCTACCACTGTGACTTTATTATTAATTATTAAGACAAAGAGACAGGAAAGCTGGCAGAGGAATGTGTACAGCTTTTTTGAGATTCTCATTCGTGGCTATAAATACAAAGGTAAAAGCAGATACATTCAAATTGCCACATGATAAAAGATTTTATACAATGTTTTTAACTTTTTAATGGTACTTTCATATGGCTGTGAAAGTGTAACCTAGATAAAGATTGTTTGCAGAAATAATTTTATCCTGGAATAGTGGCTCCTATTTAGCTGACTGTACGATAAAATTTTCCATGTAGAATTGTGCTGAAGTCTGAGTCCTCCAGATTAACCCAAACACAATTGCTGAGGGCTGAGACACAGAACCTGTTTAAAAAAAGCTCTGCAGGTGATTCTAATAAGATGCCTCAGTTAAGGGCCACTGCATTAGAAGAAGGGACAAAGAAACTCTAGAAAATACTTCATGCTCTAAAATTACAGCGAAAAAGGAACAACTTCACAAGTGCTTAAAATGTGGGAATTATACCACCTGCATGAAGTAAGCAAAAATCAACAATTATAATTCTAATTGTAACTTTAAACTAAAAAATTAGCCAGATTAAGAAACAAAAGTGCTCCTAAACTAGTAGGATGGGCACTAGTAGGATTGGGGGCAGAAGAAGAATACGCCATTTTCAGACTTCTTTTTAAAAAGTATTTAGGAAAAAGAGATATTTACTTTCTTTTTACCATTACACCTATTTTCATAATATCCAAAAATGATGTGGAAATTCCAAATCTGAAAATATTGGTTGAAGTAAAATCTGCAGTAATTCTGGGCATCTGCTTATAAAAATATTCAATGAGAATATTACAGAAGAGGGTAAGAAGCAGACGTGGTAGATGATACAGGAAGAGCAGTTATGCTCTAGAAAACTTTAACGGAACAGGGAAACGTTAAGTTTGGGGCCTCCTGCCTGTTGGCAGACACAGCCAGCCTACACTACATCTCTAACCCCCGCCTAAACCAACACGTGGGATGTCTGATAAAGCCACAGGCAAACAAAAACGCTAATGCCACTGAGTGCAAACTGCTAGTGGATCTTAAAAAAAATCAGAACCCGTGAAGGAAAGGAAAAGATTCTTCTTAGTCCACTAATAATAATAATAATAATAATAATAATAATAATAATAAAGATTGCATTTCTGAAAGAAAAAATAAGGTACTAAAAGGACAGGAGAAAGTTGGAAAACAGCAGTGCTAGTACTGATCTAGAGTACAAGCAAGAATGATTATAACTTCTGAATATAGGTAAACCAATGCTTCCTTTGCCACAGAATGTTCCACAAACATGTTATCCACATGGACTAATGAACCCCTTTGCTTAAAGTGTCTAGTTTTTCAGAAAGAACAAAAAGTCATTATATATTAATTTGTAAGCAGGGAAGAAATGAATTAGAAAAATTCCAAAAATAACTAACAACACTACAAACACTTTTTTCTAAAGATAAGGTTAAAAAAAAACTGCTAGCAAAGGGAACGCAGAGGTATTAATAAATTCAAATCAATAATCCTGAAACTGGTGTTTGATTTATTTCCTCTCCCTCCACTCTTGCTAAGCAAATTCAAGTAGCAATTAATATCTTTCCTATACTAGAAAGAATATTGTTCTAGTTATTACCAATAGCTACTATTATAACAAGTAAATACCATGTGCAAAGAAGCCTTGTGCTAAGTGCTCTTTGTACATTATCTCTTTCAATCCTCACCATGACTACGTATTCTTTTCCTTTCCATTTTACAGATGAGGAAAAACCTAGGCTTAGGACACAAAACCAGCAAATGGTATTGGGGGGGGGGGTCAAAAGTTACGGTCTGACTCCATAGCCAGTGCTCATAACTATAAACTGAAGCAGTATTTTTCTTAGCATTCTTTTATCAAAAGACTGAAGTTCACATGCAATTTGGAATAAATATGCGGAAAGGGAGCACAGGAAGTGGTGTAGAAGTACTTTATAATTTATCAAGATAAGAGCACCTGCACTGCTTTTTTAAGACCAGAAAAAAAAACACCCTGCAATAATATAAAACCCCCAACTCTTTTCTGGCCCTGTTTTTACTAAAATGGACAAGTTTTTTCTTTAACAAGATGGTCAAGCAGCACCTACAGACCACAGTACATAAATCACTCTGGTTTAGTGGTGGGGAGGGCATTATGCAACACTTCCCAGCACAGCACTCACCAGGATATTTTACCGCCAAGACACTTAGGCACCTCCTCCCCAGCTAGACAGCCTGGCTCCTTCATATTCCCCTCAGGAGATAGGGTGGAAGCACAGAGCTCCACTTTCTAAGGCACAGAGGGCAGCTGAAAGTCCTGCTCAGCCCTTCTGGGCAACCACAGGCGCCAATAAATCAGCCACAGGCGATTTCTCTCATCCCTTCCCGGCTTGAAGTGGCAGCGAGATACAGTGCAAAAGAGCACAGCCTAGCCTTGGGAGATAAGAGATCTAGGCTTGAATTTTACTGCAAATGGCTGCAACACTGAAGCCAAGTAAATCTCTCTGAGCCTGTTTCCTCATTTGTTTGTCATATGGAGACAATACCACCGCCTTCTGGTGAGTATTCAAAATTTATCTATGAGAACAGCTAGCCACTGCAAATACTTAATAAACAGCAGCAACCAAACCTGAGCAGAATCCATCTCCGTTACCTTCAAATATTGATAAGATAGTCAAGGGAGGGCTGGACAAAAAGGTGTAGCAAGTCATGTGAGGCCCCTCCCTCCCTTCCTTGCTGACCATTGGGGGATGATGTTTCACTGCTTCCTAATAACCTCCCAGCCATCAGTACTAATCTATTCCATGTCCTATCCCGTCACTGTTTTGTCCCCTATTAAAAAGCTGATGTCTGATAATGGATTAACAGTTTAGTCTTAATTAAAACATGTACAGATTATTCAAGAGGACTTTGATGCCTTAACCTTAAGGAAACAATGCTGCAAATGTTGTTTCTTCTTGTAGAGAACAGGGCTGAATGGAGAAGTGGAAGGTGGGGGTGGGGGAAGGGCAGCTTTGAGCTCTAAAGTACATCGTAGCCATTCTATTTCACCTAGAAATAGTGCCAAGCCCATTTCTTAAAATACCAAAACCATCACACACTGGCCAAGTCTGATTTCTCAATAATCTCGATCGAGCCAAGTATAACCAACTCTGGCACATCTACAGTGCATGGGTTAAATGGCACTGCTGCACTCCTGGGGTAGTAAAGAGCACAATGACCAAGGTGTCCGAAGTGGGTGGGTTACTCAAGAGGTCCAGGACCTCGATCAAGCTTCACACTTGCTCTTTAGGCCGGTGTCCTCATCCGTAAAATAAGAGGAATGAACTGGATTTTCTATAAGGCCCCCTTCAGCTTTAAAATCTGTGACCACAAAGTGTACTTTATACACTTGACAAAATCCTGTGAGAATGAACAGCTTTACCAAAAAGGCTTGACTCTGAAGAGAATGAATGCCAGATTTAATCCCTTGAGAGAAACCAGGCATTAATTTATGAGACGTGTTAGCTGCTGTCAAGTTCAGGGGCTGCCTAAGCAGCTCAAGAACAGCTTGTTTTCTCCACATGAGTGCTATCAGCTAGGGAAGGAAGTGATAGATGGGGCAAGCTTTAAAAATAAAAACTGGCCCTGGCTGGGTTGCTCAGTTGGTTGGAGCATCTTCCGGAGATTTCAGGTTCCATCCTAAGTCAGGGCACTGCAAGAAGCAACCAATGAATGTATAAATAAATACAACCAAATCGATGTTTTTTTTAAATCTCTCTCTAAAGGAAAAAAGTAAAATTTTTAAAAAGGGAGAAAACTGGATATGCTTAGAATGAGATTCATATAATCTGAAAAAAAAGAGAAATGAATTATGGGACCAGAGGGGTACTTCCTGCTCTAGAAACAAGGTAATCACAAATGGGAGTGGGACGGGAGGGAGGGCATTGGCCTCTGCAGGCTGCACCTGAAAACCCACCCACTCTAAAACTAAAAGGGTCGGCTCGGGAGCCTGCGGAACGCCGCACGCTAGTTGGGGCTGCCCGCGCGGAGTCGCAGCACGGCCTGCGGCAGGGGTCCTCGCGCGCGGTCCTAGCCTACGTCAGGCCCCAACAACTGCCTTGTAGGACAGTGAAGGGCGGCTATGGGCATCCTCGGCCCAGCGCTCACTCGCGATTGCCATTTTCCTCCTTGCCCTGATTGACATGTCAAACAGACCAAAAATACCCCACTCCCCAGCTACTTGCATCTGTTCCACGACCGGCGCAGCTGCAGGCCGCCGCCACCCCAGGCGGCTCCCGGCGGGAGGGACAGAGCCTGGAGCAGCCCACAAGGGCTGGGCGGCGTCGCTTACCCAGACGCCGCTGCGGCAGCCAGCCGGCTCCTCCATGCGGGAGGGGCGGCTACCGCGCCGCAAGCGTCACGCGGCGGCGCCAGCTCACGCACCCCGCGGTCCATTCTCGCGCGGCTTCCCGCGCTGGCCGCCCCGTGGTGAGCCCACGTGACCGCGCGCCCGGTAGCCGGGAACGATGGGCGCAGGGGCCGGAGTGTGCGTGCGTGCTTACGTGCGAGCCCGCCCATCCGCTCAAGTGGCCAGGAGGGGTTGGTCCGCGCTCGGCCGCCTCTGCCACAGTCTGCAGTCGTGACTCTGTAGGCGGAAGCGTGGAGATGAACCTGGGCGTTACATGCTCGCCACACACAACCGCGTGACCTGGGGACTTTCCCCGGAATGTGCAAAAGCATGGGCACCCCTTCGGTCCGGGAGTGGGGGTGGGGAAGGATGTGCCCGCGTGTCCAAAGAGAGAGTGAGGCGGACGCGGGGCCAGGGAAACTAAGTCGCGGGAGCTTAGGGGAGGCTGGCTGGGCGGGGTGGGGCATGGGTGGGGGAAGTGACTCAAAGCCAGAGGCCGACAGGCCCATGGAAGGCAGGGTGGGGGGAGCGTGAGGAATGGGCGACCCTGAACGCACTGGCCACGTCCAGGACTGGTTGAGGTTGCCAGTGCCCCCAGAACGCCTGGGACGTACAGCGAGGCAGGGCCCAGCTGCTGTGTTCTCCCGGGCAGGGGTCTGACATCTGAACAGTGTGGGAAAGCAGCATCTAGCCCTTGGGGAGTCGGAAGTAGCCCAGTCCCATCCAGCTGTGCAAACGAGAGGAGGAGGTCCCAAGCCTACCCTTGGGAGAGGGGCAAAAGGGGTGGGTAAGCCGCCGCCGTGCCGGGCCCCCGCGGTGCGGGTTGCGCCAGTCTCCTCAGAGCCCGACGCAGAAACTTGTAACAGGCGACCGCGGGTGCCCCTAGCAGCCAGCGGCGGAGTGGGTGGGCGGGCGAGAGGGAGGGGAAGGCTGGCGGACGCCGCAGCGAACTGGTGGGCAGACCCGGAGTCGCCGCGTAAGCGGGGCCGGCTCAGTGCGGTGCGGCAGGCGCGGCTGTGCGGCAGCGGAAGTCCTTTGTTGCAGCACAGTCCCTGGCAGAGCCAGAACCTCTCCGCGCAGCCCAGCCCGAGCGCCGCGCTTCGCCGCCACTGCAGCCCGCGGCCCCTTCGCCTCCGCCCGCCTTTCCCGTGGCTGATTTGCCTTAAACTCCCTAAAATCTCCGCAACCTCGGTTCCCGCTGCGGCCGGTGAGTATTTGTCAGTTGTGGGACTATTTGCGCAACTTTGGCCCGCGCCTAAGGGTGGCGGGCCGCGGGGCCTGGCGGAGTGCGGGGTCGGAACGGCGGCGACCCGTGCGGGGAGCCTGAGCGCAGCGGACACGCTGCGAGGACCCGGCGACTGGCGGCTGCCGGGCCGCCTGCTCGATCCTGCCGCCCGCCGGCGCGTCCGCTCCGCGACGTGCGGCCTCCCTGAGTCGGAGGAGAAGCCTCCGAAGAGATTAGTTCCCACATCATTTACCTTCTTTTCCCTTTCTTTCTCTACCTTTATTATTATTATTATTTTTTTTTTTGAAGAGGGGGGTAGGGAAGGGAGGTGTAGACGGAAGGCGGGAGGACCCGGTTGATTGACGTGCCCAGAGCCCGCTTCTCTCAACTTACAGCTGCGGCTCCACGGCGGGTGGGAGGGGGGAAGTGTCCCGGAGCCCGAGGCCGCAGACTTGGGCGCGCTCCGAGGGAGGAGGCGTAAGAGCCGTGCAAATTCTTGCCACGCTCTTTCCCACCCCCACTTGCCGGCACACAAGCTTTTTGTTCAGTAAAAAGTAGTAGGTCTTGGGTTTGGGAATTTTCAGTGGAAAAGATATCTTTCCTGGGAAAAAGTGCTTTCGCTTCCAGTGGTGGGCGCTTACTAGAAGTTCTGTTAGTGTTGGGTAAATGTGTTGGATGTAGATCGGGAGTCGTTACTAGTAAAATATGTAGGCTTGGGTCTGAGCTCAGTCTCCTTCCCACTCCCCCATGTAACCAACGCGTCTACATGATCGGAAAGGCTGACATGACATTTTCCAGATTAGGAGCGTCAGGGAGATGTTGGTGAAAGCCCTTGATGTTTTCTGGAGATAGTAGGGCATTGGTATGTATGTAATAATATTTCTAAATCAGCGTGGTAGGGACGCGCACATTGTCCACTGACCTAAGTGTATTTCCATACAGTATCACGGCAGGAAAATTATTCCAGGAAAAATTTCCCTTTGACACTCGAATCCAAGGAGGTCCCAGGCTTTTTGAGGCGACTTAGAATCAGTTTTTTGAGCTGAAGTTCAAGCCATTCTGGAACAGAGTTGGTGAAGGATGCAATTCTTAACGATAATTTCAAAGCAATCACCGTCATCTCCTTTGAAACACAAATTAGATCTATGAAACTTTTTCAGTGCAAAAGGATATGATGAGGAGAATTGGGATGCAAAAAAAGATGAAACTTGACTGAGGACTGGCCATCAGAACCTCAAAACCTTCTTTTTGAATCACTTGCTGGATAGCAGATGTAGTCCCAATAACTGAATAGCTTTGGGAGCTAGATGGTGGCTTCATTTTCTTAAACAGAGAAAATTGAAACATAGTGGAGGTGAAGTGCTTTTCCAAGGATTAATAAAGACAGTATGCAGTACAGCCTTCAAATAACATCTTATATTCATTTTAAGCAGTTTTCTCTATTACGACCAGATTTTCATCTTATAGAATAACTGAGGTCCAGCAGTCTTTCCTGAAGCCTTTCTATTCTTCCCACTCCAATATAGTGGCCTCCTTTGGGGTGGAGGTGTGGGGGAACTAGTGCATCATGGTCAGAGAAAAAAGAAACCATGTCTAACCAGGACCTTAGCAGAGCATGAACACAGTCTCAGCCACTTGCCCTTGACCTTGTGTTTTGATTTTGTTTTTACACCTAAGTCGTTGTACTTTAGCATCATTTCCCATTATAATGTGCAGGAGAAAAGAAGTGCCTGCTTTCAGGCCTCTCCTCCATCCAGGAAAAAGTGCTAAGCCTTTGCTATTAACCTTCTGTCCAAAAGGGAAGGATACCATTTGGGATAAAATACAGAACATTTTCCATAGATTTTTATTTTTAAGCTACAATCTGCTGTCTTCCCCAAAAGATCAAGGTATATTTCAAAAACAATTGCTTGAGAGGTCACTTTGGCCTCTCTAGGATGTTTTCTCCTGATGTTGTCTTCTTGCGCTAATATCTCTTACCATAAAATATTGAAATTACATCATTTATTCTTATATTCTTTTTTTAAAAGATTTTGGTTTTTAGAGGGAGAAAAACATGGGTATGGAAGGAAAATTGAGTGATTGCCTCTTGCATGCCCCCAACTGGAGACCTGGCTGACCTGCAACCTAGGCATGTGCCCTGCCTGGGAATCGAACCAGTGACCTTTCTCTTCATAGGCTGATGCTGAATCTGCTGAGCCACAACCAGCCAGGGCAATTCTTATATTCTTATGTGAACCAAATTAAAAGTGATTCATGCCCTTTTTTTCTCAAAATAGAAACCCTTTATTATAAAGTCTATGCTCTTTCTAAGAATTCAACCTACATAAAATATAAAAATGAAGATCTCTCTCCCATTCCCCAGAGATAATCACTGTTAACAATCAATTCCTTGTGTAAAATGAGAGGAGGCAAGATTTGATCGAAAGTGTGCTTTTGTGTATGCCTCACTCTGCCTGGCGATGGCCCGTCAGATGATTCATGAGCTCATGCTCTCTGTTCACCACTCAGGTTGGTGAGCATTGAGCAGGTAGAGGAAAGGGAAATGTTTTACATCAGGCTGATTTGAAATTCTGGGATTAAGTAACAGACGTGAGAGATTAAATATAACAGGGCTGCTGTGTTAGGTCAGCCCTAATATACTACTCATTGTACCTTGGTGGACTAGTGCTTGTTCTCACACTTTTTGAATGTTGATGTCCAGCCTTTCATGGGTTGATTTATACCAGCCAAACTCATTGAAACAAAATAGAACCCTCAAATGATAAGAGTATCATAATTTATAGTTGGGAAGGAGTGGATATCCTTGCCATGAAGACCACTGCCAAGATATCCCTGTGGTGCTGTTGGGATTAGGGGTTCCTCTATCCAGAGGTTGCATACCAAACATCAAGGAAAGGAAATTAGAGGAAAGACGGGGATTAGTGACTGTGGTTTTCAGATGTGCCATGGAAGGAGATAGTACATATTTCAGATAGATTTCTAACTATATTTGTATTGTTGCTTGTATAGTAACTACAAGCAATCTTAGGGAAAGTACAGAATCACTTATTACTTAACCTGGTATATTCAAGAAGAAAGAGCTGTGAAGTCGTTGATGATGATCTGAAAACAAAACCCCAAAATAGTACATAGACATTTAGTCACAACATTGGTTATTTGAGGATGTTGAGGGCATGCATGTTTTTTACTGCCCTCATGGGCAGTGGCAGTCAGCGGATGGAAGAGGAGGTGGGGAAGGGGCAGGTATTCTGCATGTCACATGGGGCAGTATGAGAATGGGGTGACTCTGGGAGGCCTAGAATGTTCATTGCAAAGGGACACTTGAGCTAATTGTCATTGCTAGAGTATCGTCTGGTTTATAAAAACAAGCTTAGGGCTCTGAATCGAAAGAGAGTTTGAGTCTCATCTTCTAATTACAATATGAGCACTTGATATCAACCATTGAACCTGTTTCCTCATTTACAAAATGAGGTTAATAAAATACCTACCTCAGGGTTGTTGTGAGAATCAATTATATACTGTATGGGAAATTGCTTTGTAAGTTTTTGGCTACTACAGGGTAGGGCAAAAGTAGCTTTACAGTAGTTCATATGGGAAAATAATACAATAATTAATAAGTAGTAACACAAGTCCTGGCCAGGTAGCTTAGTTTGTTAGAGCATCATCCCAATATGCTAAGATTGTGGGCTCGATCCCTGGTCAGGGCACACAAAAGAAGCAACCAACCAATGATTGCATAAGTAGGTGGAACCAACAAATCAGTGTTTGTGTCTGTCTATCTCTCTGTGTGTGAAATTAAAAAAAAAAAAAGTATGTTATAAATAAATAATACAAGAATAAATCCTGTGTTTCATATGCAACTATAAGCCTGCTTTTCTCCCACCCTTTATATAAAAGTTGCCGTTATTGAAATAAAGCTAAATAAATAAATAAATAAAAACTTATTTACATCAACATTTATTCATTCAAAAACTCATCAAACATAAACCAAATATCAGGCAGCTGTTAGAGGTTCAGGGATACACTGATGACTGAGACAGTGCCCTGATCTCAGGGAGCTTACTGCAAAGCAGGGAAGCCACATAATGATAATCCTCTGCCCTGAGTGTGGTGATAGATATAGCATCCCACATTGGGTGATACAGTATTTGTCACTCTGTAGTGGTAGGTACAGGCTGTTTTAGAAGCACAGAAGAGGGGCATCTGCCTTACCCTGGGATCAGAAAGAAACTTCCTGAAAAGAATGAACTGGACATGGAAAAAGCTCTGAGCAAAGGGAATAGCATGTATGAAAGCATGAAGGCTTTGCTGTGTTAGATGCTTTAGGTTGAGGGGGAATCTTAATTAATTAGATTTACGGCTTAAAAAATGTAGTTAAGCTTCTTAGAGTGAACATACTTTTGTGATACTCTTCACTGGTTTCATTTCATTGACTTCATTAGATAAAAATGTGAAGTTTTCAGGGTTTTGGTTAGAACTTAAAAAATCAGAGTTCTAAAACTGGAAAGACTACAATGAAAAAATATGTGCATATCTGCTGAAAGAAGGAAATGGGTAGGCCTTCCCCCAGGTCGTCGAGCTGCCTCACATTATTCATTCAGCAGCTTTTACTGAATACATGTTATGTTGCTGAGAAATAAAGACTAAGTCCTTGCCTTCAAGTTGCTCATTATCTACAGGGGAGACCAACACATAGAAACTTGTGGTAGCTGTCTTTCTTAGCACTTTTAACTTTGTCATAGACACTGCCTCACAGTAAGTTTGAAGATTACCATACCTATTCTTAGATAAGAACTGAGTTGAGGCAAAAGTTGGTGAAGCAACCTGCTTAGAGTCACACCTAACAAGTGGCAGAGCCAGAATTTGAACCCTGGCTTTAACACCCACTTTATGTTGCTGCTCTGATGATTAAAATAAGTGTGATAAATACAAGATGAGATAATACCGAGTGATATCAAAACCTAAAAGAGTGGGAGAAGTCACAGAAGGCTTTCTGGAGGAAGTGATAAACCGACTAATGACAGATGGGAGATTCAGACAGAACTAATCAGCATGACTGAAAATGGAGGTAAAAAATACATGAAGAAATGGGGAGTGCTGGGAAGGGAAGCAATTTTATGTTTGTCTTTTATGCCTGAACATGAAATGCGAAGCAGGAAGTAGCCAAACAAGACTAGATGGGTGGGCGCAGAGGGCTTTATATGCCTTGTTAAAGAGTTTGTACTTTAGCCTGAGGATATGTGAAGGGAACTAGAGGGTATAAGCAGAAGAATGATAGGGTCTGGTTTTCTTCTTGAGTCCTCTGAGGGTGAGGGACCAGTTAAGGAGCCTGTTGTAATAACTCAGAAGTGATGATAGAGGCCTTAGGAGTTCAGGGAAGGTAGGGATAGAGTCTCAGACAGATCCGAGAAGTATTTAATGAGAAAAATTGGCAAGACTTAATTATGAGGAAGGAGTCCCAGGTGACTCCCAAGTAGCTTGGGTGATTAGTACATAGTGGTGCCAGCTAAGACAGAGTACTGGTGGAGGAGCAGTTTTAGGCGGGTCCCAGAGTCACAGAGTGTATACTTTGGAATAGATACAAGTTCCACAAAGTGAACTTTTAAGAATACGAATGCCACATGCAAAAAGGGATTTTATGGTGAAGCTGCTTTTTGCTGAGAAGCTTACTGTTCACACATTGCCCTCTGGTGGTCAAAAGATGCCATGTTTCTTTAGTATAAACAAATCAAAATATTGAAACTTGGATTAAATACTTTTCTTCCTCCACTCCTGGAGGGAGAGAGGAATATTCCAGAAGCCTCTGTGTTACCTTTACTTTCTGTGTGGATTAATTCATTTCATAGACACATAATACAGCTGAACTACAGTAATACCTCACAAGTAATCGGGTGTCCCGGGCTGGACAAAAGACTAAGGCAATTTGTTGCTCATCAGCAATTAAAATAGATGAAACAAAGTGCAGAGGTTAAAACTTTATCTTACTCATAGAACACTTTCCAATGTTTTCACAGTAAATTATTTATGTAGATTCAGTTTGACGAATTTTTGTCTTAATTTTATAACCTGTAACTGATTGAAATGGTGGGCAGCAAGAGTTCAGCACACCTTTTAGAAGTGACAACTGTTGGCTTGACACACATGGAGACAGAAAAATACTGACCCAGCAAACCACAATCTCCAAAAGCATAACAGTCTCAGGTCTTTTGTAGGTGCAAACAACCCTTGAAAATTTGAATAGCTCCTATATTTCAATAAAACCTAGTTAATGCAGAGGAGAAAGCAGGCAGCCTAGTGTGCTGTTCTTGGGAGCTGCAGTTAGAATAGTAGGAAGAGCCCTAGACCAGGAGTAAGGAGCCCAGGGTCCTATCCTGCCAGCCACCAAAACTAGACGTGACTTTAAACGTATCATTAACCTCTTAGCACCTCAGTTTGTTTTCTCATCTATAAAGCAGCAGGTTGAACTTTTCATCTCTTTGTAAAATTCTATGAACTATGTTCACAATGATGACATTAATAGTTAAGAAAATTGTATTATGCTTGGATTGAAAAGACAAAAAAATTTTGTCATCTTTAATTTATACAAGAGTCCTATGAGAAGTATGATTATCTGTATTTTATAGATGAGAAAAGTAGGCTTAGCAGGGAAATATGTTTAGTGGTAGAGGTGGTATTCATATCCATTGGTGTCTGCTTCCTGGGCTCTTAGTTAATACGTTCATTTAATAAGCATGCATTAAGGGCCAGCTATGTGGGAAGAGTGTGCTAGGCACAGGGAACAAACAAAGCCCATCAAGCCTCGTCCCTGTCCTGGAGAGTTCAGCTAGGCACTGCTGTACAGTAACTCTGCTGCTGTTTAATGATATAAATGATACGACAGCACATGAAGATTTTAAAAGATTTTATTTAGTGTGTGAGCATAGAACTCAGCCACCATTTATAGCATTGTTTCTATGGAAATATGTATTTCAGGTTCCAAATAACTAACTTAAAAATAAAGTTTTAGAACATCATTCGGTTATAACTTCAGAACCTCCTGTATTGCCCGGGCTGGGTATCTCAGTTGTTTAGAGCATCCTCCTGATACAGTGAGGTTGCAGGCTGAATCCCGGTCAGGGCCATACAGGAATCAACCAATGAGTGCATAAATGAATGGAACAACAAATCAATGTTTCTCTCTCTCCCCCTTCCTCTAAAATCAATCAAAAATGTTTTTAAATACAACTTCCTGTATTAAGTATTGAGTGTACAGTCTAATAACCAGTCACAATGCCTACTCTAAAAAGTGAATAAAGTTTTCTGAACTTCACAGTGGCTGTCGTTTAAATGCTTTGAAGTGAAACCTTTTATTTTGGGGAGCCTCTACAACTGGTTCTTCCTGGAAATTTCTGGGAAAATCCTAGAGAATTTAATTAAATTTAAATTTAGAAATTGGATTGCATACCCTGGAAAATGGTATTCTAGGAAAGAATTTTACTGCGGTGACTTTATTTTTATAGATGGCAAAATTGTTAAGGCCATGATCTCAGGCTGAAGAGTCATATCAGCATGTATTCTAATCTTACCAAGTCCTCTGTAGCTTTAGGAAGGTTATATAATATTCTGTGTCTCTGTTTTCTTATTTGAAAAATGGGCCTTAAAACTTCACCTCCTTTGTAGGGTTCGTTATAAGGATTAAATGATACAATTGTATACATAATTACATGCATACATACTGTATATAATACATACGAGCCCTGGATGGTGTGGCTCAGTGGATTGAATGCCGGCCTGCAAACCAAAGGGTCACCGATTGGATTCCCAGTCAGGGCACATGCGTGGGTTGCAGGCCAGGTCCCTGGTTGGGGGGCAACCACACACTGCTGTTTCTCTCCCTCTCTCCCTCCTTTCCACTTTCTCTGAAAATAAATAAATAAAATATTTTTAAAAAATACATATGATATGCACACACATTTTCTTAGACTAGAGCCTGGTACATTGATAGTAAGGCCAGTAAAACAAATCTGCCTTCCCTTCCATTCCATTTTCAAGCTTTGTTTGAGCTGTTTCTCCCCAGTTATTCACATAGACACATACGGATTACGGAGATGCCTTTCCCTTTGCTTTCTCTTTCGTTTTTTTAAGTATATTTCATTGATTACACTATTACAGTTGTCCCATGTTTTTCTCCCCTCTATCCCCTCCACCCTGCACCCTGCTTTCTCTTTTTCTTTACTCATTCATCAAGGCTTCACTTAAATCCTACATCCTTCCTAAAACCTACTGTTCTAGTATAATTCATACTTTTTTCTTTTGAAACTCTTCCTGAACTTTATTCAATATAGTTTAGTACTTAATTATTCCCAGATTGTTTTTTGATTTAAAATTTAATCCCTTATATGTAATTGGCTCTATTGTATACCATCCTTCTTCACCCTCTAGTTCAGTGCTCTATGCAGCATAAGGAATATTGTAGGTGTTCAATACATTCTGGTACTCTGAATTATAAACATGAGAGAATCCTTTCATTACATTTCAGTCTTCTTAAAAAGCTAATCTGTAGCTCTCAAATCCATGTACATACATTCAGTAAGACACAGAAATACAGCCCTGGCTGGTGTGACTCAGTGGATTGAGCGCTGGCCTGCAAACCTAAGGGTCGCCAGTTCTATTCCCAGTCAGGGCACATGGATTGTGGACCAGGCCCTCAGTGGGGGGCATGTGAGAGGCAACCAGTTGTTTCTGTCACACATCGATGTTCTTCTCTCTTTCTCCCTCCCTTCCCATCTCTCTGAAAATAAAGAAAATCTTTTTTAAAAAGCCACAGAAATATATACAAGGAAATGACTATATGTACACACACGTATTTAAAGGTCCAGAGGTAACAGATCCAGAGGTAATTTTTAATAGTCCAGAGACTAGCATGCTGAATTGAGTCTGATGCTAGGCTCTGCTGTGGACTCACTGAGGCTATGCAAATCATCCTCATGGGCCTCCTTGGTAATGCAAGACTGACACAAATTAGAGAGTGATTATTTGCCTTAGAGACAGAATCAGCTCCATAGTTTTTTTTAAGTTACTTCTTCATCCACTTTATATGCTTATTTATAGGCCCTTAAATTATCATTTGATTAAGGCTAGGTCAAAAGGACATCCAGCAAAACTTTTTTTCCAATTTAAGAGCTTTAGTAATGAAAGAAAAGTATTTCTGAAATCTTACAATGTCAGTGAGAATTTACTGAAATAGCTTACACAGTATAATTTGGGAACATGTCTACTGAATAAGACTAGGTGCAAATATACAGATAAAATCATATTACAGATAGAGCTGAGATGGGGGCAGTCACAAGTGCAAGAGCCCCGTGCCAGTAAGCCCGGTGTTAAGGACTCATGCACCATCCTTATATTCGTTGAGAAGAGCACACTGCCTTGTACAAAGGAATATGTAGTAACTACTGTACAGTGGTTAGTACCCATCTAGGTGGTCAGGAATCCTAGTACCTACTTTACCAGTTAACTATACCCTTGATACATTATTCAGCAGCCATAGATCTTTGCCCTTCTATGAAATAAGAATTTGGACTAGGTTAGATGTCTTTTTGTTATGAAAGTCTATGAATATCTAAATTGTGTAATGTGCTTGGTGGCTGTTTTTAAAATTAAGATGAACTGGTAAACTTTCTCAAACTAAATGTTTAAAAATCCAGTGTAAAATTTTTGCGTCATCTAACTCCTTATTCTTCTGGGAGAACTGTATGCACACTGGGCGTCCTGTCCTTAGGCGACCCTTTGGCTTTAGATCTCATTTGAAGTTTCTGCTCTCAGTCCCATGCCCTTGGCTTCTAGCTGTAATAAATTTGTTCTACCAGTGATGAAGCTAGTGACACACAAAAAAGCCACCACCAATTTCAGTTACAAAAACAAGAACAACTGAAATATAATAATCCTTTTATTCAAAACTGTTGGCAAGCTTTACTGTAACAAAGTGTACTAAATTTTTTAGTAGCATTATTAAGGATATCAAAATCTTGAAAAGAGCAAACTTCTTTTGGAATTTGAGTGAAATTTATTGTTTAATAAAATTATAATGCAAAAATTATTCTCAAGCGATAACAAGCTAAAAGTCCCACAGGAATTTAGATCCCTTACCCTGGACTCCCACAACCCTGCGCGCACGCGCGCGCGTGCGTGCGTGGGGGTGTGTGTGTGTGTGTGTGTGTGTGAAGCATTCTTAAAGCTTTTCTGAATGAGGTTTAACACGAACAGAGTTGCTGGTACTGATGTGTGAATGATTGCTGTTAAAAGTCAGTCTACCTAAAATTATTTTTACTTAGAACTTGGACATTTGCATAATGACATTGATGAAACAACAGTTTTAGGTCAGCCTGGAAGTAGTAGTATTAGCGTTAATTTTAGACACAGTACTTGTTCAGCTTCCGGCTCTATGAGACGAAGATTGAAACAGACATATGGAGGCAGTGAGATTCATACTCAGGCCTGTCTGACCCAGAGCCCTTCTTTCCCCCACAGAACAATGCCTTCTTCCACAGAGCAGGCACTTTACTGAGTACATGTTGAATGAAGTCATTAACCTAGAAAAAGTCAAAATTCTCGTGCATTGTGTATCCTTGAGATTACAGAATACCTGTGCTATTGCTGGCTCTCAGTACTTTATACAGTGTCTGGTACACCAAAATATTCAATAAATATTTGTTGAATTAATAAGTGTACCTTAAAGTGCTATTGATGCTCTTGTTTTAGAGTTTTGTTTGTGTTAACACAGAATATATGCATTTTCACTAATTTAATTGATTGCAACTATAGCTACAAATGTGCCTGTCATCTTGGTCTTCTATATAGTTGCATTAGTTTTGGTTGCTGACCATAAAACTGCTTTTCATTTAAATTCAAAGGGTCTTTGGGACCGTTAAGCTCTTCCTGTCATTATTTCAAGCACAGGATATTTAAAACCTGAAAGTTTTTACAGATTAACTGCTGACTTTTGTGCTGCTGGACTTTTATTTGGAAGGAAACTAAGGCCATCTAGTCAAACTTAACTCCTGATAGTTAACATAAGCATCACAACCACACAGTTGCCACAGTTACTTCCATTAATTGTGGTCAATGAGAATAAGTTACCCAAAGCAGCAAATTCTAGATTGGAACTCAGATATGTCAGATCCAAAGCCAGTGTGCTCTTTTCACTGTACCATACTGTCCTCAACATTTGTCCTTGCTTCCACACAGGGCATTCATTATCCTTTGGACAAGTTTGTTTCATTTTAAACACCACTTACTACTAGTAAAATTTTTTTTTGAGATAACAGCCATCCCTCTGCCTTTTTCTCTTTGATTTATTATTCATTAAAAGTCTCTCTGAATCCTACGAAAATGCCTGGAGACCTAGAAATCTCATCCTATGTAAAATCTGCTTGGGGTCAAACTTTTCTCATTTTTCTCACTTCTGCAGTTTTCATTCATAAATACAGTTTTTAAAGATTGCATCACAGTGAATTTTAGGATGTGGATTCATCTTGGTTCACTAGCAATTCCCTTATTACCAGGCATTTCTAATTATAAATAACACATTGATGAAAACCTATGTATACAAATTGCTTTTTGTATTTAGGTACACACTGAACATGATTCCTCACAGTTTTGGCATAGATATCCGAGTCACAAAGGTTGAAATATTGTACCTACCTGAAATACTGGATCTAGCTTATGGAAAAGGCACAGTGGCTGCAATTTCAAGAAGGCAGTAGTTCTCCTTATAAACCGCCTTCATTTCACCAGTGCATTTCAACAATAGTTTTACGTGTGTCCCCGGCTGTGTAGCTCTATCTGTAGGCAGGAAAAAGGAGGCAGGATGAGTCTTTAGGTAGTAGGGAAAAGGGAAGGAGTATGTAATCCACGTGTGATTTGTGACAAACTGATTAAAAAGCAGAGACTGTCTTAATTACTGTAAGGATTAAAGGATTTGGAAACTGAAGAGTGAACATTTTACTTCGCTGAACTGCTTGTTAAATGTTCTTTTTATGTTCAAATTATGTAGGAAATTGTTTTTTGGTAGAAAACAAATTCTGAAGTTATATGTATACAGGTTAAAATTGAGGCTGAAATTGGATATTATTTTAGCTGTGTAATATGATAGATAGGACTTCTAGTGCTCTTAATATTTTCCTCTTCTTTCTTTTTATCCAGAGTCAACTCTCTACATTAAAAATACTTGTAATGTCTACCACATGTTGTTAAGTAAAAAAAAAACTAGTTGCACAAAGTAATATATTATGATACCATTTAGGTTTAAAAAACAAATACACTACAAAAGCAAAAGTATGTGCCTGGCACATAGTAGGTACTCAATATGTGTTGACTCTATGTATCCATAGAAACTGGTCTGAAGATATACAATCCAGAGTGTTTGGAGAGGTTATCTCTGGGAAGAGGTATGCAGCCTAAGGTGTGTTTTTATTCTGTATACTTTTATGTTTGAATTTTTTGCATTGATCATGTGTTACTTTTGTATGCTTTTTTTTTAACAATCAAAAATTAAGAAAAATTTACAATCTGTGGATAAACACCTTCTTCCCAAATAGGTCCACTGCTTCTTTATACCCTCAAGTGTATGCTGAGCAATAAAAGACAGCTATATTCTAACTCTACAGAATTATTGCTCCTATATAATGAGAAAGAAAGCCATGATCAAACCTGTTTGCTTAGTGCCATTTCCATGTAATTTTCAAAATAAAAATTTTCTAAGGAAATTTTCAAACATACAAAATAGAATTATAACTATCTCCCAGCTTCCGTAGTTATCAGCACATGACCAATCTTGTATCATCTGTACAAACCCCCAACCCACTGTATTATTTTCAAGCATATTTTAGATACACCGTTTCATCTATAGACATACCAGTATGTATATCTAAAAGATAAGGACTCTTTTTTTAACAAAACGGAAATGTCCTTATCACATTTAAAAATGAGCAATGATTCCTTATATCTAACATCTAAGAAGTTTTTAATATTAAATTTAACTTGCTATTTTATTTACTTTAATTGTTTATATACTTTAAGTACTTTTATTTATTTTTAAAAAGATTTTATCTATTTTTAGAGAGGGGGGAAGTGAGGGAGAGAGAGAGGGAGAGAAACATCGATGTGTAAGAGATACATCAATTGGTTGCCTCTCACATGCCCCCAACTAGGGACCTGGCCTGCAACCCAGGCATGTGCCCTGACAGGGAATGAAACCGGCAATATTTCGTTTTGCAGGCCCGTGCTCAGTCCACTGAGCCATACCAACCAGGGCATATATACTTTACTTTTAAACTTGTATCTTTTTTCCTTTCAAATTTAATATATATTTTCCCCCATAGAGTTGTAATGAAACCAAAATGATTATTTTTTGCTTTTGATACCTTCGCTTGTATTTCTTAAAATCAAAATGAGTAGTTTGAATAAATGGCCAGGTATCTTCAAATTTAAAAAATGATTCAGGTGTATATTACTGACTTTTGCTACATTGTTCATACCTTGATTGTAATAGCAAAGTCATACAAGTCACAAATCATGATCAAAATTATTCTTCTGTTGAAGTGCTTTTCTGATATCTTGTCTGACTGTAATATTTTTGTTTTACATAGGTCTCTAATTAATAGAAGATGGCAAAGCCCAGCCACAGCAGCTACGTCCTTCAGCAGCTAAACAACCAAAGGGAATGGGGTTTTCTCTGTGACTGTTGTATTGCGATTGATGACATTTACTTTCAAGCGCACAAAGCCGTTCTAGCTGCTTGTAGCTCCTATTTTAGAATGTTTTTCATGAACCATCAGCATAGTACTGCACAACTGAATCTCAGCAACATGAAAATTAGTGCTGAGTGTTTTGATCTCATTTTGCAATTTATGTATTTAGGGAAAATTATGACAGCTCCCTCCAGTTTTGAGCAATTTAAAGTGGCAATGAATTACCTACAGCTGTACAATGTTCCCGACTGCTTAGAAGATATACAGGATGCAGATTGTTCTAGTTCAAAATGTTCATCTTCTGCTTCTAGCAAACAGAACAGCAAAATGATATTTGGGGTAAGAATGTATGAAGATACTGTGGCTAGAAATGGCAATGAAGCCAATAGGTGGTGTGCAGAGCCAAGTTCAACAGTTAATACACCACATAACAGAGAGCCTGATGAAGAATCTTTACAACTGGGTAATTTTCCTGAACCACTATTTGATGTCTGTAAAAAAAGCTCTGTGTCCAAATTATCTACTCCAAAAGAACGTGTGTCACGACGCTTTGGACGAAGTTTTACCTGTGATAGTTGTGGATTTGGCTTTAGCTGTGAAAAATTATTAGATGAGCATGTGCTAACCTGTACTAACAGACATTCATATCAAAACACGAGATCCTATCACAGAATAGTAGATGTTAGAGATGGAAAAGAGAGTAATATCAAGGCTGAATTTGGTGAAAAGGATTCCTCTAAGACATTTTCTGCACAGTCGGACAAGTACAGAGGAGACACAAGCCAGGCTGCTGATGATTCGACTTCAACAACTGGAAGCAGAAAGAGTAGCACAGTGGAGTCTGAACTGGCCAGTGAAGAAAAAAGCAGAGCTGCTGAGAGGAAAAGAATCATTATCAAGATGGAGCCAGAAGATATTCCTACAGATGAACTGAAAGACTTTAACATTATTAAAGTTACCGATAAAGATTGTAATGAATCTACTGACAACGATGAATTAGAAGATGAACCTGAAGAGCCATTTTATAGATATTATGTTGAAGAAGATGTGAGTATTAAAAAAAGTGGTAGGAAAACTCTAAAACCTCGGATGTCAATAAATACTGATGAAAGAGGTGGTTTAGAAAATATGAGGCCTCCTAACAACAGCAGTCCAGTACAAGAGGATACTGAAAATGCATCTTGTGAGCTGTGCGGACTCACAATAACTGAGGAGGACCTGTCATCTCATTACTTAGCCAAACACATTGAAAATATCTGTGCATGTGGTAAATGTGGACAAATACTTGTGAAGGGTAGACAACTTCAGGAACATGCTCAAAGATGTGGAGAACCCCAAGATCTGACAATGAATGGATTAGGAAATACTGAGGAGAAAATGGACATGGAAGAGAATCCTGATGAGCAGTCTGAAATAAGAGACATGTTTGTTGAAATGTTGGATGATTTTAGAGACAATCATTTCCAGATAAACAGTATCCAAAAAAAGCAGTTATTTAAACATTCTGCCTGTCCTTTTCGGTGTCCTAATTGTGGCCAGCGTTTTGAAACTGAAAATCTAGTGGTTGAACATATGTCTAGCTGCCTAGACCAAGATATGTTTAAGAGTGCCATCATGGAAGAAAATGAGAGAGATCACAGACGAAAGCATTTTTGTAATCTGTGTGGAAAAGGATTTTATCAGCGATGTCACCTAAGAGAACACTATACTGTTCATACAAAGGAAAAACAGTTTGTGTGCCAGACATGTGGAAAGCAGTTTTTAAGAGAACGTCAATTGCGACTGCACAATGATATGCACAAAGGCATGGCCAGGTATGTCTGTTCCATTTGTGATCAAGGAAACTTCAGAAAACATGACCATGTACGGCATATGATTTCTCATTTATCTGCTGGTGAGACTATATGCCAGGTCTGCTTTCAGATATTCCCAAATAATGAACAGTTGGAACAGCACATGGATGTTCATCTGTATACATGTGGAATATGTGGAGCAAAATTTAATTTGAGGAAAGATATGAGATCACATTATAATGCCAAGCATTTGAAAAGAACATAAGTCATTTTCTACTGTATTAATGTTTAGTTGCTAGCAGACAAAACACCAAAGCAAAGGATATGAGCTATTTAGAAACTGATTTTCTAAGATGAATTGTTGGAAGAAAATTTTAAGGCCCTTTTACTTTAAGTATTTTTGTTTAGGATCATAAGTATCTATATTTTAGGTGTTATTAAATGTTTATCATTTTTGTTTTTTCTTAATAGAATTCTTTGTTTTTAGTTTGTTTTAGCTATGATTAAAATTACTTTTAAATGTAGACTACAAGTGGTTGTTACCCCTTTAATGACTATTAAACTTTAGTTTCTTATCAATAAGGTGATGACTTCACTATTTCTACTTTTTTTTTAAGGTTATTCTGAGAAATTTTAAACCCAACATTATTGGCCATTCCTGTTTAAATAAAAAAAAAATTTTTTTAAGTCATTAGTTATTTAAAGCTATCCCATTCACTTTTAGCTTTTTTTTTTCTTTTTGGCAAGTTAAACAGTGACTTAACCACTGTTTTTTCCTCCTTCTTAGCAGTGAAATTCTTATTCTTATTAGGTAGGTTAGGTGCACTGAATCTAACCTTGAAAGTTGACATGGGCTCAACTTGGCCTAAAAAGATGGATGGACCTAAGGAAATTCCTATAAATGAGTATTTTCCTATAATTGATAAAATATTATCATTTAATAATCACATTTAAAACTTATATTAAGTGTAAAACCCAATGACTTTACCCCATTTGAGAAATTCGTGGGGACAAGTCATTTTGTTTTGTGATATTAAATTTAACTATGATAGTTAATTAAAAAGACATATCTTGTATTCATTTAAAATAATTTAAAATATTCTGATTTCTAAAGTGTGTTAGTTTATCAATTATTTTTGTTTATATAAATAGATTTTAATAGTTCTCTAGGAATATGACATCTAAAGGAAAATGATTTTTCACCTTTAAAATTACATACTTTTGGAACTTTGAGATTTGAGAAAGCTGCCATGTATATTGATAAAGCTAATAAAATAAAGAAACCAATTACAAATCTGGTTGTTCTATAAAAGTAGAGTGTGCAAAAAAATGTCTTGTGTTTTATACTATTTAAGATTTGAAGAAAATGTGTTGTAGCAAATTGGAGTTTATCACCATGCTTTATTATTATTTTTTCTGTAAAGGACTACAAAATTTGAGGACTATAATATAATCATAGAGCATATAAATGGAAATAGTTTATCATTTTTTAGTTAAAGTAGTATTATTGTTAGTTGTTGCTGACACAGGGTCTACATGAATTACATGTGAATTAAAACACTGGCAAACTGACCCGCCAATAAACACAACTATTGAATAGAATGCCTTTTAATGTGAATTACTTGCATTATAATACCCTTCTCATAATGAAAGGGATTTTAAATAACTCCTATATTTAAAAGTATAATTTTGTGCTTATGAACAGCATTGCTCTTTTTTACATCAGATTTTCAAGATATGCAAGTCATATATTTTATATACAACTTGCATAAAAGAACAAGTTGCCAAGAGAATTGAGAGATCTACTGACTAGCACAGATTTAGTTGACAAAGAAGTATTAGAGCACAGTGTGAACTCAGAGATTTGTGGGGACACCTTGAGGTGTTAAGAACAGCAATAGTACAGGAACCGTGCAGTATTAAAATAATGGGAAGTAGAACTGGGGGAAATACACAAAAAGATAAATGATTTTTTTTTAAAAGCCACATAGCAGAAAAAGTGATTCATCGATTCATCTTAGTCTTGGATACTGTAGTTTAGCAAGTAATTAAATCTGAAATGCAACTTAAAATGAAATATGCTATATACTTTACTGTTAGGAACCCAATAAAAGTTCTGTAACAAACCCAGAGACCATCAGAGAATAGTGTAGAGAGATAAGATAAACCAAAATTTCCAAATTACATAGTATCATAGTAAACAATTTTCTTTGGGGCTATTGTTTTACATGACCCTCATCCAAATGTATTGCAATGGCTTTCCCACAATTAAAGAACAGGGTTCTTTCTAAACACTGCCACTACAACCAATCTATTTCCTAATGGATTGTCTCTATTCCATTAGGCAAGGGGGCTTAACTTAGTGTTTTGACATATACTAATAGCCAGCCATTAACAAGCAAATATATAAACATTAAACATAATCTAGTTTTACGTAACTGAGATGTTTATAGTTTCACAAAGCCACACCTCAGTGCTCTTGTTTTCTCCCAGTCTCATGTTACACCGGACATACACCTTTTGTTCTGGAACTAGCTACAGGCCAGCATAGGCTCCTTTAGGAATAAGGTACAGTTTTCCTTGTTAAGACAAAGAGTTCATTTAAAGGCTACTTGCCTTTTAAAACCAGGAAGAATGAAAAGTATCCAACACCTCTGTCCTGCACAGTTTCCTCTCACTTCTTTCCCCTCTCCTGGGGTGGAGTTACAGCTCTGTGGCGTGCTATTGCTTCTTGCCTTCCAGTGCTGTGAAGACAGTGAATCCAGGTATTGGAAGCTGTGTGCTCCTCCTGCCTTTATAATTTGAGTGATCAGTCTCCAAATTTAAAAATGAAAGAAAAATCTAGATATTTATGCAGTCTTGTTCCTCTTTCTGCCTTGAAACAGTCTTGCTTAAAAGGACTTTTGTTCTCTAGCAAGAAATTCTGGAGGAAATGGAGTCCGTGCCTCACAAGCTTGCCATCAATTACACTGCAACTCAGATGTTTATAGTTCTTCAGTAAACAGGACTAAGAATCTCAAAGGTTAATAAAGGACAACCAAGTAGCAGTAGACAAGGACTCGATATCTTTCATATATTTGGAGAAATGCCTTATCAGATAAGTAAAATGGTATATGGCTAATGTTTATGTGTGAAGTTTGAGTACAGACAAAAATTAGAAGAAGGAGGATTCCAGGGACTACAAAAACTAAAGAATCAAAATACGGAGTTTGCTAGGGCACTCAGTACCAATTAAAAAGGAAACTAATAGGCTGACCTGAAAAATCATTTAAAGTAATGTAGTTGAGAACAAAAATATGAACAAGATAGAAAAGCTGAATAAAAAAATGAACATTTGAAATTTTCTGAGTAAAGATTGAAGTAGTTTGATAGGTTAAAATAATTTGATTAAAAAGTAAATCAGTTGAAGCTACAGAATGCCTAATGAAACAATTACTATGAACATGCCAAGGATATGCCCAAATATTTGACATAATATACCAACTTTTATATTCTAAAAAGGTGGGAAGAGAGGCTGGTGGTGGTTGGCAACATTTTCCTCGGTTAAAACAATACTTGTTTCTCTGAATCAATCATTAAGGAACGTCCGTATTTAATAGATCTCTGGAAAATCCCCCAAAGAACCAGTGTAATAGTTATATTGAACAAAACTTGTGATTTTTGTTAAAAGCTAAATCAGTACCAACCAAAAGAAAAATAACCTGAATCTGTACATGTACACATAGTTGAGAATAAAGAAATTTGGTGTTTTTTATTAATTTTAAATAAGTTTTATGAGTTAAAATTCTTTTTTTTCCATTAATCTACTTTGATCAGTTCCTCATCTTTCCTCACCATCCCCACCTCCTGTGTAACAAGTGCTTCTCAGTGATAAATGCTGCCGCTCTGCAGGCGCACCCTAGCATTACCAAGGCCTAGGATTCTAGGGTCCTGGAAAGTTCTATGGGAACATATTCTTATGGAATGTCTCCCATCTCCTGAATACCTGAGATACAGTAAACGGGGTGACAGGATGAATGCCAGGGAGCTGAAGCAAGTAGAATTATATTGTTATTAAAAAACAAGCTGCAGACCAGATTTGGAAAACTGATCCGTCCATCCTAGGACTCACTAGTAATCCTCGCATCCATTTAGTTAGCTCTGTTTCTACCCTGCTATGATTCACATACGCAATTTTAATTAATCTTCACAGCCTTACGAGGTAAGTATCATTCTAATTTTCCAGATGGGGACTGAGGCTCAGAGAGACTATTTTTTCCCCTGAGACCACACAGAAACTTAATACTAGAGCTGGAATTTGAACCTAGACCTATCTGATTTCTACATTCCTGTATTTACCCATTAAGCTACATACTCCACCCACCAAGAAGCACAAAGAAGGGCCTTTTCAGCCTAGAAACACATGTGATAAAGCTCCTATGAGACTCTGCTTCTTGTTCATCACCTTTCATCTGCGGTGCCTGGTAAGGTAGCTGGTAATAGTGGGTAAAATATATCAGTCAAAAACAAAACTTTTTATTTGAATGGGTCATTCAGAATGATTTGGAAATAAAGACTGAATACATGTTTTCATTTTCCTTTATTTAAACTTAAAACATTTAGTAATATTGTCAGCTATTTTGGGGCCCTTGGTAGTTTCCCAATTACAAATTAATTTAAATTCAACTTACATATTTCTACACCTGTGAGCTTCTCGCCCTCTCCTTATTCCTGACCTTTATGTTTTACTCTCTCCCACCAATCCTCATTTCCTTTTACTGGTTTTCAGACTGATGAATTAAATAAATCATCTGAAAATATTCCCAAGAAAAATCAGAACCCTAGAATAACCAGTTTCCTCTTTTTGCCTTCACAGATGATGTGGCTAAGAAATTTTTCACTTCTTTGTAAACAAAATGAAATCTCTCATTACCATATTGATTGATTTGATTAAAGTTTATAGAGCAATCAAAATTTGCCTAAAAACAAAAGTTGTTTTTTCTAGCCATTTGTAATTCAATTTACAAAAACAACCTATGGCTTTCACTTAAAAAGTAAACTTAAAAAGTCTCATGCCCTGACTGGTGTGGCTCAGTGGGTTAGGCACTGTCCCTCAAACTGAAAGGTCACAGGCTCGATTCCCTGTCAGGGTACATGCCTGGGTTGTGGGCGAGGTCCCCAGTCGGGGGTGAGCAAGAGGCAACCAATTTATGTTTCACACATGGCTGTTTCTCTCTCCCTCCCCCTGTCTCTAGAAATAAATAAGTAGCCCTGGCTGGTGTGGCTCAGTGGACTGGGCGCCGGCCTGCAAACCAAAAAGTAGCTGGTTTGGTTCCCAGTATGCCAAAGTTATAGGCCAGGTCCCCAGTTGCGGATGTGCAGGAGGCAATGGATAGATGTCTCTCACACATTGATGTTTCTCTCCCCACACCCTCCACCTCTAAATAAAATCTTTTAAAAAAAAAAGAAAATCTTTAAAAAATCTTACTCATAAAATAAATGAAAATAATTTCAGGACAAAATAGCTGTATATCCACCCTAAGCTACCAGCAAACTTTAAACAAATGGTTATTTAATGGTTTAAATGAAAGCTTCCTCTCAGCTCAGTCTAATTTTAACTATGCATCTATTGCCTGATTTCTACAGCCTATACAATACGTTTTACTCTGTTAAACCTACTATTTTAATGGTCTCTGTCATCTGCCAAATTTTATTAGAATAGAAGAATGGGTAATTATATAATCACTTAGATGGCCCTTTTCATGGCCTATCAAACTCAAGGACATATTACTTGATACATAGGGAGAGTCTCAAGAAAACCAGATGAAAATTAGCTACTGATGAAATTATGCTGGCAAGAGGCAAAAAATAGAAGCATTTAGAAAGTCGGTAAACGAATGGCAATAGCAGCTTGTAAATTCATGCTAATTTTAAACCAGTTTAAAACCACCTTCATATTTATATGCACATGCCTACTTGACTTCAGTATAAGAAATTTAAATTCTATTTAAGTTGTTCCTTTATTATATTCAGGAGAACCAAATTATTGAGATTCATCAATGACAATTGTTTAACCTTTCAATCAAAATCCACCATAGATCACTAGGGGGCAGGACACCATTATAATTTCTCATTATCTTGCTTGGTTACAAACAAAGATGGTTATGAAGATTATAACTCAGTACTTGGCTCTGAATTTAATGTATCAATGTACTAATTGCCATTATAATATGACATTACAGGAAACTAAGATCAAAGGATGGCCAAAAACAAAGTAAAGGACATGATTTTATTTCAGAGTCAGGAATATTAATTTTATGTGAGAAAATTTATGTAACCCTCTATCCTTACCTATTTGAGAAAGAAATAGTTAGATAGACAGCCTATGAAGTCCCCATTAAACTAAAAGTTACTATGTTGTTTTTAGTCTACTTAAAGCAATTGCTTATACCAATTAGAATCAGCAGAGCACCTTTTTAGATGACAGAAATACTTTTAAGCGTACAGATTATGGAAGTCATCTCTTCTTTCAAATGCTTACGTGTTTGTTCCCTGATGTGGGGGGGGGCGGTATTTTAAAAGACAATCTTTTTTTTTTTTAAATTAAGGCAAAATGTTGCTGCCAAAAAATCCTATCCAGAATCACGGGGCCAGGTTAGGGGAGCTATGAATTTAAGAATTTGAAGGAAAACTGTGTGTGTGTGTGTGTATTTTATTTTCATTTGCAGAGTGTACACAGCACTTACCATTTGAAGAAAACCACTTGGTGTTTCACTTTTAAATTTGTGAGATATTATAATATGTTTGAACCAGATTTGCCATTAATAAGTTAAAGTACATTGTAAAATTATTTTCTTTGAAGGAAAACACCTAAATGCTTCTTCTCTCCCAACTTTTGTCTGCCTGGCTCTCCTCCTGTTTTTTTATGTTACATATTAATATGCCCTGCCCATTGTAGCTTAGATCATGCAAGGGGGAAAAAGTGCCTCTATAGTTGAAGAATTATTTGAGTAATAAGAACACCTTATATTTAAAGGGTATAATGAGTTACATTGGGGAATAAATTAAATAAATTTAAATTCTAGGAACTATGCTTCTGTTTCCCTTCTTGTTCTATTAATAGTGTGCTGGACTGATGCCCAAAACAATGAAATTCTGACCTAAGACTTATGTTGTATCTTGTAGAGCAGTTAACTTGTAATATTATTTTTCTTGAGTTTTGTCTTTTTCTGTGTGGCAGTGGTGAAATAGGGCCTTCTAAACCTCTGGAGAAGTGAGATCTGAATTTGGAGAGGACATGGGGAAGAATCAATCTTCAACAGATAATCTTTAAGTCCAGACCCAGGAATATCAGATCAGAAGTGACACCATCTTTTCTGTCTTCCTGACAAACCTCATCAGCCCCAAAAGTTCCAGTTGCGAACATCCAAGAAAATTCACTAAACATCTCTTTGAAATCAGTTTGCTGTGACAAAACTGATTCATGGTGACTCTCCTAGTATTTGTGGAAAATCTGCTAAAGAAAAGTAGAATATTCAATAAGACATCAGTGGGTAAAGCTGCACTAAAATGAAACTATATGCTAATTATCTTCAAGAGCCCCTTCTAAAAGGCTTGCTAGGCTACTATAAATAGAGATAATCACATAAATGTGTAAACAATTTTAAACTTAAAATAATCTGAATCAGTTATATATTATGAAATGCATTTAGACAATTAAAAAATTATACAACAAAATCTGTGTAGAGCATAAATAAATGGGTACAGAGACAAAAAGGTAAGACCAATATTTTAACAAGATAATCTAGTTATTACTGTAATGTAACATTTCCTCTTCTTTATATATGTTACAAACTTGATTATATTAGTGAAGCTCCCTTTTAAGTCTGTTGAAGGAAAACAAGTGGTATTACTTTGTCGATAGTGGTAGACTTTCAGAAGTCATGGACAGCCAAAAAGAGGGTATCTTAAGACATATTATTTTCTTTTGAACTTAGCAGTATAACCTAATAGGACAGAATGGGTTTATGTTAAACATTTACTCTTAGGATTAATGTTTCTCAGTTTTCAAATTTCAAGATAAAATTCTACTAACTATTGAATAAAACAGTGGTTAACATATTTTTAAAGACCATTGATGGGGAATTAAGTGTTTGGTGAAAATTTAACCTGTCTACAAATAACTTGATATATATGCTCATAACTCATTTCTTAACTATAGGAATCTTCTAGCCATATTATCTCCTTGTTGTGAGTATACTTGTAGTTTTACTTTTGGTTAACTGTGTACCCAATTCATTATTATTATTGTTTGTTTATTGTGCAATATCAAGATGTCATATTTTTGGAATTGTTTATGTTTTTATGACTTCAAATATTTTAGTGAGTTGCACAAAGAGCTCTAACTTAGACTATATATAGTAGCATATGAAGAAGTTAAGTAATTTAAAATCTCTAGCTATAAAATAGAATAACTTGAATATCCTTTCTAATAATTAGATTAACAAAAGTCAGAGAAAGTTGCCCTGACTGGTGTGGCCCTGTGGGTTGGGTATCATTCCGAAAACTGAAAGGACACAGGTTCGATTCCCTGTCAGGGCACATGCCTGGGTTGTAGGCCAGATCCCCTCTTGGGGGCGTATCAGAGGCAATAGATAGATATTTCTCTTGGACATACATGTTTTTTTCCCTCCCTTCTCTAAAAATAAATATTTTTTAAAAATCAGAGAAAGTTAATTACAAGGTGATAGTGTGTGAGAAGGGAAAATAGAAATCCACTAAAGATTTAAAAGTCATGAATTCAACTGCTTTAAAATAAAACAAGTAAGTTTAGAAAAGTGTTAGTTTCTAAAAAAAAAACCAAAACTAGAATTAATTTCTCAGGAGCATGAAGAAGCCTAAAGAACTATAAATTTCTAACAAATAGAAATAGATATAAGATTATCAATAATTAAAACTGCCAGGTCACTATAGTAGAGACCGAATAATCTTAACTGACTGGTGGAATTAGATTCACAGAAGAAATTAAATTTTGACTATACTAAAATACAAATGTAATGAACAATAAGTGATATAAACACCTTCCACAATGTGATTGTTTTCTGTATATTAATATAAAATGGAGTTTATTGGGTCACATAAAGAACTTTTGTTACATTTTTAATTCATTGCTTTTACCTAATAAAATTTCCTCCTCTATATTCAGAAGTTAAACTGTCTGCATATTATTTGTATTTATACTTTATTTTTCAACCTGGCTCTTTAAAAAAAATTGTATGTCTGAAAGTTATCGGTTCCTTCCATTCTCTAATAGCAAAACAATAAAGTATCTGATATAGCTAATTATGGTGGTCCTGAGCAGCTTCAGAAGTACAAAAGAGAATTAACTGAACTTATTATTGCCAAATCCTATTTTCTTTTAATATACAGTTACTAGAAAGTTACTATTTCATGGGAAACACAGACAGTAACAAATTAATTAGGTTTCTTTATAATATAAAAAAACAATTATTTATAAAAATCTGCTGACACAGTATTTAGCTCTTTCAAAGGGTTGGTTAATTCATTTCTCAAAATAACAATTTATTCATAGAAATAACTTCCTAACCAGTATAATTTACTTTGTTTATTTTCAGTTAAAGAGCCTAATGATTTTGTTTTAAGCGACCATCAATGAATGTTCTCTTCATTTCAGATTGGTTCCAAAAGATGATTGTCATAATTTAAGTTAATTTAATTTCACTTAGTAAGTGTTAACAATTATGGCATATTGAATCTGACTCTTCATGTATACAAGACAACAGCCTTGTTTCTTTCAGATTATTTTAGACTATTACACAAGAGCCTGTCCTTCAAGTTAGCACTCTCCAAAGCTGAGTAGGTATCATTTGTCTGCTGTGGTCACAGATTTACTTCTCTTCTGGAAAAGCCTCTCTTCCAGGTTTGGGTCTGATAGCCTTCCAGGCCAGGCAAGGTGGAGTCCCCCAGGGTACCGTGTATCTGTAGTTTAATTGTAACTTTTAAAGACAGTTTTCCAAGACTCAAAGAAGCAAATGGTGAAATTTTTCCCATATTGACAGGTGATTGTATAAATATTTTGGGACAGGGTACTTTCAGAGAATTACAGAATGGTGATATTTACAGAGGTCTTAAATATAATAACTAGTTTGACTCCAATTTGCTCATAGGCCCTCAAATTATGGGCTGTTACTTACTCCACCTTCTCTTCAGGCCAACAATAACTCCTCAAAACAATCCATAAAATTTTATGAAGGTTATACCGAGGTAGGGAACCTTCTAGAGTGTTCCAGAAAATCCATAATTTTTCCCCCTAGTAATTTGGGAAAAATTTATTCTTGCTCAGTCAGTCTCCTTAGGGCAGGCCTGACTATCCATGCATATAGTTTTAGACCTCATTTTATTCATCATAGTATCATAGTACAAGTATTTTCAGATGTGAATTTGTTTCAGTTTTTGATATCTGCAGTTTTAGTACAGAAATAGAGGTAGGCAGAGAATCTTACTCCTATACAAGAAAAAAATAGTTATTCGGCATTTGTGGATAAATAATGTGCCTCAGGTCACTTTTAATAAACATTGAGCTAGTGAATCACTAGTCTGTTCCAGGTACTCTTCTGGGTGTTGGGGATTAATTAGAGAGGGTTTGATATATGTTAAAGCTCTTGGTTTTTCCAGACTGTGTGGGACCTCAGTCTTTATTTTTTAAATATTTTGAAACACCTAGTTTTTATAACCTCCCAAACAGATTTTCCTATGTTGACAATCAATAGTAATTTCCATGTAAGTAGTAGGATTAGTGAACCTTGTTTCAAGTGAATATTAATGGTCAAGTTTTAAAAATCAATCGTAAAATTATATATATGGACATTTAGAAAAATTACTGTTAATACTACTACCTAGAGATAACCAATTTTGATGTATTTCTCATATATATAAGATTATCATACATATAGAGTAAGAAGTTACAGAAGTCTTGTATCTTATTTTCCACTTAATTATATCAATAACATTTTTCATGTCACTAAAATTCTTGTAAATGACTTTATGGCTATATAATAACTCATCATATGGATATACTATAATTGATGTAATCATATTCTTACTGTCAGATATTTGTCATTTCCTTTTTCATGTTATTATCATAAATAATACAAGCTGCATGTTCTATTATTTCCTTGGGATGAATCCCGCAGGGTAATGCTAAATGAAGGGTATGATCATATTTAAGGTAAAGAAAAAATACTGTCACATTATCTTCCAGAAAGATTATACTAGTTTGTGTTTCCACCAGTGGAGTTTACCTGTTTTGCTGCACTGTTGCTGGCATTGATGAATATTATTTGATTATAAATTTGCTAATTTGATTATTTAATGGGCTATATTTTTTATTAACTTGGAGCTACAATCATAAAAAAAATATTAAAAAATAGCAATACAGAAAAGGAACAATGTAAAAACTCCAAGAATGCTCAGTGTATGATAATGTCCTGGGACTGCAAAAAATAGCAATACAGGTAAGGAACAATGTAAAAATTCCAAGAATGCTCAGTGTATGATAATGTCCTAGGACTGCAAAAGTTTATTTCATACGAAATCAAAATGAAAATACTGTGTCTTTTTTGGGAATAGCTCAGGATGCCATCTAAAGTATGAAACATAATTACTAGATGACAAGTTAGAGAAGAAAAAAAGATTTCATATATATAATGAAAATGCAGATAAATTGCTACTGTGGTTTCAAAGCTATGTTAAAGATGAATGTGGTGGTTAGATTGCAAGAGAAGTTTGGAATGACTGTACATGGAGACAATACATAAGTTACTAAGAACCTCTCCTTTCTGAAGTTCTAATTTTAGTATTTGTGTATAAGAACTGGCATGTCTGATTTTTGCAGTTTTGCTTTACTTGAGGTAAATGTGTGAGAGCTGTCTCAATACAAGAGATCTGAAGAGTTTGTGTTTCTTATCGTTCTTTCTGCTTTCAGTTGTAGCTGGGACCCTGTCTCTAAATCACATCATATTATCAGTTCCACAAAGTATTTGGATTGCTCTCCAGCCTCTAATTCCCCCTCCCTCCTGCTTTTTTTTTAACTACATAAAAGACATCTATTTGCTAGAATAAAATCAAGATATATGTACTCACAATTTAAGGCAGCATCAGTAGAAAATGTTTGGTTTTATCTTCATTTTCCCAATATTTTCTTTGAAAGCTTTCCTAGTTCATTTGTTTTTTCTTTAACTTCTTTCATGGAAAAGGAGATGGGAATTGTGGTTAAAACCAGTATTATTTAACTAATGAGATTAACAAATTAATAGCATATGGGTTTTTAAAGATTGGAAATTACATACACAACTGGATAAAAGAAACGTGTTCATTGGTAGACTTCATAGGGTTCTAGTAACATTACTTCTTGGTCACATATTACTTAAACTTTGCCAGCACTCTCACACAAATTTGATTTGGGCTATCCATTACCACCTTCTTTCAAAGGATGGTTTCCCCCCACCACCCAGCCCCATTGCTCCAAGGGGGAAAAAATCATGGCACATAAAGCTCTTAAATATATCCTGTCCACCTGAAGACACTATTTCTTGCTTGTACCCCTGCCCTTGCAGTGACATTAACCTGTATAGACCTTGTAGTTGCCCCAGGACACCGCTCCCCTCTTAGCCCAAGCTACTACAATGCTCACAAAGAAAGCCTCTCCTCCCCTCTGCTGGCAACTTTAGCGCCTGGCTCAGGCATGTCACCTCTTCCAGGAAGCCCTCACTAACACACTTTTCCCTGTCTGGATGTACCTCTCCTTTGTGTTCCCATACCACTTCTCTCGAATTATGTTTACCTCTTTATTGGACTCTCGACATCATAAAGACAGACTATCTCATTTGTCTTTCCACTCTCACATAGTAGGTACCCATCAAAGTTTGTTAATGTCTATAGCTTCCCACCCCCACCCCTCTTAATGTGAAGTGTTAGCCCAGAGGTTTTCTGTTTTCCTTCAGGAACTCATTTATAGGAGCTTGCGTCTACCTCACCACCTGGTACCAGGCAGTAATTCCAAACCTATTCTCACATTCCTATTACAAAATGAATTGTTCTTTTCACCTACCTCCTCTGAGGGTTTATGCCTCTAATGAAGCTTCAGCAAAGCTAAAGAAAATAATCTCATTCAGTTGAGCTCAGTCATAAACATGACTCGGGTCATAAATAAGATCGCGTGTGCGTATCCTGGGGATGAGAGAATCAGGCTGGGAGGGAGACTGGGTTATTTTATGGTGCTTCATTCAACATGAAGGTTTGATTATGGATCTTCCTGTGAATTACTCAAAGCGAGGGATAAAGCCCTTAAAAACCAAAATAAGGGAAGCAGTGGAGAGAACAGGGAGACGAAATCATAAAGCTTAAAGTGCTGGGACAAGCAGGAAAAATGGAAAGTGAGGTAGGGAAAGTTTAAATCCTGGCAAGACCGGTTGCAGCCACTCCCCAGTCTCCCATTCCGCGGGCCTCCCGCGTGCAGAGCGGAAAATAGGCCGGCCTCTCCGGGCTTTTTCACTAGCCCCCGTTCCACCCCCACCCCCTGCCAGGCAGTTTATATCGAGAGCTCACACCCACTGAGACGCTGCGAAGTACGCAAAGTAAAATTCCGTGAGGCTGACGCCGGATCCCGGAACTTCAGTGTCATTTTATTTTTGTCCCGGGCTTGAGGGGAGCCGCCCTCATGCAAATGCCATGCCAATGCCATGCTAAAGTTAAAAAAGCAGGACCTGGCCCTATTTCCTCGGTGCAACCAACTCAACGAATTGGCCTGCCCCTGCGTGCTAGTTTAGTCGGTACACTTGGCATTGAACTTCACACTTAAGGCCTAGGAACAGAAAGAGCGGTCCCTTCTCCCGGCTCTGGGTCAGCGCTGTGGCTCCGTCCCCACCCCGCCTTAGCCTTTCTTTCCCCAACCCACTTGGAAGTCCGTGCTGCTCATTGGCCGCGTGCCCTGCCAATCCAATGGATGTCGGCGAATCCAGCCTTAGGAAAGGCGAGGATCGAGAAAAAGCGCGTACGCCTGGAGGGCTTCGGGGAGTGCACGAGCCTAACGCCCCCAAGCTGCAGGCGGCTAGTAAGCAGACGCGGACCCGGCCGCTAGGATACGTGGGAGGGGGTATTTACATAACGGCTGCCCCTAGCCTCCTCACGCGGGACGGGGTCCCGCCCCTCACTTACCTTAAAAATCTATTGGACCAAGGGCTGGTCACTCTGACAAAAAGCAAGTCTCGGTGGGCGGTCCTGAGAGCGGATTGGCTCTGGGAGTTTCCACAAGGCGTCAGGGAGGTGACTATAAGAGCGAGGAGCCAAGCCTAGGGGAGCGGGAGACGCTGTTCGCGCTCGTGGTGTCAGGTGTAAGGCGACCGTTAGTTGACGCCGCGGATTTTCTGTCCCTGGTTCTCGCCTAACGTCGCTTGCCTATCTTTCAGTCAGGATGTCTGCCCGCGGCCCGGCTATCGGCATCGACCTGGGCACCACCTACTCGTGCGTGGGGGTCTTCCAGCATGGCAAAGTGGAGATTATCGCCAACGACCAGGGCAACCGCACCACCCCCAGCTACGTGGCCTTCACCGACACCGAGCGCCTCATTGGCGACGCCGCCAAGAACCAGGTGGCTATGAACCCCACCAATACCATCTTCGACGCCAAGAGGCTGATCGGACGGAAGTTCGAGGACGCCACAGTGCAGTCGGACATGAAACACTGGCCGTTCCGGGTGGTGAGCGAGGGAGGGAAGCCCAAAGTGCAGGTGGAGTACAAGGGAGAGATCAAGACCTTCTTCCCAGAGGAGATCTCCTCCATGGTACTCACTAAGATGAAGGAGATCGCCGAAGCCTACCTGGGGGGCAAGGTGCAGAGCGCGGTCATCACCGTCCCGGCCTATTTCAACGACTCGCAGCGCCAGGCCACCAAGGACGCGGGCACCATCACGGGCCTCAACGTGCTCCGCATCATCAACGAGCCCACAGCGGCGGCCATTGCCTACGGCCTGGACAAGAAGGGCAGCGCGGGCGGTGAGAAGAACGTGCTCATCTTTGACCTGGGCGGCGGCACCTTCGACGTGTCCATCCTGACCATAGAGGATGGCATCTTCGAGGTGAAGTCCACGGCCGGCGACACTCACCTAGGCGGCGAGGACTTTGATAACCGCATGGTGAGCCACCTGGCCGAGGAGTTCAAACGCAAGCACAAGAAGGACATTGCTCCCAACAAGCGCGCGGTGCGGCGGCTTCGCACGGCTTGCGAGCGCGCCAAGCGCACCCTGAGCTCCTCCACACAGGCTAGCATCGAGATCGACTCCCTCTATGAAGGTGTGGACTTCTACACGTCAATCACCCGTGCCCGCTTCGAGGAGCTCAACGCTGACCTGTTTCGCGGGACCCTGGAGCCGGTGGAGAAGGCGCTGCGCGACGCCAAGCTGGACAAGGGACAGATCCAGGAGATCGTGCTGGTTGGTGGCTCTACCCGCATCCCCAAGATCCAGAAGCTGCTGCAGGATTTCTTCAACGGCAAAGAGCTGAACAAAAGCATCAACCCCGATGAGGCGGTGGCCTACGGAGCAGCGGTGCAGGCGGCCATCCTCATCGGAGACAAGTCAGAGAACGTGCAGGACCTGCTGCTACTCGACGTGACCCCCTTGTCGCTGGGCATCGAGACAGCTGGCGGCGTCATGACCCCACTGATCAAGAGGAACACCACGATCCCCACCAAGCAGACGCAGACCTTCACCACCTATTCAGACAACCAGAGCAGCGTGCTGGTGCAGGTGTACGAGGGCGAACGGGCCATGACCAAGGACAATAACCTGCTGGGCAAGTTCGACCTGACCGGGATTCCCCCTGCGCCCCGCGGGGTCCCCCAGATTGAGGTCACCTTCGACATCGACGCCAACGGCATCCTCAACGTCACCGCCGCCGACAAGAGCACCGGTAAAGAAAACAAAATCACCATCACCAATGACAAGGGTCGTCTGAGCAAGGACGACATTGACCGGATGGTGCAGGAAGCGGAGAGGTACAAATCGGAAGATGAAGCCAATCGCGACCGTGTCGCCGCCAAAAACGCCGTGGAGTCCTATACCTACAACATCAAGCAGACCGTGGAAGACGAGAAGCTGCGGGGCAAGATTAGCGAACAGGACAAAAACAAGATCCTCGACAAGTGTCAGGAGGTGATCAGCTGGCTCGACCGAAACCAGATGGCAGAGAAAGATGAGTTTGAGCACAAGCAGAAAGAGCTGGAAAGAGTGTGCAACCCCATCATCAGCAAACTTTACCAAGGCGGCCCGGGCGGCGGCGGCGGGTCTGGAGCCTCCGGGGGACCCACCATCGAGGAAGTGGACTAAGCTTGCACTCCAGTCAGCGTAAACCTCTTTTCCTTTCTTTATCATTTTTTTTAACCTTAATCTTTACTGTTTTTTTTCCCCATTACCATTTAGTCCCCTTATACCCCACTTCCCCCCCCCCTTTTTTTTCCTTTTGTTTTTGTTTCTTCTTTGAAATGTCCTTGTGCCAAGTAGAGATCTGTTTTTGGAAGTCTTTAGCCTGGTGTATACATATGAAAGGAAAGGAGCAACAACTTAGTTTAATTATAAAAGGTTAGGTCTAAAGTTTGAGTTTAAAAAAAAACATTATTTGAGGTTTCTTTTAGATGCATTTTCCGTGTTTGCTGACTTGAACAATTTTGGTTAGCTTAGTTTTAGATGGGAAACCTGAAGTTTGTGCACATGTTCTATGGACTCTTGGTAACAATATATAGAAGCTTGAATTGGTTATTTTTACGTGCTAAGGAGGAAAGTCAACATTAAGTAAAGTCAGGAATAGGCATTCTTTTTGCACAAAATTGCATAAATATAAATTTAAAGTAAAGCTGGAATTGATCTCAAAATTGTTGTCTTGGAGTTTTCAGTTTTTCCTTTGTACTGTTTTACCCATGTTGATCTTTAAGATATTAATATGAGGTGAAATTTATCTAACTCGATCTTGTCTAATTCTCAGATGAGGTTCCTGCTTTGAATTACCAACAGCTTAATTGGAGAAGACCTGGGTAAACTTTCCCCACTCTTTAAACACAGAAACCAGACTGGGATCTTCCAGTGTACCCATTTTCCTAAGGCTTGGCTTAAGTGTTCATGTGAAAATCCACCTGAATATTCCATTAAAACACAAGCTATATTCTGGGGTTAAGTGTAAAATGATTCTTTAAACTAACAAAAGCTGGGGCAGGAGTTATCTTCTGATAATAGCCCAAAGTAGTAAGAAACAAATTGCTTTCTGTGACATACAAGTGCCTGAAACAAGAGCCAGTAGGCAAAACTTTAAAGCCACTTAATTCTGAGTCCAAATTTAGTCAAACTTGTTTTAACTTTCTAGTAAAACAGCTCAACTTCTGAGCTTAAGGCAAATTCCACAAGGATGTGTTTCCAGCAGGCACAATTTCTAGGGGGGTAGGAGAAGATAATGTAGATTTTTTCCCCCTGATTTAAGAATCAATGATTTTGTAATACCTGCCTTAAATCACTATATTTCTTTTTTAAAGGCAAACTGCGACATAGTTCTGTATTTTGTTAATATACAACTTGTCCATTTTCCTATATATTTGATTTGAGATTGTTACAGATAGGAATATTGCAACCCTTTGGAATCCACTATCCTGGGCTTTAAAATCCACATCCTTGAGAGAAGGAGGGTTCATTTTTATTTTTAGTGGAATTACATTTCTACTTTGTTCTGATTTATTCTCTTTAAGGGGAACTTGGAAGAAATTCTGTAAAACTGATTGGAAAATGTATAGTTAACCTAATGTTTTCACGATACATATACATGTTGATATCTCTTGATATTGATATCTCTTTCCAAGTGATGTAGATTTGCTTCGTGTTCATAAGATATCAGTGAATTATAGAAACTATATTTTTAATTTAGTAGTGGACCCTTCCTTTTCATGCAAAGAGAATAAAAACTAGGGAACAAAGTAGCCTAAAATTGGGCTTTGGTAATGATCATCACACAAGAGATGACTCTTACATACATATACGTTTCCTTTTCTGTTTTTTCCCCATCAGGTCTCATTTGGGTGGGGGATAAAGATTAAAAAGCAATTGTGAAATTGTTTCAAAATAAACTTTTAAAAATTACACTGAAAAGCTGAAGATAACTTGGGGTTTTCAGCGCTGGTGCCAAGCTGGTGGAAGGTTTTCAGTGAGAAGGTATTATGGTGTTTCATTGACTACAGATAATATCACATAAATATTTGACAAACTACCTTGTTATTAAGAAAATAGGTCATTAGTAACCTTAGAGTGACTTTCAGCTTTAATTTTTACCAAAATAATACCCACGCTATTAAACTTCTATTTGTTGAAAGGGTTTATCCCTTGCTCTAACTTCAAAATGTAATGGGGTCTTTCTGTAAGTGCAATTTGGTATTAGTATGACTCATTTTAGACCTCACGTTAGAAGATATTAGCTTCTAAAGTATCAGAAAAATGACCAGAGGTAGTCTCTTTGATCCTGTGACCAGGCCTCTAGTAACGGTCTATAATACTAATTTCAATCTATGTAGATACTTATTTTCTATTATTTTGAAAAGTAATTTGTAAAACTCCTAGCCTTCTTGAGTGTTTTTTATTTAATTCTGTCTTCTCAAATTTATCTAGATCTGAATATTATTAAGATAAAGCCACCAAAGCAGCCATTCAGTGTTTCCAGGGGTCAGTTGAAACTAGTAACCCAATAACCACTGGGAACTCCTTAGCAAATGTTAGATCAGCTATAGTCAAATGACAATGGAAAAAGTACTTGATGTTAGGACAAGGCTAAATTACAGTTTAAAATTAATTAAGCATCATTTGAACTTTAAAGTAGTGAGTTATGTTATAGTAGTGGTCATTTATGACTAAAGCAAATGCAATACATGTAGAATAATAAGGGATTAAAAAATACATTTCTCAGAATAGGCACTTAAATTCTTTTTACCTGAATGTCTAATTAACATAGTTGTCTCTGTTTTGAGGCAATAAAACTAGATACCCGTTCAAATAAGACATAATAGGTTGTTTACAGTACCAAAGATATGTGGCATTTCAAAACAAGCTCACTCTAAATTTTTTATAGTATTAATTTGATATGTATAATGGAAATTCGTTAAAACACATTAGGAGATATTAATGCTACATATTTAAACATTAAACATGTTTAATAGGATATTTAATGAATCACCTAATCATTATGTCAGGGAGACTAAATGAGAATTTCTTTATCCTATATACAGTCTTAAGTAGGAATTAAACCTGGTTATTTAGATCAAATCAAAGGATTTCTTTATATAAAGTTCAAATACTAGGCCCATGATAAGGCCTTCACCTACTTTAAATGGAATGTAGTTTATAAAAGTTCTGTTGCGAGGCATTTTCCTCTTCCTTGAACACTGCAATTAAAATTTTAAAGAATCTCAAATCCACATATTATAAGACAATTGTTAATATGTGTGTGTGTGTGTGTGTGTGTGTGTGTGTGTGATGACTGACTCCTGCCATGGCAATTGCATATATATATATATATATATACACACACACACACACACACACACACATGTATACACATACACACACACATATATATATATATATTTAGGTTAAGGAGCAACAGGAATATTCAACTGCTTCTGTATATTTAATTTATAAATAGGTATCAGAAAACTTTTGAAGGACTACCCTTAAGCATTAAAATTAGATACGGAATTTCATTCCCTGAAGAAAAAGTGAGGCTCTTTGGGAAAAAAGTCCAATATTTATTTTTGATATAGCTCTTGGAATGGATATATGCATTTCTGAAATTTAATAAGGTGATATTTATTGTAGAAATGTTTTTCTTTTATTAATAGAACAAATCAAGAAGCCATAGGCTCTTTTCTCCACCACTTTCAGAATAGATTATTAGGTTGTTTGTGAATTCAAGATTAGGGAAATAAGCAAGCAAAAAATGGTGTTGCTAAATCAAATACTGTCATTGCCATGTCCTTATATGTTAATTTTTTAAAGGTAAAATTATAACACTATGAAAACCTATCCATTATGACTTTTTTATAATATTGAGGCAGGATAGTAAGCTAGGAAAATTCCTTGGCAGGAAGAATGGGGAAACTCAGACAGATGGCTGAACAAACTAACCAAACAATTTACAGCCAGATACAGAAAGTCACCTCCCTGGAGAGAACATCTAGGCCTCAGTTGTATTTCAGCTCCAGACCCAGAAAAGAGGCAAAACCAGGAGGGCAATGCCAGGACCAGCTGCGATGACTGACTCCTGCCGTGGCACTGACCTATCAGCAGAGACCATGACCCTGAAAGGGCACACCTGGAAAACTGATGAATGTTGTGCTGAAACCCTCCCCTGAAACCTCCCCTAAAATTCCTGCCAATAAAAACAATCTTTTCTTTCTTCTTTTGTTAGGATTTGGTAATAAAGAAATATAAGATGGTCGTTCTGAACTATACAAGGTTTCTTTTAAATATTATTTCCCTCTAGTACCTGTAAAATAACTTGTCACGTAATATTTATGCAGGTCATTGTTTGGGGTTCTTAACTCTTATTTTTTACCTTAGTTTTATACATTAGATAGCCTGAAGTTAGACTATGGTGAGGTGTAAAAGGTCTTTGTTGTTCTTCACTCATTGGGATAAACTGGAGATTCCAGGCTTTTCTGGAGCTTTAGCTTGTTATTTCTCCCTGTCCTCCCCACCCTAAGTTATATACTCTGCTTCATGAAAAACTCCTGGTGACCGGAATAGTCTTACTCCTTTTCAAATGAATCATCTTGTAATAAGCCAGCTTCAAGGCCACAACCTCAAAGCAGCACTGCCAGTATATAGGTAGGTGGGTTTTTATATATCTTGAGCTAAGGGGAACAGCTACCAGCAATGAACACAAGTGAATGGAACATAAATCTAAGTGATTACAATTTTATATCACTGCAACCAGTGATCATTTTATCAAGTAGTGAGATTGAGAGGGTGGAGGCAGCGGGAATGTCTATTGCCATGGCTTTAAAATTTATGGGAGTGTATAATCAACTATTTACTAAGCATCTCTCATGCTAAGCAAGCTGTGGGGATAGAACAAAAGAATACATGAGGCATTCCCAATCATGTTGTGTCACCTAGCATGCTTACATCAATGTTGGAAGGAAAGAACTATAATCTGCATATCAACGCAGTTGCAAGAAGAAATTACAACATGATTTGAAAACTGAATAGTGTAAGTGTAAAAATATCAATTGAATACCCATTGACACAAAGCAAGTTTCTTTGCTTTAAGCAACACTAATGTTGAGAACTTATAAAGGGTGGTATTTTACACACATTACTCCTTAAAAATCCCCATAACCCCTGATTTGGGTATTTTCTAGTTATGCAAAACAAAGATTCGAAAGCCTTATTTCCGAGCTTCATCGCCTACTCTCCGCCCAACCCCACCCGGACCCAATCAACCTAGTCCCACCTGGAATGAAGAGAGCTTCCCTGTGGAAGTGTACCTAGTTATTCCAATTAAATACAAAACAGTACAGTCAGGGAGTCAGTTCTTTATGGAATATACCCTCCACCCCCACCCCCGGGCAGCTTTGCTACGGATACTCCAATTAGCTATCACAGCAAAGACTGTCGCTAGGTGTTCGGTAGAACGCCGGTGTCCAGGCTCTCCCCGACCCCCACCCGGGCTCCGCCCTCCTGCCGGCCCGCGGCGCCTGCAGGGCCAGCTCGGTGTCCGCTAGCCCCCAGCGCCGCTGCGTGGCGTCGGCGGCCTGTTGCCTAGGCGACGCCGTGTGGCGGAGTGAGTGAGGCCATGTATCAGGTGCGGGAGGGTTTTGTGAGGAAGACGCGTTTGGCCGCGCAGAGGGATTCCTGGCAGGATGTAAGCGCAGCCGGAGTCGCCCCAGGCCTGGCGGCGGGTGGGAGGCCACCCTGCTGCCCTGGCCCGGCCCGCGGCACCCCGACGCCCGGTTCCACTCTGCGCTCCTCCTCTGTTGAGCCGCCGCCTCGGGCCCGGGTGAGCGGACTTACGGAGCCGCGGGCTCAGTGTCTACGAAAACAAAACCGCGGAACTGTATTCGGCAAAGGCCAGAAGGGATTCTGGCTCCAGGCGCAGATATTTAGGTGTTTGTGGAAGTCCCACCTCACCACCTCCGAAATAAAGAGCCCTCCTGCGAGGGAAGCAGCCCGGCCCCAGGACCGACCCCGGAGAGGAAAGGCCGGTGGGTCGGTAGAAAAGAACAGGAGGGTACACTTTTCTTTGCTGACTTCCTCAGAAGGGCGGTCAGTGTTACAGCAGGCTCCTATTATGTGTGTCTAACTTCTCTACCAGGTGGAGGCTGCACAGGGCATCGTTTATTGTGGTTTGAGCCCCAATTTATCGGTCAGTTGCTATGATGGGCTTTGAGATTGTGCAGGCTAAGTTTTGTAACTCCCCTTCCTTCCTGTTTACTGAAACTACACCTAAAAATCATCAAAAAGGAGAAAATCCCGGCTTCAAATTAAAAAAAGAACACCCTTTAAGAGTCTACATCTTTATGGAATAAAGAGCAACTAGTGGGAATTATTGTTCAATGTTTATTATGACAGGTGAATTGTAAATTGAACTTTTAACTATTTTAATTGCAATCATTTTCTTTTACAGCAATTGGGATTACAATTAGGCATATGGTACTGGAAAGACGAAACCAAAACTCTTGAATTTAGAAGGTAAATTTTAATAAAATTTTATTATAGCTTTTATATTTACCACATGTGCTTGTGGTTAAAAAAAAAAAGTTAAGCAATACAAAGGGTACAGAGAATAAAATAAATTTACACTGAAATCCCACCATTGTAAGCCCCTCATTGGGAGAAACTATATTATCTTCCTGGCCCTGGAGCCATCTACAGAATTTCATAAAGTAGGCATTCGCCAAATGTTTATTGTTGAGTCAACCGACTAGATTCAAGCAGAGAAAGACTAGAGGTGGGGGACCAATGAGAGGGTTAGTTGTAGGAGGATTGCAAATAGTTATACAGGTTGAAAAAACAGAGTCAGGACCAAGGATATGTTGGTAGCCATAGGGAGAAGGGTGCAGGGCTAAGAAATATTTAAAAGATTGAATTGACAGGATGTTTGGATAGAATCGTTAGAGTGTGGTGCCTGAGTGTGAAGTGGGTGTTTAGGTTGACCCCCATGTATCTGGTTGGGTGATTGGGTGGCTGGGATTGCCCTTCGCCCATATGTAGAATAAAAAAGGCAAAATCGGTGATATGTTTAAGGATGCTATGACATATTCACATGGCTGTGTCTTAGACTGTTGGACAAATGGGGCTGGAGGCCAGGAAAGGAGTTGGCTAAGGAGATGTAATTTATAGTTCCATTATGTTTAATGTCAATTTAATATCAGTAATTTAAAGGCTAAACAGTACATTAGAGTCATAATCAAAAGTTTATATTTCATAGAGTATTTATTTCAGTATTTGAGTAATCTGTCATTTCCAAAACAGTGATTTCAGGTTTTGTTCTCAGATATGTCACAGAAAATTCTGTTGAGTAGCTCCTGAAACATCACACTCAATGTGTGTGAGGTAGACAGTGAGAAAGACAGCAAGATAGCTTTGGGATTAGACAGACGAAATACATTTTAAAGCACAAGAACATATGGAAATAAACTTTTAAGGGCCAACTTTTTTTAAACCTTCATATATATTTAAAGGTCATTTCAATCCTCTCCTCTATAATGAAAATTTGACCATACTTTTTACTTACTGAACTTCTTTGTAAATGAACTTAATTTGTAGAATTTTTCAAACTAATTTTCAATACTAATCTAAAAACAACCCACCACAAGTGGCACTATTTCATATATATGCCTGCTAATAAATTCACAGATATCAATTTTACACTGACTTTTTTATTCATAAAACATTCATACTCATAAACTAAAGTTTCTTTTGATTTATTACCAAATTATTCTTTGAAAATATCTTGATTGCTTTCCACTAATTTTGGAGAATACCCATGGGATGATTGATTTAAAAGGTAAAGTATATGGCGTAATGTTGAACAAAAAAGGTCAGACACAAAAATGTAAATACTGTTTGATTCTACTTATATATGAGTTTAAAATAACAGGAAAAAAAAGAACTGTGATGATAGAGGTCATAATAATGGTCGGCTTTAGGGATTTATCAACTGGCAAGGGCTCGGGGAAGGTAGAAGAGAATCTTCTGAGGTGCTGGAAATGGACCATATTGTTATCTGGGTGGTGGTTACATGGGTATATATACAAAGTATAAAATTCATCAGGCTGTCTACTTAAGAGTTATGTGCTTTATTACATGTAAGTTAGACTTTGATATTAAAATTAAAAAAAACAAACCCAAGCTCCAGGCTTTGTGGAATGTACAAATTGGGGACAGCTAGGAGTGACGGGAAAAGGAGTGCTATGATGAATAGATGGGGGGGCAGTCCTTTTGTGGTGGGGCTGCTTTGTGTTAAGGCAGCCCAGCACAGCAAACCTCAGAGTATCAGGGTTACCTTGGGAGTCCAGCTGCTAGGGACAATACTAAGGAAGAGGAGAGCAGAGCTCTGTGTGTTTTAGGTCAGAGTTAGTGTTTGGATTTGATAGAAACACAGGTACTGATTCTCTCTTAAAGTCTAAGCATATCCCATCACAAATTAAAATGTAGGTTTGAAGTTAGAGAGGGCTCATGAGCTGGGACATGCTCTTTTTTTCAGAAACAATGCTGCAGAGACTTATGTCACACCGATGTATGGTGATGAGACAGGGCAGAGAGGCCGAGGAGGTTGCGAGGTAGCAGTGGTAAGGGTGGGTGCCGCAGAGGCAGAAGGCCAGTTTAGTCACTGCTCTCAGACCCAGGTCTGTTTGGTACTGCACCATGAGCCTTTACTGAGCGACAGCACTGCATCTGTGCTCTAGAAAGCCCTCCCTCATGTTAACAAGGAGGGGTGATATTAGAACTAGGGAGACAAGACGGTTATGCAGCAAACCAAGGGGGAGATGACTTGCAGGAGAGTAGAGTCAAAGACTCCTTCTAGAGCTAGCCAAAGAGGAAGAATGATTAGAGGAGTCAAAGGAAAAACCCGGAGACACACAAGCCTTCAAAGACAAAAGAAAATTTTCTAAAATGGGGGATTAGAATGGAGAGTGGTCAGCAATGTTAGATGCTAAAGAGAGCTCGGGGTGGGGCAAATATTTTTAAAAAGGACTTCCTTTGCATTTAACAAGTTAGGGATTGCTAAGGACCTAGGCGAGCAACAGTTTTCAGGGGGGCAGTGGGGTAGAAATTAGATAAGGAGAAAAACCTGAGTTAAAGATGAGAACCAAGCAAAAATAGAGCATTCCTATAAGAAAATTTACCCGTGAAAAAGGAAAGAAAGAGATGGTAACCTTGAGGGTGTCCAATATTAAGGAAAGGAGGCTTTTGTTGGTTTTTGTAGTAGGAAAAATGTTTGTTTGGGGAGAAAGAAGAGATGGAAGAGAAAAGGAAGGTAGGAACAGGGCCAAGATCACAGTTAGCTTGGAAAAGATCGAAGCAGTTTTTCCCGTATGTATGATAGGAAGGAGGTAGTACAGACAAGACAGCACTGGAATTTGAAAGTGCAGGGAGCTATGTCTATGCTGCTCTCCTTATTGGAAATAAACAAAGCCCTTCCGGGCTGCCCTTGGAAGGAGAATCTTTGTGTAGCACCATTGTTGACCCTAACTCATCTCCTGAGATTGCCACTTCCCTTGGGGCTCATGCACCAGTAACTGCTACTACTGCCACAGTGGGCTGGGCTAGGGCAGAGGAAAACCACATTCACCCAAGTACCCTGACCCAGTACCCAAATGGGACCATTGCCTGAAGTCCAGAAGACAGGGAAGGCTTCTCGGGGGAGGTAATAGCCAAGCCAAGACCTGAGGAGGAGGAGGAGGAGTTGACAAGGCAAAGGGAGATTTGGTTGGGAAGGAGGAGAGTGCATTCTCAGAGGGAAGAGCATGTGCAAAAGCCCATTCTTGAGAGGGTATGGGACATGTTTAGGACAGCAGGTAGTCCGGCAGGCTGGGTATAGAGTTCCAAGTGTTTAGAGACAAAGTAAACCAGGGCAAGATAATGAAAGGTCTTGCATACGATGCAGAGGAAGTTGAAATTTATTCAGAGGGTTCAGGGGAGCCGTCAAAAGGTTTTAAGCAGGGAAGTAACCAGTGATTAGAATCACATCTTAAGGAAATGACTGCACCTGCAGCATGGAAAATAATTTTGAAGGAGACAATACTGGAGGCAGGGAAATTAATTTAAGAAGCAATTGCAGAAATTTAGTTGATAGATGATGGTGGCTAAAATTACGATGGCGGCAGAGGGAAGAGAGGGGAGCAGAGAAGTGATTCGTAGACTGTGAGTGCTTAAGGGTGATAGAGAAATCAAGGATGACACATTTTTCTGTCTTGGGCACCTCGGTGGGTGGTGGCACTTCTTTGCCGAGATGGGGGAAGTAGGAATAGAGAATACAAGTTAAAGGGGAACGAGTTCGGTTTGGGGTATACCGAGTTTGAGGGGTCTGTAGAGTGCCCGAGCAAAGGTGTCCAGTAGGCAGATGTATGAGTTTATATGTTTTCAGAAAAATCTGAACCTTAAATTAGTATTAGTTAAGTAGATGAAATTACTCAGAGGAATTGAAGAAGTAGCCAAATGGAACCTTGAGATATAGGGAACATAATTGGGAAAAGGGACCAGAAACAGGGAGAAACATGTGGAGTGTCATGGATCCAGATAATTTGCTTTGCAAAGTAACAGCTTGATCTCAGAGACATTCACATTCTGCCTGGAAATCTCTTTGCCTTGGTTTTAGTCCCCTTCCATCGTGGGTAGGCCATTTCTTACACCTGCTAGCTAACAGGACTTTGCAGACTTCTAGGTATTCTCAAGTTCAAATCAAGAGAAGATGATCTGTTTCCTCTCCCCCACCTTGCATTTCCTGGCATCTTTCCTAGATGAATGACACTGGAAATCTTACCCTTCAGGGAAGACCTAGCATCCTATTAACAGGCAGATATTGCCTTACCTTTTCAGATTATATCTTGAGGGAGATAACTATCAGAATACAACAGGATACCCATAACCTTGACGCAAGAAATGGACACACAGTAACGGACAGGGAAAGATGGCCTTTATTTTGTAACAGGCAGTTAAGAAGGAAGAGACAGGAAAGAGTGGTTTGCCTGGGTTCAGATCCTAGCTCTCCTGCTTACTAGGTGGTTATCATTTGTCACGTTACTTGTCCTGTTAATATCCGTTCTCTCCTATAAAATGAAATGATAATGCTTCATGAGGAATAAATGACAGTGTTGCATAATTCATCAGCAGGCATGTTCATTTTTTATTTGTTAAAGAGGGAATACCTTTATTCACAGGCCACATCTAGGTTCGCCAATGATGCATGCTTCTCTATGACACAGTGCCCGCAGTCCTATCCCTTCTCATTTCAAGTGCCCTTACTATCAGCTGGGAGAGAACCAGCAGCCTGTATGAATCTTTGCCAAGGTCACTGACTCCCCTGAGGACATACAGCAGAGGAAACTACACCTCCAGGAGCCCTGAACTTCTCTTGTTTTTCATTATGGCCTAAGGGAAGACTACTAACTACCCACTAACGAGCTCTAACTTGAGCAGACGCCAAGAGTGGTCTACATTTTAGTAGTAGGTTCTACAGGGAAAATATGATTTTTTTTCTCAGTTATTTCAGGGCAAAGGGAAATAACATGATTATGTTGTAATATTAAGAAAACACATTAACCAAAAGCAGCCTCCAAAAGACCAAATTCCAAATGAGTTGTCAGATTGCGGGGGAGGCTGTGGAGGCTGTAGGAGGGTACAGACCCAGCTCCGACTGTGGTTGAGGAACCAATCAGAGGTGCAGTTCAAAGGACAGTTTTCAGTGATTGCTAGTGATGTTTTTAGTGACTCCAAGTACACTGAGAGTGTAGGCTGCCTCCAGAGCTATGGCAGGACACTCACAAAGAAACCTTTCTCACGAGAGCGTAAAAGAATGACTTTGGTCAAGTGAAAAGCCACTTGGACAAGTGTGAAGTAGGAAAGGCATGTCCAGAGAGTAGTGACCAAGGGCTAGAGGTTTAGCAATAAATGCCAGACTATTGGCTAAGGGCAGGCACTGCCTGCCACAAATTTCAAACCATGAGACATGGGTCAACTTCTCCAAGACTTTGTTCCTTCCATCAGTAAAGTAACAACCATGTACTAGATGATCTTTTAGATGTCTTCTAAGCCCCGCATTTTTATTTTATTTTATTTTTAAAACATGTTTTATTGATTATGCTATTACAATTGTCCCATTTTTCCCTCCCCTTTATTCCCCTCTGCCCTGTGCCCCAACCTCACCAGCATTCCTCCCCCCTTAATTCATGTCCATGGGTCTTACATACAAATTCTTTGGCTTCTCCATTTCTTATGCTATTCTTAACCTCCTCCCATCTATTTCATACCTACCATTATGCTTCTTATTCCCTGTACCTTTCCCCCCATTCTCTCCCCTCCTCATCCCTGCTGATAACCCTCCATGTGATCTCCATTTCTGTGATTCTGTTCCTCTTCCAGCTGTTTGCTTAGTTTTTGCTTTTTTAGGTTCAGTTGTTGATAGTTGTGAGTTTGTTGTCATTTTACTATTCATAGTTTTGATCTTCTTTTTCTTAGATAAGTCCCTTTAACATTTTATATAATCAGGGCTTGGTGTTGATGAACTCCTTTAATTGACCTTATCTGGGAAGCACTTTACCTGCCCTTCCATTCTAAATGATAGCTTTGCTGCATAGGGTAATCTTGGATGTAGATCCTTGCTTTCCATGATTTTGAATACTCGTTTCCAGCTCCTTCTTGTCTGTAAGGTTTCTTTGGAGAAATCAGCTGCCAGTCTTATGGGAACTCCTTTGTAGGTAACTGTCTCCTTTTCTCTTGCTGCTTTGAAGATTCTCTCCTTATCTTTAATCTTGGCTAATGTAATTATGATGTGCCCTGGTGTGTGCTTCCTTGGGTCCAAGTTCTTTGGGACTCTCTGAGCTTCCTGGACTTCCTGGAAGTCTATTTCCTTTGCCAGACTGGGGACGTTCTCCATTATTTTTTCAAGTAAGTTTTCAATGTCTTGCTCTTCCTCTTCTCCTTCTGGGACCCCTATGGTTCAGATGCTGGTGCATTTAAAGTCGTCCCAGAGATTCCTCAGCCTATTCTCATTTTTTTGAATTCTTGTTTCTTCATTGTGTTCTGGTTGAACGTTTATTTCTTCCTTCTGCTCCAAATCATTGATTTGAGTCCCAGTTTCCTTCCCTTCACTGTTGCTCCCCTGTGTATTTTTCTTTATTTCATGTTGCATAGCCTTCACTTTTTCCTCTATTTTGTGACCACACTCAGCCATTTCTGTGAGCATCCAGATTACCAGTGTTTTGAACTTTGCACCTGATAGATAGATAGATAGGTTGGTTATCTCTTCGTGACTTAGTTCTATTTTTGGAGCTTTGATCTGTTCTTTCATCTGGGCCATGTTTCTTTGCCTCAGCACTCCTGTTATATTTTAAGGGACAGTGCCTTAGGTATTCACCAGGGCAGGCAACCCACATTGCTGTGTTGTGGTGCTGTATGTGGGGGAGGGGTCAGAGAAGGAACAAATGCCGCTTGCTCAGCTCTCAGCAGCTTTCAGGCACTTCTCCCGCTCCCCACAAGGAAATTGGGACCTTCTGGTGCTGATTCCTGGGTGGGTGGGTTTGCGTACATTCCAGGTCCCTGTGGGTCTTTCCAACGAACACTCCTGTGAGGCTGGGAGTTTCTCCAGCCACCATAAACCCTCAGGTGTTTACAGCCAGAGGTTTTGAGGCTTTGTTTTCCTGCACTGGAACCATGGGTGTGCAGTCTGTCTTGCTCCCCTGTTGTTCCTCCCAGTTTATCCACACACAAATGTGGGAGTGCCAGCGACCATCTTGCTTGCCCAGTCCTCCAGCTGCTGCCTCCATCTTGGCTTCCCATCTCTGCCCCTCCTACCAGTCTGGATGAATGTTTCTTCTTTAACTCCTTAGTTGTTGGACTTCCCTGCAGTTCAATTTTCTGGCAGTTCTGGTGGCTTTTTTTATTTAAATTTGTTGTTTTCCTTCTTTGGGTTGTGCGAGGAGGCAAAGTGTATCTACCTATGCCTCCATCTTGGCCAGAAGTCATTCAAAATTTTTATTTTATAATTAAGTTCACTTGACTTAGCTCATAGACATGATCTACATGATAGTTCCAAATGTATTCTTTCTATTTTCTTATTTTAGGGCACTCTAATTTCAAATTATCTCAGGCAAACTAATAAGGCAAGAAACTTTGAATTATAGGGATGGGACTGAGAAAAGGGTACTCAATAAATCAAAAAATTCCTCCAAACTTATCATGAGCTTCGTTTCTTGTGAAATTACTACAACATTTTCAGATGGAAGTGTTTTGTGTATGATGGTATTCTGGAGCCTCCTAATATGGAAAAACTGAATATAAAATCTGAAATTTTAGTCCTTTTAGTCTAGACAGTTGTTCTGTATGTAAATGCATAAATTGAGTAATGCCGTGTCTCAAATTCTCTTTAGGCTCCTCTCATAATGTATCCTAGTCCTAAGGCTACATAAGTTATGGTCATGATATGATTAGTTTTCCCTGGAAAAAGGTTAAGTTCCTAATTTTCTCATTTCTGTTACAGTTTTACACCTGCAGTAGAACTCAAGGAGAAAGCAAGGAAAGGCAAAGCAGTGCATTTTGCTGAAATTGATGGGGCCGCTTCAGACAGGTACTTAACTTTCCAACCACGATAGCACCTCAGCAGAATGGGTTAAGCCTCTATAAACTCAAAGGAAATATCATTCCCATTCTCCTAGGTTGAAATGCAAATACCCATCAAGTAAAGGACATACACTATTTCATAATTATGGTGGGAGTTACAATAATCCCTATAAATGTATCCCTGTGATAATTTGCCTATTAGCAAATTCTTAGCTTTTTATACTTTTTTGTCTGAAAACAGTATCTACACCATAAATGATTTAAATGATCTATTTGGGATGGAATTGGTTTTTACACTTTATGTCAGGCGATGTATACTCTTTGAAGTGGTAATATGGTACATATAATGTTTAATTAAACATATTCTGAAATGATCCTACCTTAAACAAAACCTAAGCATGAGACTTAGGCTCCTATTACTTTATAGTAAGAGCCTCATCCACCTCAGGATAGATTAAGTACAACTAAACCTTTCAAAGCACTACCAGAGACTATTACATTCTAAAACAGGTTGACAGATAAAAGATTTGCCTCAAGAGACGCTAAGTCACTTCAAGCCTTAGAGAAACGAGGTCAGCAGGGCAACGTTACACTGCATGATGCTAAATGTGAGTAACTGCTTCCTCATCCTTACATCGTATCTAGTGTGAATCTCTGAGGCAGCTCTTTATTTGTATTTCAATTATCCGTCTTCTTTTTTTTTCAGTTGTTGCTTTGCTTTTGCTACAAGAGACTGAGACGCAGCGGATCTGTTCTTTTACAACATTTATGAAGTATGTAATGCTCATGAGACATTTTAGATCTTTTATTCTCTATTTTGAGTTAATTCTATCTGATAAATTATGATAAATCTGATTTTTGGAGAAAGGCCTTGGGGCCGGCTCTATGCACGCCACCCTCTCAGTGACCCAAGCCAAAAGAGAGGAAGCCAGAAGTCACAGGGGACTACAAGGAAATCCCAGGGCGAGGAGTTTGGAGAGCATATTGTCAGAGTTCCATAAAGGCTGCACTCTATTTATGTAATAGTTAAAGGGCGTACTCATTTACCGAAGATTTTTTTATCTCCCTATAGGATAGCTTTATAGTTTTCTCTGTTAGCTGTGTTTGGCAGCCCCGAAAGTACTAGATGTGTGACTCTGGGTGAGCTTCTGTGTTCCTCAGATACAAAATCAAAAGTCATGGTGTCTCACGGCTGTTCATGGAAGCTGTTTCACATGACACCTGCGCTTGTAAGTGCTCAACGACAGTTAGGTCCCCAAGACTACTGGCAGCCCTCTCCAATTCCCTCAACATCCAATGAAGGCTGCTTTGGCAAACATCTGAGATTCTCTGTCTGAAGCTTTACTCCATGGTGGGAGCACACTCAGCCTGATACAGGGCAAGCAAAGAGCTCTAGGGCAGCAGTCCCCAACCTTTTTGGCACCAGGGGCCAGTTTGGTAGAAGACGACTTTTCCAGGGACCAGGGGGTGGGATGAGGAATGGCTTTAAAGCCTGCCACCAGATGCATTTGAATCCTCACTTGCCACTAACTGATAGGGTTTTTATATGCGTAGGCAAGCAATTGATTTATTATGGTCTCTGTGCAGTCAAACCTGTCTGCTAATGATAATCGGTGTTTGCAGCCGCTCCCCAGCGCTAGCATCACTGCCTCAGCTCCACCTCAGATCATAAGGCCTTAGATTAAGGAGCACACAGCCTAGATCCCTCGTATGTGCAGTTCGCAGCAGGGTTGGCGCTCCTATGAGAATCTGATGCTTCAGCTGATCGGACAGGAGGCAGAGCTCAGGTGGTAATGTGAGCAATGGGGAGCGGCTGTAAATAGAGATGAAGCTTCGCCTGCTGCTCAGTTCCTGCTGTGGTGTGGTCCAGTTCCTGGTCCATGGCCTGGGGTTTGGGGCCCCTGCTCTAGGGAATCAGTGCCCCAGAAGCAACCTTCAGTCTGTGATGTGCCAGAGAGAGAGTTGGTAGATCAATATCCCAGCCTCCATCTGTCTGGATAACTTTGAGAGGTTTTCTACACTGTCTCCCAGAGTCCCCTTACAGGACTGAACTTCATTTGCCCACAGTGATAAGGAACTTGTTAACCTATTTGTTGGCTTCCATCTCTTTTCTATCTCACTTTCCCACTCTCCTACTAATGTTTCCTGAGACCCCTTTCCACGTATACTGCTTACTTTCAGATCTTTGTCTCAGGGTCAGTTCCTGGGAGAACCCAGCCTAAAACAGGTAGCTATTAATATCCTGAAAAAGAATCTGCAGCGCTCACCTTTATCCTACTCTCAAGGTACAGTTAAGGAAAGAATGCCGGAGTAAGAATTTCTACTTTGGTTTAGAAAGGAAGCAGCAAAAGCCTTGCAGGAATATATAGAAAGAAAACAATAACTTATAGTATAAAAACAAATGAGAAAGTATTGCAAATCACTGCAGTTTTTTTGGAGAGCAAGACTTATGAATCTTTAATATTCATATATACCATGTCCTAGCAATTTCACTTAGGAAGTTACTCAGAAATGTGATTATAATAATAATTACTGCAGTAATGTCTATAATGTTTCTAAAAGGCCTAAATATCTATCGATTGAAGACTAGTCACATAAATTATGAGGTATAGTATACTTTATTCAGCTGTTTCAAAGAGTGAGGAAAATCTATTCATAGTATTTTGAAAAGAGGTCCTTGCTAGACAGATGTAAGTGACAAAAACAAATTGTAAAGATTTATGTATACAACATTATCCTGTTTGTTACAAAAAATTAAGGTGTATTCCTGGATATGTATATGTGTTGGTGTGGTGGTGGGGATACCTTATATGTAATTGTCTATGCTTTAGAAAGTTTAAGAAGGACTCATAACAAACTTGTAACAGTAGTTACCACCAGGAAATAGAATGGTGACAGAGGGGTGAGAGGAGAAAACTTTTTACTTGCTACATTTGTGTACATTTTTTAAACAATGGAAAAATATCACTTGTATAATAACAACTTTTTTTTTATCCTCATCTGAGGACATGCGTACTGATTTTAGAGAGAGGGAAAGGGAGGGAGGGAAAGAGAGAAGGAAAGAGAAGGAAAGAGAGAAAGAGAGACAGAGACAGGTTTTTTTCCAACTGGGGATGAAGCCCACAGCCTAGGTATGCACCCTGACTGGGAATCGAACTTGAGAACTTTCAGTTCATAGGATGATGCTCCAACCAACTGGGACACATGGGCCAGGGCTAAAAACTTTTTAAAATTTAAAACTAATTGATAAGCAAAACTTATCAATTTAAGTTATCAGTTATCAAAATGATAATTTAATGTCTGACCTCCCAAAAAGTTTTGCTTACAAAAATCAGATTTCTTACATCTTAAACAATATAGTAATAGAATTTTAAATGGGAAATTAGTTGTATGATAGACATAACATGTATTTCTACTTATTATGCTGTGTGTCCTTAAATTTTTTTATAAGAAATGTATGTTTGAAATATGTTAATGTTAATTTCTTTTTTTTTTATCTCCCTATAGGAATAAGAACCTTGACAATTTCCTCATGGCATTATTGTACTATTTATCTCATTACTTGGAAAAAATCTCACTGGAAAAGAAGCCCAAAAGCTATATGGTGTAAGTAGGATTTTGTAATGTGCTTTAGGATTTCATCACTATCAGTATAAAAACTAGCTTTTGTCTAGGGTGAAGAGGTGATGGAAAATTTTAAATCTTTGTAGTGAACTAAAATATTTTACTTGGGAGGAGTTTACCAATTTTTAAAGCTCACTGAATAATTCAGATGGATATTCTGGTAATAAAATATTCCAAATAATATAGACAAGCACTGCCTAAATGAAATATAATGAGAGGCACATATATAACTGAAAATTTTCCAGTAGCCATATTTGTAAAAGGTAAACAAATACAAGTGAAATTAATTTTAATATATTTTATTTAACCCATTGACCCCAAAATGTTGTCATTACGATATGCAGTCAACATTAGGTAGTTATTGATGGAATGCTTTATTATTTTTTGGTAGTAAGTCTTTGAAATTTGGTACCTATTTTGTACTTAGAACATATCTCAATTTAGACCAGCCACAGCAAATGGTCAATAGCCACAGGTAGCTCATGGCTGCCGTAGTGAACAGCGCAGATACAGATATTATTTGTATGCTTCCTCTTGCTAATGGGCTTGTAAGTGTCTAATTAAAAACTAAGAAGTAGTCCTGGTCAGGTGGCTCTGTTTGTTGGAGCATTGTCCTATACACCAAAAGGTTGTGGGTTCAATTTCCAGTCAGGATACATACCTGGGTCGCAGGTTTGATCTCCGGTCAGTGCACCTACAGGAGGCAACCGATGGATGTTTCTGTCTCTCTGTCTCTCTCTCTGTCTCTCTCTCTCAAATCAATACATGTCCTCACATGAGGATTAAAAAATATTTTTAAAAACTTAAGAATTAAAAACGTTAATAGATTTAACCAAAATAATATTCCATATGACAGGAACCCCCTCTCACAACATTCCTTAGGCTACATATGAAGAATTTAACTACTTTAGACAGAGGTGGCTCAAAGCTCTACACCCAGGACAAGAATCTGGAACTCAGAGTCCGGAGCAGAACAATGCCTCTCAGGCTTGGTGACCTTTCAAAAGCCATGGAACTTTCCACGTGCCGAGGCTGCTCTCTCCAGTACATGTCGAACCAACCCAGTGATTTAGCTGTTAGGAATGCTGCTAGGTCATTAATCTGTTGCTGCAGAACGTTTTCATTCTGCAAAACATTCCCAGTATACAACCAAAAAATCCTTTTATACAACCAAGCAGTTTGATTTTATGGATAGATAAATGTATCTGGACAGCAGTTTTGTGAAGAACCAGATAAATAATTCAAACACTGCTACTCCAGTAAAGCCATCACAATATGCATCATCCATGTTATTTCAGGGCTACATTCCACAGCAGGGTGTCCAGAGATCATAAACTGTTTCTATGAGAGGGCTTAAGCCAACTATGGGCTCAGAAGTTTTGAGGAGTCTTATTATCCCCAAAAGAAACTTATTAGACTTTGCTGACATGTTATCTTAATATTTTATAGGTGTTTTCTCCCCTAATTATGAGGATTATTATTAATCTACAGAGAGATTTGCTTCATTTCTTAATTTATAGGAATAGATAACAGAAGAAAGGTTTCTTAGTTATTTTAAAAATTCACAAAAACTTATTAGAACACAGTGGTATAAAGTAGGGTTTCTTAGAAGGAATCAGTTATAGAATGATAAACAAAAAAACAAGCACACTCTCTCTTGAGCAGACCTGTGCCTTCCCCGTACCTTCTGTCATTAGATGTGTATTTTTGCTTTCTTTCTCCTAAGCTCAGGGGTTCCCACAAACTTGCAACCAGGGGAGCAGCGGGCAGTGGCAGCTTGTCCTGGGCTAACCCTCTGAATCTGTTTCCAAGGGCCCTTCTTTTGCCTCTGTAACTTGTTTCCTGAGTCCATGCAGCCCAGATGGCTTACTACTTCTGCCTCTGTGACTTTCTTTCTAAAAGGCCAAGGCAGCCCCACCTACACATGACCTTCCTCATGTTTTCAAAGGGCCAAGGAAGTTCTGTCTAGGCTCACTCCTTTTGCTATGATCTTTCCTCTTCTATTTTAAGCCCTTCCTTTGTTTCAGTGTACCCAGCTTTAATAAAAGCCATTTCAAAATAAAATAACATCAACAACAAAACACTAGACTTAAGATTATTGATTCTATGGTGTAATTCTAAAAAGTTATGGTAACTTTATTTTCATGTTTCCAGTAGTCTGTTGGTTTTTTATTATAATAGAAATAAATATAGATTGCATTGAGGTATGTGGACATAAATAACTTTAAGGAAAAAATTGATTTTAGTCAAACTAGTGAGGTATAACATAGGGATAAAAATAGTACCTACTTCACGGAATAATAATGCATATTATCTTAACCTAGTGCTTGGAACTTGGCAGGAAAGCCTATCAACTGTGAGAGAAGAAAGGGATACAGGAGGACAGCAAAGATACAGTTTGGTTGTTTTAGATGATCAAAACTAATTGTGTAAGGAGAAAGAAGTCTTATTTTCATTTTACAGATGAAGAAGCTAAGGCTCAAGAGGTTGTTAAATAATGGGCTGGAGATTACATATCTGTAGTTGATTGAGCTGACATTAGAACCCAGGTCTGTCTAACTCGAAAGCCTGTGCCTGAACCACTGTGCACTGTGCCCATCACCTGCTACCAATTAACTATGCTCCCTTTCCACAGCTCAACCATTTATAGTTCAGAGTTATCGTGTATAGATGTGAACAAAACTGCATCCGTCTCTGTATCCCTGCTTTTGTTGTTGTTTTTTTTAAGTTTCCATGCTGAGAATTCAGATCTAACTAGTGTCAGCCAGCACCACAGCCCCAGTTAATGATTAGCTGTGTTCTGTAAACTTACACAATGTAATTATAAATATTCCTGTCAGTAAACTATCAGAATGGCATAGCAACTGAGATGAATATCAAACTAGGTGCTGGCATCAGTTCTAAGCAAGTATCCATCAAAAGACCATCAAGAGATATGGTTCCTGGTTTGTACTGCATTCTTTGTCCCTTGGTCTGGTCGGTCATTAGTAGATCAGCTGTACTATAAAATGTTTGCTGTAATAACTGTCTGGTGGCAGAGGTTAGTTATATAGACTTAGGCCACTGTATTGCCTGTCTGTTCTAATCTTACCCCTTGAAGTACTTACCCTATAATAAATCCTATTGTAATTAATGGACTTACCTGGTTCCTTTTTCAGTCTTTTTTTCCTTTTTTTTATTGCATTTTTTATCCACTACCATTTATCCCCCTTATATTACCCCCACATTGTTTTTCAGTCTTAAGATACCCCTATGGTTCAATGGTCACTGTGCCTTCACTCCACCTTCAGACATATAGTTTCTGAACAAAGGCACAATTATGTACACAGTGTTTTTAAATGTATGTAGTTTTAAATATTATGTCAAGTATTTTTGTTATTATAGCCTTCATAATTATTTTGTTGGCGACATAACATTCCATCAAGCCCACGTGTATTATTGACTTACTGACTTACCTATTAAAAGACAGTATAGTATAGTGGTTAAGGGTACAGACTTTGGTGCATGGTTTAAATCTCACAGGGGGTCATATATTAGGTTAAAAAACACCTGGCTGTGTTACTACAGCCTGTTGCACTACTTCATGCATTAGATGTTCCGCTAATTTTTGGATGATTTTTAAAAAGAATATATTTTCAGGAGAAATTATTGGATTAAAATTTATGATCAATTGTATGGTACTTGAAATTATTATCAGGTTTTTTTCCCCAGAGGATTATACGTGGGCTTGTTTTAAATGCCAGGTTCTACCCTGACCTGAAACAGAATCTTTGGGAGGAAGTGGCATTGGGAATCTGCATTTTAGCAAGTAACCCCAGACGACTCTTACATATATTAAAACTTGAGAACCCTTGGCCTAAAAGTCTCAAGGTGTTTCTTGATTGTTGTTTGTTTTGTTTTGTTTACAACAAAAGAAGTATATTAGCTATTGGCAGCTATGGCAAAGTAGGGGTGAGCCGTGAGGGAGGGGCTACTGAAGGAAACAGGGAGGCTGGCACAGAGATGGCCATTAAGGGGCTTGTGGGGATGTGCATTTGTGTTATATGAAATTTGGGCATTTAAAGTTGGAACCCAATTTACCTATTCTAGGAACTCATTTTATTTCAGCTACTCACAAGCCTTATCATCACATATGATAATGTTTTGTGCTTTGAACTACCTGTATTATTCCCAAACCCACCTCCCTCCCCCACAGCATATCCTCATGTGGTCAATCTGCTGCTTAATGTCAGAAAGGGCAATAATTTGTCCCTGTTGTTTAGAGTGCATTTCATTTGGCTTAAATCCTTCTGAAAATTAAGACAAGGGAAAAAGCTAGTGACCCGTACCTTTTCAATAGCAGTCACTGGAGTGTATTATGGGCAATACTGTTTCCTTCTGTACTGCAAAAACTTGTAAAATTAGGCTTCAGACATATTGTAACTTAAGAACAGGCTGTCTTTTAAAGTTCATTTGCAATTCAGTTGGCACTGGGGTGTGTTCTCACCAAGAGGTTTTTGTAATTGATGTCAAAGCTTCAGAGTCGTAGCCCACAGATGCCTATTCAGCAAACACAGAAGCAAACCTTGAGCCCCCACCCTTAGTAGAAACATCAGGAACCCAAGGGAAGCTGAGGTGGGAATCTCCATGGCCGTTTTGCAAAATAGCACGGAATTGGGCTGCTAGTTGCTGCAGAAATCAAGATAGGTAATGCATTAGGACTTCCTATATATAAAATTAAAAATACATGGCATAAAGTATAAAGAATCTATAAGACAGATGAAAATCTGCCATAAACTTGACATGCTGATGACGATGATAAATATCAAAGGAGCTCGAGGACCTTTGCCACAGCTTGAATAAAATAAATGAAAGGAAAAGTCAAGTGTGTTGACTCACTTGTATTTCTTTCACAATGGTTTATACTTCTGACTTTTCATTAATTAAGTTATGTATTTGCCAGAATTAATCCAATTACCATCTTTCTTTTCAGGGGCCTTGTAGAGAAAAAAGAGATGGAATTGGTTTTAGGTAAGTTAGAAGCGGCACAGAAATACTTGGCACAGAAGTACTGCGTCCTTGTCCTGGGTGTGGGAATGCCTGATAAGCATCACATGTGCTGCGGAAAGTAAGTGCACACTTAGAATTTCATTCCATCTTCTGTTGTCTGTACATCCACATCCTTAAGACTCTTAAATGTGACTTTTGGTGCCCTTGAGAAACGCTCCTTTCTGGTTGTACAGAATAATTGGGCTCAGCGTAGGCTCTGTCCCAAACACATGTGATGTCTCTTTTGAGAGAGCCAAGTGAATATGGGAAAAATCCCAGAATCTCAGCTCGTATTTTAACAACCCTCTACTGCTTGGGTTTAAATGTCTTTTTTCTCAGCACATATCATCTTAATGGAATCTTGCTCTCAGCCAGGAAGACTTCCTGCTGCCAGACAAGAGCCACTTGGCTGCCTCGTGAGGGAGGCCAAGTGATGGGTCAGTGTTGGCGAGCGTACTGGGTGTGTCCCCTACCCTTTCACTGCTTGTTTTCCAGCAGCAACAGTTATGGGTATAGCTAGTGGGGTGGGGATTATAAGATGACCCTGCTTGTGGGAAGGTAATTTCTACTAAGGATGACAGTTTATACACTACGGCATTTAAAATGTGAAAGCATCTCATCACAGGAAAGCTTGGTATCACATTAGGGGAAGTGCCAATCCTTAACCCAAAATCTCCTCTGAGTAGTTTCACCACAGGCTCAAGATCCACACGCTGGACGTGGCCAGACTTTTTTATTTTTTAACGTTATAGGAAAGGAGCCCAATCCATGATTTCTCTGTCTCCACATTTTCAAAATACAGATATTTGTATACGTATATTTTTTTATGTTCTACATTTTCTATGTACCTTCTCCTATTATTCTGCTTACATTATTTCACCTACCACTTTAAATAGCAACTGTAGTTATTCTGTTGTTTAATATACCAGTTTGTTTAAGCATTCCTTTTGTGTACATTTGTGTGGTTTTAGTTTTTCTACATTGAATATCTTTATATAAATTACTTTGTTCATTTGGGCTATTTTCTTATAGCTCATTACCCAGAATATTTATCTAGCAGGCATGAAAAATTGTATAGCTCTTGTTACATATTGCCAGGTTGTTCTCCAAAAAGGTTAAAACATTTCATATCACCATCAGCAATAAGTATACCTGGGTTTATTAGTTTGATATTTTTGATAGCTCAAAGGTGTATAAAAAGCTTAAAGGTATTTTATGTAACTTTGAAAATCTTTTAAGACTGTGGAGTCTGTGCTTTTTTTTTTTCCTATGTAATTTATTGCCTGTTTCGCATCTAGTTTTAACCATTGATCAAGTGGAAACTGGGAATTTGTGTTATATATGTTTTATATGGCAAGGATTGGTTATTTGTTTTCTAGTTCCCTTTGATATTTATGTTTTTATACATAAGGAAAGGTTATACATTTTTTATTTTTTTGAACATTTCCACCTTGTTTCTGATGCTGTTTGATTGTCAGTACAACTTCTTGCCTTCCTGTGTTCACTGTTCATTCCTGGGTTAAAATCTTTACCTTTCTTTCTTAGTTTTTAAAATAGGTTTAAAGAAAATGTTAAAAGTCCTTGATTCATTCAAAATTTATTACAGCTTATAAGATCAGATGCGCTATGAATCTAAGATATTTTTTCTTTACTTTCTTTACTTTTCTTTACTTTAGTAGCCAACTTTCCAATAATATTTATTAGTGATTTTTTCCCACTGTAACATTTCTTGTTTGTTAAATGTTGAATTTTTCTAATATTCTAAAACATTTGGGGAAATTCCTATTTAATTGTATTGATCAGTTTTTCTGTTTTAAACACAGAACTGTATAGCTTGTATTTGCTTTGCTTTATTTAACAAGCATTACTGAGTGCATGCTCTGTAGTGTTTTGGTGCTAAGCGCTAGGTAGGGTACAAAGAAGATAGTCTCTGCCTCAAGGAGTGTACAGTCTAATGGAGGAAACATCAGGTAAGAAAACCAGCAACTGGGGATAGGTGCAGTACAGGTATAGACAGAGATTGGGCACCCAAAGCAGAGGCGAGGAGGGGTGGACCTCAGGGGGGTTCAACTGTGGAGCACAGGCAGTGTGCCAGACTGGAATGGGGGCATCCTAACAGCTGAAAACAAAAGCTCACTCCTATTACTTGCAGAAACCTTGTATGGGGCAATCTCACTTGTTTGAGATAAATTTCATTATTAATCAAGTTCTAAGACATGTACCAAGAACCTTCATTGTATATTATATTAAAACCCATACATCAGCTTAGGACAGTGATTTTCAACCTTTTTCATCTCATGACCCACATAAACTAATCACTAAAGTTTTACAACACACCAAAAAAATATTTTTTGCTGATCTGACAAAAAAAAAAGGTAAAATTTTGATTGATTTACCAAAAAAAAAAAAAAAGTAATAGTAATTGCCTACACTTTTTGCCCTAAAGTGACTTTTGAAAAAACATAATCAGCACTGGCTGGTGTGGCTCAGTGGATTGAGCAATGGCCTGAGAACTGAGAAGTCAGCAGTTTGATTACCAGTCAGGGCACATGCTGGGTTGCAGGCCAGGTCCCCAGCTGGGGGTGCTGTGAGAGGCAACTGATCAATGTGTTCTCTTACACATGAATGTTTTTCTCCCTTTTTTCCCCCTCCCTTCCCCTCCCTCTAAAAATAAATAAAATCTTTTTTAAAAAATCAGGTGCCTATACTTGTAAGAACTTCTGGTACCAAGAATTAACCAATCAGACACCACCTTATTACCTGATGTGACCAATAAGATTCATCTCTACTATATGACCTATATGTTTATGGTTCAAGACAGGGCATTCACACCAGAGGGCTATTATTGTGTTGGCTGTTGTCAGTTTTTCATTTGACAATCCAAGGGAAGAGAGGTCAGCACCCCTGACTAGCACCAGTATGTTATGGCAACCGGTTGAAAATTGCCAGCTTAGGAAATAGTGACTCTTTACTACATTGAATCCTCTTAAAGACCTGTAAGATATACTCTCCACTTACTTATATTATTTTTTATTTCTTGCATTAAAGTTTTACATAATAATCTTTAAAGAAATTTATGTGTCCTAAGTTAGATTGCCACTCATGTATTTAACTCTTTATACCAATGTGAAGTTTTTGTTTATTTACTTATTTTTTAGTTATACAAGTACTTCATGGACATATCCTGAGGGTAAAAAATTCAAACAATAGCTTTATATATATAGTTACAGTTAGTATATAAAATTCAAAATAAAAGCCTCCTGTTCACTCTACCCTCCTATAATCTCATTTCACTCCCCAGAAATAAATATTGTTACTTCTGGTTTGGTGTTATCCTCCTAGCTTTCTATGCAATGATCCATATATGCACTTAGCCTATTGTTGTTGTTAATAGACATAGGATAATACCATATGTGTCATTCTGAAATGGGTTTTTTTCACTTAGAAAGCTTGGATATCTTTGAATATCTGTATTCATAAATCTACCATATTCTTTTAAAGAATAAAATAGTTCTTGACTATCCAGGACCATAGATATTATAAATTTATTATAATTAACTGATTATTCCTCCCCCTGTAGATGCAAGTTTGGTTATATATTTTTGGTGATATGTAAGAGTGCATTTGGTTTTTTTATCAATATATGTTATAACCTATGACACATGTGTTAAACACATTTCTTACCTATATAAAATTTTAAATTATTTCTTTGGATTGTCTAAGTTTATAACCATATCATCAGTAAAAGATAGCTTTTAGATTTCATTTTTTCCTAGAATTGTATTTAAAAATTTTTAATTAGCTATAAACCGTAGTATTTCTTGTGTCTTATTCCATAAAAGAAGTGACTAAAGTCAACCTTATCTTTTTCCCTTTTAAGAGACTAAACTAGCACTTACTATTTATTAGTTGTGTTGACCCTTAGTTTATTTTTTAAAAGATTTTATTGATTTATTTTTAGAGAGAGCAAGGGAGGGAGAGAAAAGGAGAGAAACATCAATGTGCCAGGAAAACATTGATAGGTTGCCTCTTGCATGCCCCCAACCAAGGACCGAACTTGCAACCCAGGCGTGTACCCTGACTGGAACTGAACTGGAGACCTTTCTGTTTGTGTTATGATGCCTGTCCCACTGAGCCACACTAGTCAGCGCTTGACTCTTAGTTTAAATGAACTATTTATCAGGGTAAGAAAACAACTCAATGATTCCCTAGATGTTCAAATATAGTTTTGCTCTCTCTGTTTATAAAGTTAACCATCATGTGAAATAAACAATACAGGAAAAGGAAATGGTAACTCTTTGAAATCCCTACAAAAAGAGAAGTCAGATTGGACAGAGACTATATTAGAATGTTAACTTCACCCTTTAGTTGGTGTAGATTTTCTTCAAGATTCTCCAGGGCCGAAGGGACATGCATATGTTCTCTCATTTCTTCTTGTCTGTTTATAAGGGCCTACACTGATCTGTAAAGCTTAAAAACAGAAGTACCTATGATAGGCACTTCTCTCAAATAGAACTTGATGTTTATTGATGTTTATGTTGATATATTTTCAGTTCAGGCTCATTTTCCTTGCTTTTGGTTATATAATAGTTTCCCTTTATTAGCTGTTTTACTTTCCAAGGTTTCAGTTACCTGTGGTCAACCATAATCCAAAAATATTAAATGGAAAATTCAAGAAATAAACAATTCATATATTTTAAATTGCATGCTGTTCTTCACATTGCGATGAACCTCACACCATCCTGCTCCATCCCACCTGGGACACAAATCATCCCTCTGTCCATTGTCAGCACTCTGTGTGTGCTCTCTGCCCAGTAGTAACTAGTAGCCCTCTCGTTATCAGATGGACTGTTCAGGTATTGGTGTTCAGAAACCCTTAAGCTACTTAATAATGGCCCCCAAGTGCAAGAGTGGTGATGCTGGTGCTTTCTGACATGCCAAAGAGAAGCTGTGAAGTGCTTCCGTTAAGTGAAAAGGTGAAAGTTGTCAACTTAATAAGGCATTTTATCATCTCACATCATCACAAGAAGAAGGGTGAGTACAGTACAATACTTTGAGGGAGACTGCATTTATATAACTGTCTTTACACTACATTGTTATAATTGTTCTGTTTTAGTAGTAGTAATTGTTGTTAATCTCTTACTGTGCCTAATTTATGAATTAAACTTCTTCATAGATCTGTATGTATAGGGAAAAACCTGATATACAGGGTTTGGAACTACCGTTTATTTCAGGCATCCACTGGGTTCTTGGAACACACCCCACTTGGATTAGGGGGACTATGCATTTTGGCATTGTTGGCCATTTCTCTTCTCTTGCACCCCTTTTGTCTGTGGTGGTAAATATACTAGATCTGCTTCTCATGTCTACCTTCTCTGGGAATCACTTTATCATTTACCATGATTGGGAATGCCCTCGTAACACATCTCCAGCAACATTTATTCTTTATTGTGCTACATCAGTTCTGCTCTTTAGAGTTTTTGCTGCTATGTTCAGTTGTTTTATGGAGTTGGCAATTTTAACCCTATCTCCCAGTGTGGTAGCCATGAAAACACGCCACTCAGATCTGCTACTGTGGGGGCATAGTTGACCAGTGGTCCCAGCTGGTGTACTCTGAACCCACCACCACTTTGGGCTGAGGCCACACTTCCCATGGACTGTCTCCAGCCAATGTCTGCATGCAGTAGGGACACTAATGCAGGCCCATTCCTTCCATACAGGGGGCTTCTTGTATGGATGACTGGCTCAAAGACCTCCCTTTGGCCCAGTCAGAACTTTCATAGAGCTGCCCTGCAATGTGAGACTCTTCCTATTCCATTTCCTGCCTTTCCTGTCTCCTTGCAGGGCTCAGACCCACATCCCAGTGTGATGGCTTTCCTTGCCTTCTTCACTCTCAGTTTCTGTCACAGTCATTTTCTCCAATAAATCTCTTGTATGTCTTATCCCATCTTGGCATTTGCTTCTCAGAGGACCCGAACTAATGCATCGAACTTCACGGTCATTGTTTCATTGTGTGTCTTTTAAAAGTATAGTCAGTCCTCACTTTTTGTGCCTTCAGCATTCTACAGCCTGTTGTTTCTTACAATAATGCTCCTAGATTAGTGTTTTTCAAATTACAGGTCACAACACATTAGTGGATCTTGAAAACAACTTAGTAGGTCATGAACACAAGAAAACAGAATTTAAAAATCAGGGCACATCATATAAAATGAGGGTAGGTATTGTTCAGGAGACTTGTTTCAGCGTGTGTGTGTACTTGGGTCTCAACATTAGATACATTTCTTGCTGTGGGTTACAGTAAAAAAAGTTTGGAAACCATTGTCTTAAAGTATCCTTTCTATACCACATTTTTATGTTTTATCAAGCTTTTCAAGCCATTACATAATGACATTACCTGTTAGCTAATAGTTCAATTTAGGCAGCTGTGTTAATTTGTAGGACCATTTGAATATATTATTGTATTTTCCCTTTATTTTAGATGAAAAGTGGAAAATGGGGAAATCTAATATCCCATAGTACTGTTAATTCAAACCTAGAAACCATGAACAACTGTAGAGAATTTTTGCATGTAGAGAATATGTGCATGGGGAATTAAGTAGGCTGAATGTGGCTTCACTGCAAAGGACAGGAACATGTATAAAATTATGGAATTATTTCATTTAATACCTCAAATGGTGGGATGTAGTAGTTAATGCAATAAAGAGTTATTTAAAATTGGGGACTGAGATTTTGGCATCAAAGAATATTCCTGTGGTTTGAATATAAGCTTTCCCAAGTCCCTAGAGCAACTACAATGCTATTCTGAGACAGATGGCTTACTCAGAAGGGGCAGGAACTGTTTTCAAAGATGAGACCTGCACAGTTTTTGAGGCATGGGCAACAGACATGGTACTGTCTGGCTGACCCAGGGCAGGTGGCTCCCACTGGCAGAGAAGCTGACACCATGCACCCAGTCACCAGTGCCACGGTCACCCAACTCTGACATCAGCTGACCAAAAGGCCTCTTGCCATCCCAGCCTGTACTGACTGGCTTTTCATCATTCTTTAATGTATGCAGAAAACACTCTGCGTTTGAAATCACATGATCCCGTTGCAAAACATTGTTGGGATGCCAATCCAAGCTGAGGATCGTGGAGCTAATTGGCTTTTTAATGTGCTTGCTTACCCACCAGTCATTTTCAGACTTGAAGTCACAATCAGAAATGAGTCATGCTCCACTTCCCACAGCAAGTTTGTTCTCTGGTAGGGACCACTTGACAAACATGGCTGCTCGATTAATTCTCAGGATCACCAGGGGTGAGCGCCAGACCCCATCCTCCTGACTCCAGACACTGGCACTGTGGTCTGCCTGGCAAGCAAGGATGCGGTTGCTCTTGGGAGCCCAGTCAATACCTGTGAAGTGTCCATCGTACTCCTCGAGTTCATGAGCTCCCCTTCTTATAGATGGGGACTTCATGGTTACTGGGGCCAAGGGCAATCTGAGTACCATCCCGGAACCAGACATGACAGGTGATTGGCTCTAGTAAAAATTGATGCGGGGACTTTATTTTTGGTAAAGGATAGAAAGTTGACCCTCCAGAAAACCCTAAGAATCTTCTTACAGCAGATGAGGAAACAGGGGCTCAGGGGAGCAATCTTATGAGGGTCATCCAGTGAAGTGGTGGGGCCAGGAATAGAATTTTGGCAGTTTGAATGGGATCCGGGAGGCTAGGGCGGAGAATTCATGGACTCTGGGCGCTCACCACTAACAGGCCCTAGCTCAAAAAATTATCTAATTGCCTATACTTAATGTTTAATCTTTAAAGAACATATGCATTACAAATTCATTTGGGAATAAAAATATAAATAGCTGTATCATAATTGGAGATTTGTATCATATCTTTTAGCTCCCTGGATACAGGACCTCCACATAAATTATTGTACTTTTGACAGTGCTTTTTTTTTTACAGTGTGACTTTTATTTGGACTTTTAAAGGAACTAATGTTGTTTGTAAGTGATTGCCTCAATTTAGTACTAGCTTATTACCAGTAGATATTGGTCTTTCTTCCTCATTATATGTGCCATCAACTGCTTTTCTCCTGCCTGTTGGAGAGCAGTTGGAGAAGGATAAGTTTCGAGCTTACCACCCACCATTCATATAAGCAATTTTATACGGGTCAAAAGCTGAACAAAGGATATTGAGGAGAACAGATCTCAGCACGCTTCTGCCAGTAGAAGTTGTTAATTGGCCACAGTGTTATGTTCTTGAATGGAGTTTATATTGTTCTTTTGGTTGTTTTTATCCACAAAATGAGGATGGTGGGTTTTTTTTGTTGTTTTTTGCTGATTTTAACATATCTTTATTTCATGTCTTCCCAACATAAATAAACTGATATTCTCCTGCGAATATTTTCATGAGTATTTTCTGACTTTTCCCTTCTAATATATACACACTTAATATTGGACTAGAACACCTTATACTATTTATCTCTGGAGTTAAGGATGTCAGTAGAATGAGCAATTCGGGGACTGTTAATTTAGTGCTTCCATGTTTCTTTTTTCTTTTGTAATTAATATACAATCTGCATATGGAAATCAGCTTTAATTTATTTTTATTTTATTATTATTTTTTTAGATTTTATTTATTTTATTTTTATACAGAGGGGAAAGGAGGGAGAAAGAGAGAGAGAGAAAGAAACATCATTGTGTGGTCACCTCCCTTGTTTCCCCCACTGGGGACCTGGCCCACAACCCGGGCACGTACTCCGACTGCGGAATGGAACCAGTGACCCTTTGGTTCGCAGGCCAAAGCTCAATCCACTGAGCTACACCAGCCGGGCACTTTCATGTTTCTTGAGAAGTAGAACAACATGCCTTTCTCGTCTAAATATATCTGCAAAATCCTGATATCACAAAAGATATGGCAAAATTTTGATGAACACGTTCAGTGAAAGGTCTCTGTATTTTCCAGGACAGATAAGAAAATCCCCTTCATTGCACATGCTGTGGAATTAGATCTCTTCTTTGATTATTACCAGTTCTGGCTCCACTCCCGCCTCTATGTTAGGATTTATACCCTAGTCCTGTGCTCTCAATGCAGCTGGCACCTGATGGGTGACCAAAGAGGCTGGAGATACAGATGAGGATGGGGAGAAAGGGCTCCTTAAAGCTCAGGTGTATAACTCATCCTTAAAACCCATTCCCCTACCCTCTCCCCCGTCACAGGCTCCAAGGCCTCTTTCTCCTTCCTCCAAACACATTCCTTTTAAATTTCTCTTCCCTGATAAAAAGCAGGCCTTGACCTTCATTTCGACTTGATTTCACCTAAAGCAGCAGGGGGCAAGTAGAAAACAACCTTTTTTTCTCTCCAGTCCCGAATAATGGGCCTGGCCCTAGGCTTTGCACCTCTTCAGGAATGACTGGTAATATTTTGGTGTGTGGAGACAATCGATACTGCATTCTGTACTTAAATACCGTGGTGTGGGCGACATCAATCGTCTCTGGTCTTTACGTGAGAAAGAAGTCCCAGTTTTACGGCAGCTTGAGGAGAAGGGGAGGAGGTCCATGAAAGAGAAGTAAAGGAGAGAAAGTGTGTGTTTCCTGGGCAATTACTCTGTCATTTCAAAACTTTGCTGAGACGGTGCTGGTTTGTATTGTGCCAAGGTAATACTGCTCTAACCCTCCCAGAACACAAACTGACTTGGCATTCCAAAAACAAAGCTTGGCTGGTTTCTGCTTCAGCTTGGCAGGTCTCCAGGGTCTCTGGTTTCATCTGGCAGAGTCTGTGGAAGGATGGAAATACCACATAGGCACTCCTGTCAGACGGAGGCTTCAGGTGGCGCAGAAGGATGCTGAAGCTTGTCCCAAAACGCTTCTGCTGGGCTCTGTTGTTTAATATTTTTTAACTATTCTGCAAAACACTCTAAAGAAAAAGCTTGTTTCCCTTGCATTCTGGTTATGAGGACAAATGTGGACCTCTGACGAGCCTGGGTTTTAGTATAGACTCTACCCCTAATTAAATATGTGTCTCAATGTTAGTGTCCTCAACTATAAGGCTGATTATGTCATAGAGATCTTATGAGAACCCAGTATTATAACATATGTAAAGGGCTTAGCATAGTACTTGGCACATAGTTCACAATTAGTAAATGTTCACTGTAATTAACCATGGTCTTAATTCTTCATTGAAGACTTGCTTACAAGAAGAAACCAGTGTGTAAATGAAGAGTCTGTAGGAAGGGAGGGACCCACCTCAGTAAAAGCTTAACCATCTCTTCAGCAGTTCCCCAAAATGGAGATCTGGTTTGGGTCATACAGATCATGAAGCCCCTGTGAGAAGGTTGAAGGTCCTGAGGGGTTTGGGTCATCTTCACCAGACCATAGGAATTCAGGATGGTTCTGGAGAGCCTGCTACCAGGGCTGACCCTAGGTCAGTTATGCCAAAGAAGGCCCAAGCAAAAGCAAAAGCAAAAGCAAACCCAGGATCAGCCCTGGACCACTTTGGCCCGCATGACTAATCACATGACTGCAAGTGCACAGCCCTCTCTGTCAATTCTCAAGTCCTCCCCAGGCCATGCCTGCTTTCCTAAGGCTGGGAATCAGAATCAGAATGGCCTCTGCTGGGGAGTGGAGGCCAAGTACGCTAAGTGTGCCCATGCCAGTACATTATCCTTAACATTAAATTTGTGTTGCAAGGACTCATGGACAAATGCCTGTCTTTAGGGGATAAGGCTCGTTGCATACCCTATTAAGATGGGAGAGCACACTACTGTCCCCAGTCTGTTGATTGAATGGCATAGATTATATTTGCATGGCATAATGATATATTTGTTTCTTTTTGCACCCAGTAGCTATAACCATCAAGATTTTTTTCTTTTTCTTCATTTTAGACTTACCCTCTAGTTGCTTTATTTCCATACCTACTAACACCTTGGGTTGCCTCTTCATCAACTTTCCACTCTCCCCACCTCCCCAATACTTACATCACCAGCAGCATTTGAAAGAATACATTCCTTGGCTGGCTTGTTTATCCTGAATTTATATTGGTTAACTTTTTAAAAAAGATTTTATTTATTTACTTTTAGAGGAGAAGGGAGGGAAAAAGTGAGGGAGAGGAACATCAGTGTGTGGTTGCCTCTCACACGCCCCCTGCTGGGGACCGGGCTGGCAACCCACGCATGTGCCCTGACTGGGGAATCCAACCAGCGGTATCGTTACCTGTGGCCCCCAAGGTCACTTATCTGCAAAGTGACCTTTTGAAGATAAGGGTTTTATCTAGATCACTGAAAGGTTGAACTTCCCTCTTAAGCTATAGTTGTGATTTGTTATATTGCAGGGAGAAAATATCAGACACACAAAAAGACTGGAAATTCTTTGAGGTGAGTCACTTATGTTTTGGGGCTTTTCTCTTTGATACAAAACATGAAGTATAGCAATAACTAATAGCCATTTGTCAGGTACTTATTTGTAGTGAATGTCCTTTCTGAAAAAGATGCTAACAAACTATATGCCACAACTTAAATTTTTGCTCTAATTTTCCTCCTGCAAAGGTGAGTACATGCATAGTTTTCCACAAATTTTTAGGAATGTTGAGAAATTGGATCATCTGGGTTTATATCTACTTAGCAGTGTTATGTAGACAGGTGGGAGTTTTTCATATCATAGTTGTGGGTGTGATTCTTGTCTGTTTTCTATTGTAGTCCTTTTATACTTTCTGTACGTATGTAGCTTGGATTGTCTTCCGACGTCAACACTTCACAGAGATTGAGGAAGAAATAGGGAGGCTCTTTCGTACCAATATGTTCAATATTCCTCGAAGGAAGCGTGAGGATGAAGAATCAGGAGGGGAAAAGAAATGCATGACTTTTGTACAATTCAGGTATGATCTTTTGACTTTCCTAAGCTCAAGGACATGTCTAGAAAACAAGATGATGTGACCTAAATGTCACCTTTCCCCCCCACAGGAGAATGATGGCAAAACGCCCAGCGATTAAAACAGCCATTAACATGCGCTCTCCAGTCATGTCTACTCTGCTGCCGTCTCTCAGAGAAAAAGCTCAGAATATCCTGGAGAAAAAGTATCATCAAGTGGGTACCAAATTCCCAGCCCAGGTGCAAGAGCATACAGAAAATCTGGACTCTGTGCCCATGCCAATGTAAGTGGCCCAAGGAGAGAGAAAAGAGGGCCCTGAGTGTCAGCCTAGGTTTTGCTGGGAGGGATGGGCTCAGGCTCCATGCCTCTCCCAGGAAGCTGAACAAGGATGCGAGCGGCATCTTTCGACCCACCCCCCCCTCCTTTCCACCTGTTTCCTTTCCAGAGCAGCAATTGGTGCACCCGTCTAGACTAGAAAAGATCACTAGAATGTCAAACTGGACTTCAAATAATTCTAATTTGGACAAGTGAGCAGCAGACTTTAAAAGGCTGAGGTTTTTCCAATAGAAGGATCATCTTTGGGAAGTGTGGGAAGGGCCAGTACAAAATCTGGCTTTGGGCTGCATTTTTTGACCCATATTTAAGACCACAGTAGTCATTCAGGGAAACAGGGTATGCGTTAAAAAAAAAAAAAAAAAAAAAGCTGTTTATTCATACACGCACACAGCCACAGCCACAATCACAGCCATACACCTTAGTCTTTGGCTTCACTGCTTCACCTATACCGATAATTCTTTTTACAGAGTTGGCATCTTGGGAGAGCCTCGGTCTCTATTCAACCCCCATACTCTTCTCCCCCTTGAACCAGAAGAAAACATGAAGTCGCCTGTGAGACAGCCTTTCCTGACAGAAAGGAATCACATGAGGATTCAGGATACACTGGACTTAGTCATGAAAACACCATCCTCTCAAACAACATTACCTAAATAATCTGGTACATTCCATTGCTGTAATTAAATCCCTGTAATTAAGTCACCGCTTGGACTTAATCACTTCACATATGACTAATATTTGCTATTATTAAACTTTTTAATTGTTCAAATTATTTTGTTAAAAGTTCAACAATAGACTATTATATCCAGAAAGCTCTTGAAAAGTTCATTTTCCTATATTTAATAGTTTGCTTTGTCATTTATTTGCCTCCTTGGCTGCCATGTGACTATTTAGAGTAACATGTTAGGACATTTAGCCAGTGTTCCAGTCTACTAGTGAAGAAACATTCTGTTTATTCATTTCTAAGTTCAATTTTTGCTTTACAAAATACTGCTTTTGGTATGTTTGAAAACAAAATTTCATACAAGGCAAATTAAATATTTTTAACATTAAACCTCTATGGCTATATTATTGGCATTAAGATATCAAGTATACCTGATCCACTTAAAAGCCTTTGAGCATATATGTTTCATTGGTTTTTATTTATTCATTTAACAACAAATATGTATTAAGCCCCTGCTCCATCCAAAGCTTTGTTTTGGGTTATGTAGGGAAAAAAGATCATCAAGATGGAGACCATGTCCTCCAGGTATGGGTAGTAGAAAGGATAAGTGAGATACATCCCCGCTCACAAAACAATATTGAATATGATAGAGGCCGTACAGGAGATTAACCCTGAGTGCTCCGAGACGACAGAGCAGGAGAGCAACGCTTCCAGGGGGAGCGGGAGCCTTCTGATTTGAATTTGGCATTGCAAGTACCGGGTGGCACTAAAGGGGGACTTCCGGTCAGAGGAAGAGTATGTGAAAAGGCAGGCGTGGAAAAGTGTGTCCTGTGACTGAGGAATGGCAAGAACGTGTTGTGAAGAGGTGCAGTAGAAGAACAGGCTGGGAGGTTCAGCTGAATGTCTAGCTAGGCAGTGAGCGGGATATTACTTGATAGGCAGTAAGATTAGGAATCGTTAATGAAACCAATTCACTAGGCGGGATACAGAGCAGTTGATTATATAATATTAACATTTTAAAAGACCTGTAGGAGTTTAGCCAACTAAAATAACTGGACTGAATTCACCTTTCTGTGGCCACAGGGTATCCTCAAACTTCAAAACCCTTCTTTTAGAATTTAGCTAAAAATTCATTCATTTCACAGAAAAAAAAACTGGATGCCTTTCTCAGATTTGATATGAAAAGCAGGGGAACAGCAGCTCCGGCCTTGGCAATGTGGGGCAGCTCCTGTTACAGCTGCTCTGTGGCCACCCTCTCATCCTTCCTCATTCAGGTTAGTTCCTGTTACTTCTGTTAAAACTGCACAAGTTTTGTTTGTTTGTTTTTTTAAAATCAAAATCCTGGATTATAAGATAATGCTTGCTGGACTTTTTATACATGTACAGAATTTGTTTATAATGCACTCTGTCATAACAAATTTTTATGTAGAACATGTTGATATGGATCCATTTTTGATTTTGGTTTTTGATATTTTTAAATAGCCTGGGAATTGTAAGACTATTATAACTGTCTTTACTAGGGCACTGGGCTTTCTCTGACTCCTTTCTGAACTGCAAGGCTTTGATATACTTCACTTATTAATTCCTTCATTTGTTTATTCACTTTTTTTCATTCTACAGTTACTATATCCCTACTCTGTGCTATGTACCATGTTTGGTGCTGGGAATTCAGTGTGGAAAAGATACAGCCAGCTCTGACTTGGAACTGCCATTACTCAGATAATGAACTAATTGCAATTGTGATGAGTGTAACAAAAAAGAGAATGCTGTAAGGGTATATAACCAAAGACTTGCTTATATATGGGGTATTGTCAGAGGAAGGGAAGGTCATCCCTGAGGATAGGACACTGAAATCTGAGACTTGAACATAGAGCAATGTTAAAAGAGGTGGCAAGTGAGTAGGGGAATATTCCTGACTCTGTTAGCTATCTATTGCTGTGTAATAAATTACCCCAAAACACAGTGGATTGAAATAGTAACACTTATTGTCTCACAGCATATAGGGGTCAGGCATCTGGGTATAGCTTAGCTGAATCCACTGACTCATTGTCTCTCAAAAGGTCTCAAAATGTCCACTAGGGCTGAAGTCATCTAAAGGCTCAAACGAGGTTGATCTGCTTCCAACATGACTCAAGTAGCTGTTGGTGGGATTAAGTTCCTTGCAGACTGTTGGCCTAAGGCCCCCCTCAGGTCCTTGCCATACGAGCCTGAAGAAGCTTACGTGTCAGTTGGCTTTGTTAGAGTGAAGGAATAAGAGAGGAAGAGAGAGAGTGCAAGCAAGACAGAAGTTACAATCATTTACAGTCTAATATTAGAACTGATGTCACCGCTTTTGCTCTAGCTATTCATTAGAAGCAAGTCACAAGGCCTAATATACCTCAAGGGGAGGGGGCCACACAAAGCTGAGAATACGAGGAAGTGAGGGTCATAGGGGTCTTCTTAAAAGTCAGCCTGCCACAGTGGCAGAGGAAACATATGAAAATCTTGAGTCTGGAAGCAAAGGTCTTTCAAGTTGCTGAGGTAAGACTTCTGTGGGTATAGAGAGGAAGGATAGAAGGATGAGATGTGGCTGGAGAATAGGCAAGAGGCCTACAATGGAAGGTTCTATAAATGTAATAAGGACACACTTAAGATCCATGTGGCTTGTTGCAATTTGATTGTGTCGTTTATGACTCGCACAAAGGCATCAGCCAAGGGCATGGATGGGGGTGAAATCCAAATACTTATCTTGGTGGTTCTAAGTCTTTCCAGAGGGAGTCCCTATTTGTAATTCACAAATCAGCAGTCTTGAATAGGTGCCCTTTGATGGTTTTTAAGCAGCTGCATCATTAAAGCTTACCAGGAGTATTTTTTAATTTCAAATATTCAGCAACTGAAATAATGAAAAGACAGGCTTCAGGCTGGAGGAAATATTTGCATAACATATCTGATAGAGAACTTGTATGCAAAGTATAGAAAGACCACTTAAAACTCAACAATAAGAAGACAATCAAATGAAAAAATAGTCAAAAGTTATGAATAGACACCTTACCAAAGAAGATACACACATAATAAATAACCATATGAAGAGATACTCAACATTATTTGTAATTAGGGAATACATGTTTTAAGAGCATGAAATACCACTATATACTTAAGCCATTTTAGAATGGCTTTAAAAAAAAACAAAAAACCAACAATACCAAACTCTGGTGAGGATGCAGAGCAACAGGAACTCTTATTCATTACTGATGGGAATCAAAATGATGCAACCACCTCAGAAGACAGTTTGGAAGCTCTTTAATGCATGATTCTTACTTTTTCTTAAAATTTGTATGAAAATGTAATGGACCCAGATAGCCAAAACAGTCTCGGAGAAGAAGAAAAAAGTTGGAGGACTAACACATTCTCATTTGAAAACTTACAACAAAGCTTCAGGATTCAAGACTGTGTGATACTGGTGTGGGAATAGACATTTATGTCAATGGAATAGAATCAATAGTTCAGAAATAAACCGGGACATCAATGAAGGAAAGAACAGTATTTTCAACAAATGGTGCTAGAACAACTGGATATTTCATGCAAAAAATGAAGTTGGATCCTTACATTATACCGTACACAAAATTTAACTCGAAGTGGATCATAGACCTAAATGTAAGAGCTATGACTAGAAAACTCTAAGAAGAAAATGTAGGATTAAATCTTTGTGATCTTGGGTTAGGCAATAGTTTTTTTAAAAATGTAAATGACACCAAAAACAAGCAGAAATTTACAAATGGAACTTCATCAAAATTAATAACTTTCATGCTTCAAAGGACATTTATCAAAAAAATGAGGGTGATGGTTTTATAACTTCGTGAATATACTAAAATAAATTGAACTGTAGACTTTAATGGTGAATTGTATGGCATGTGAATTATATTTCAATAAAGCTGTTATAAAGAAAAAAGTGAAAACAATTTACAAAGCATATATGTGGTAAGGATCAATTATTCAGAATGAATACTATAATGAACTCTTAAAGTTCCACAATAAAAAATAAATAATCTGATTTTAAATGGGGCAAAGGATTTAAATAGATATTACTCCAAAGAAAATAGACAAATGTCCAATAAGCACATGAAAATATCATTAATAATTAGGGAAATGCAAATCAAAACTACAATGAAATACTACTTCACACCCACCAGGATGGCTATGAGAAAAAGACAAGAACAAGTGTTGGTGAAGATGTGGAGAAATCGGAGCCTTCAAAAATGTTGCTGGTGAGTATGTAAAATGATGTAACCACTTTGGAAAACTGTCAGTTCCTCATAAAGTTAAGCATAGAGTTACCATAGGACCTAACAGTTCCACTCCTAGATATACAAGGTCTGTCCAGAAGGTATCTAGCCATGTAATATGAAAAATAGAGGCATTTATTGAAGAAGATACAAGATACAAGAAACATTGCACATAGGACAGTGACACCTCAGTCCCCTCAAAATAGGCACCTTGGGATCTCACACAGTTCTCCCAGTCGCCATCAGCTGCCCCATCATATTTTCCTGAATCTCATCGATGGTCTCAACTCTCTTCCCTTTCAAAGGTGATCTTAGTTTGGGGCAAAGCCAGAGGTCGCAGGGTGCCAAATCTGGGCTATAGCGGGGCTGAGTCACCTGGGTGATATGATGTTTCACCAAAAAACTCTTCGTGAGATGTGATGCATGAGCAGGTATGTTGTGATGAAGCTGCCAATCACCAATTGCTCTTCTGAATCATCCAAATAGTTTCCACAGAAGGATGTTCAAGCTTAATGCAAAATCTGATGCAGATTCATTGCTCTACCTGCTTGTCATTTTGAATGTGACAGCCACACAGTACACATGCTCACTCAACAGTGTCTACTGCCCCCACTGACTAGTGCAGTGAAGTCGTCATTGTTCACACAGCTCATTCCAGTCCACTGTCCTTGGCTGCCAGGTCACATAGATGTTGTGCCAACTGTTGTTGTTATGTTAACAATGGCTGGACTTTTTCAAGACAGACCTTGTATTCCCAAGAGAATGGAAAACATATGTTTACATAAACTCTTGTATACAGATATTCATGGAAGCATTATTCAAGACAGACCTTGTATTCCCAAGAGAATGGAAAACATATGTTTACATAAACTCTTGTATACAGATATTCATGGAAGCATTATTATAATAGCTCAAAGGTGGGACAACCCAAATGTCCAACAATTGATGAATGGATAAACAAAATGTGGTATATCCATGCCCAGGATATTATGCAGCCATAAAAAGGAATGATGTAGTAACTCATGCGCAATGTGAATGAAACTTGAAAACATCATGCTAAATGAAAGAAGCCAGACACAAAAGGGCATATCTAATGATTCCAATTATATGAAATGTTCAGAATAGGAAAATCTATAAAGACAATGTAGATTAGTGGTTCAAAGGCTTGAGGGGAGGAGGAACTGGGAAGTGACTGCCAACAGGCACAGGGGATCTTTTGGGGGTAATGAAAATGTCCTGGAATCTGATAGTGCTAATGGTTACACAACTTTTTCAATAGACTATCACCGAATTGTATACTTGAAGAGAGAATTCTATGGTACATGAATTATATCTCAATTTAAAAAACAAGGGAAGTCTGAGAAGCTGCCACATGACAACAAAATGTAATATGGTATCCTGAAACAGAAAAAAGACAAGAGGGGGAAACTAAGGAAAGCCTAATAAAGTATGGATTATAGTTAATGTATCAATATCAATTCCTTTATTGTGATGAATATACCATGCTTGCATAAAGTGTTCGTAAAAGGGGAAACTGGGTGTAGGTATACAGAAATTCTCTGTGCTATCTTTGCAATTTTTCTTTAAAACTATTCTAAAAATGTTGATTCAAAAAAAAATCCAGCAAATGCTTGTGTAGCTCCTAATATGTGAACATGAATATGGGCAATGTGCAGTCCTTTATTCAAGTTGCTCTCTGGGCAGAAGGGGAAGGGTGAGATGAGTACATGTTCAAAAAGGAGACCAGATGTCAGAAATGAAAAACAACGCAATAGGGCGTAGAGGAGAGAACCTATCAGGTTAGGGGACTGAAAGATGGACATAGAGATGCCAGCGTACAGGGAATGCTTCTGCTTCTTGGGGTCCTCACAGGGTTCAGACCTAACCCCTGGGTGGAAATAAAGCCTGTATGGTTGAGCTGGACTGTGGATTGGTTAGGGGAGTAGAGAGGGCTTTACCTTCACTCAGGAAAGAGGGGGGGTCTTACTGCTTCATCTCCTATGGGTGGTTACAGAACTCTCTTCTCTTTGGTTTTTGTTTGAAGGCTGCCTGCTCCAGGGTCCTGTAACATTTGAAACATCACACTCTTCTAGCATTTGGCCTGACCAACAATGTCAGTGTCTCCATCTTTGCATCTATTTTGAGCTTCATTTCCATCATAGAGGCAAGTCATTCTGCTTTGGACTTGGCATATAGTAGTCTGATCTTTCAGTTAGTTTTTTATACCAAGAAAGAAAAAAATAAATTTTATTCCTCTAGGCCCATTTCCATTCAGTCCTCCTCTCTCCGAACAAGTTTTAGTTTGTAGAAAGCAAGCAATTTCAGGGGACTAAGAGCACAGGGTGAAGTGTCCTCCTCTTTCTGGCAGTGGGTTGATAAGTTTCTTTGTCTCAAAGTCTCTGGCTCACCCATGCTGGTGGCTTTCTCTTTGTCTGGTGCTGCCTGAGGCAGTCTAGGTGAGCCATGCCAAGGGGCTGCATGTCCAAAGCCTCTTCCTTTGCACCTTGGCCTCCTTCCTCCTCCTTGAACGGAATGATTTATTCTCATTTCCTTTACTTCTCCTAACCCAGAGGCCTGAGCAGAGCAAAATGAGAATGCCCTGGGGCCTCAGGCCTCAGCTCTCACCCTGAGAAGTCAGGATACACTGAAACCAGGCACAAGAGTGGCCACCCAAGCCTAGGACCTTTGTGCAGGAGCCACCTCTCCTGCCCGCACTGGCCAGTGTCAGAACATTGGAGCTGCATAGAATCAAAGCCGTGAGTCTGTCTGTGGTTGCTCTTTATCAACCTGTACTTCTCTTAGAAATAATTTTTAATGACATCATGACCCCAATTTACACAAGTAAATCCTTGTGTAATGTACAAAAAATCTTAGAAAACTATAGAGAGAAGTACAAAGAAAAAAAATGCTCAATCCCACCACCAGGATAACTTATCATTGTTAATGTTTTGTGAATATCCTTTCAGTCATTTGTGTGCATATTTGTATAAACAAAAATGGATCATATGCTTGCAACCTCTCTCCTTCACGTAATAATACATTGTGAACATTCACCTACACCAACCAGTACTCATCTGAAACATGATTTTAACTGTCCTGTGGCATTCTATGGTATGAATATGTCACCGTGTCCCTGCCCAATCCCTACTTTCTTGTAGCACACAGGATAAAACCCTGTAAATGATATTGCTGTGTCAAAGAGCACATTCACTCTCAAGACCTTATTATTGCCAAATTTCCTCGCAGGAGGCTAGCTCCAACGCACACTACCTCCATCTGCCTGTGAGAATGCTCACTTCCTCACCTGGGCATTATCATTTCTTTGAATCTTTGCCTATTCTATGGTAGTAAAAAGTGGAATCATATGTTTGTTCTAATTTATACTTCCAATGAACAGTAAGGATGAATACTTCTTTACATTTGTCATTTGTGTTCTCTTTTTGTGAATAGTAACTTAAGCATATCCTTTGCTTATTTTTCTATTAATGGACTCTGTATTATCTTTCTTTCATTGCCTTGTCATTCTTTAAAGAAATTGCAAGGTTTCTATGAGAAAAACAGGTTACAGAAAAGTTGGATAGACTAAGGTCCCATCTGTGTAAAAAACGTACATATGGATAGTAAGTCTGGAAAGAAATAACTAAATTATTAAGTGATTCTTTCTGAGAAGTAGGATTATGAATGATTTTTTAAAATAGTTTTTGCTCATTTCACTTAGCATAATGCCATCCATGCTGTTGCAAAGAGTAGGAGTTCCGGTGAAAGACAAATACCATATGATCTCACCTATAAGTGGAACCTAATCAACAAAACAAACAAGCAAGCAAAATAGAACCGGAGACATGGAAACGAAGAACAAACTGACAGTGACCAGACGGGAGAAGGGAGGGGGATAATGGGGGAAAGAAGGAGAAGGGTCAAGGAACATGTATAAAGGACCCACGGACAAAGCCAAAGGGGGTAGGATCGACGGTGGGAGGTGGAGGTGAGTGGGTGGGGAGGGATGCAGTGGTGGAAAATGGGACAACTGTACTTTAACAACAATTAAAAAAAGAAAAAAAGAAATGAGTGAAGAATGCACAAGTTCTTTTTAGACTTTTACATTATTTTTTAAAAGATTTTCTTTATTTATTTTTAGACAGAGGGGAAGGTAGGTAGAAAGAGAAGAAGAGAAACATCAATGTGTGGTTGCCTCTCGCATGCCCCCTACTGGGCACCTGGCCCACAACCCAGGCGTGTGCCCTGACTGGGAATCAAACCAGAGACCCTTTGGTTCAAAGGCTGGCACTCAATCCACTGAGCCACACCTGCCAGAGCAGACTTTTACATTATTTTGAAAAATCCTTTTGAAATTGTGTAATGTACAAAAAATCGTTCATTAAATGGGTATATACCAATCCTGAAAAAAAATTTTTTTTGCTTATATGTATTATTTATTTATTTATTTTTACAATACACATAGTTTTAGAAGTGTCCCTGATTTCTTACATGGTGGTGCCATCCAGCACCCCCATCCAGCAGTATACAGGGAACTCCATGATGATGAACAAAAGATATGAATATGTAATTAGATACAAAAGGAGAAACACAAATGGCCAATATGAAGAGGTATTCATTCTCACTACCAGTTGGAAGTATAAATTAGAACGCACAATTCCATTTTCACCTACAGGACTGGCAAAGATTCCCAGAAATGACAATGTCTAACATTGGCAAGTGGGTGAGGAAGCGGGCATCCTCATACGCTGGTGGGAGAGTGCCGCCTGGGGTGAGTCTCCCAGAAAACATTTTGGCAGGAACACATTACCTTTGGAACATACTTGTGTGTTTTGTGTATTCGTTTAGGGCTAGTTCAAATATCTGCCTCTTTGATGTCGATCTGTAATGTTGTTATCCATTATTGATTTAAGATTTATTGAGGGGTGGAACTATGTCATTTCATCCAGCCCTGTGACCTGACAGACATTCAGAAGTGCTTTTGAGGAAGATTATGATAGTGATAAAATAAATAATGTATCATCTTGAATTTACAGGCAGCCATGAGTCACTTATTGATTAGCCCACTTCATGCTCAGTGCTCTTCTAGGTCTGTGAGGGACTCAAGAAGGAAAAGGTAGAGATCTTGCCCTCAGAGCTGAACTGGGAAGTCAGGCCAGAGTTCAGTAACAGAATGAGGGAGCGTGCCAGGGAGACTATATTGTGAAGTAGGATCGAAGGGCTCAGCTATCAGCTAGCTCAGAATTATCCAGGCAGAAGTAATGAGGTCCCCAGACGGGAGGAGCTCACATCTCATTTCCGCTGGTTACTCCATCCTCCTCCTGCAGCGATGCTCTGTGAACATCTTCCCAGGCAGCACAGCTGGTGCACCTGAGTTTGTCTCTTTTTCCTGGCAGGCAGTGATTTCTCTTTCAAAGTGGACCTGAGAAAAACAAAAGACAAAGTGTGTTTTAGGGTCACGCAAATATTTGATGAAGGAAATTTTCTCTATGTGGAAATATGCCAGGTAATAAATGTAGAAGGAATAATAGAGTTATAATATCACCGTCTTGCAAAACCTTAATGGAATCATGGGTCTAGGTATTGCTTATTGGTGCAATGAGAGCCATCTGGTCATAATGTGCCCTGTGGTGGGAATATGCACCAACGATGTGTTCCTGGGGAGAAAGGAACACAACCCAGATCAGATTGAGATTTCTAAATCTAACATTGGATTTGTAGGAAATTCACGGGAGGAGGAACATGTCAAATAATACTACAGGGATTCAGTTAGAAATTTCAAAATGGGGAGAACTCTACAGGAAAAAATTAACCTATTCTTCAAAAACTAAAGGAAAGGGGAGAGAGAAGGGAAACCTTCAGGTTAAGAAAGAAACTTAAAAGACATATCAGTCAAATGAAATGTGTGGACCTTGCTTGGGTTCTAATTTGAACACACTAATTATTTTATATATATGTATCTGACCCTTGAACAGCAAGGGTGTTGGGGGTGCTAATACCTGTGCAATTGAAAATCCCTCTATAATTTAAGTCAGCCCTCTGCATCCATGGTCCTAGCTGTGGATTGAAAATGCTGTTTTTCATCTGAGATTGGTTGAATTCACTAATTCAAAACCTGGGGATGCAGAAGACTGGCTGTATAGTTATTGAGAAAAATACATGTATACATGGACCCACGCAGTTCAAACACATTTTGTTCAAGGATCAACTATACACACACATGCACACACACATACAGAAAGGTATCCAGCCATGTCGTATGAAAAATAGAGGCATTTATTGAAGAAGATACAAGGTACATTGTACATAAGACAGTGATGCCTCAGGTCCCTTCAAAGTAAGCACCTCGGGAGCTCACACAGTTCTCCCATTTGCCATCAGCTGCCCCGTCCTATTTCCCTGAATCTCACTGATGGTATGAAATCTCTTCCCTTTCAAAGGGATTTTAGGTTTGGGCAAAGCCAGAAGTCGCAGGGTGCCAAATCTGGGCTGTAGGGGGGCTGAGTCACCTGGGTGATTTGATGTTTCGCAAGAAAACTGTGCATAAGACGTGATGTATGAGTGGGCGTGTTGTCGTACTGAAGCTGCCAATCACCAGTTGCCCATAGCTGTGGACTTACGAATCATCCAAATGGTTTCTGTGGAGGAATGTTGAAGTTTAGTGCAAAATTTGATGCAGTTTCATTGCTCTACTCGCTCAGTCATTTTGAATGTGACGGCCATACAGTCCACATGCTCACTCAACAGCATCTACTGCCCCCACTGACTAGTGCAATGAAGTTATCATTGTTCACACATCTGCATTGCAGTCCACTCTCCTTGGCTACCAGGTTACATCAATGTTGTGCAAACCATTCTCGTTATGTTAACAATGGCTGTACTTTTTCCGGACAGACCTTGTATGTACACATATACATATATAATATCGGGAACTTTTACTACTAAGGAATTATTGGTAAATTTGTTAGGTGTAATAATGTTATTGTTTTGTGCCCCCACCCCTTTAGAGGCACAAACTTAAATATTTACAAAAGGCGGGGGCAGGGAAGGCAGGCAATGGAAAGGAAGATGAGAAAAAATGAGTAGGTATCAACTCTCCATAAACTGGGCATGGTTGCAAGTTGACTGGTGAGTATCACGCCCTCTTCTCTAATCCTTTTACTTTGCGACAAGCACAGATCAAAGCATGCATGAGAATGTTCAACCACCGAGACATATCTGCAAGAGAAAGGAAACAATCACAAAATGCAGTAAATCCACTACGTGCTCAGACAACTGGAATGAACTTCAGACTGTGCCAGCAGCAGGGCTGTCAGGCCTCAGGTAGATCTGGCAGTGGATTTATAGCACAATTCCTACTTCAGGGGAGTGTGTTCTTTTGTATGGCTTCTTGGAGCGCACTGACTATGGATAATGTGCTGGTTCCTACCTAAACACTGTTGCTTAATTTGGGGATAACTATCTCCTCTCCGCCCACATGCCCATTTCCCTTCACACAGATCCTTTATCCTGTGCTGATACACTGACGCATACCTACAAGGCACAACACAAGCATTTGCTTGAGGACTCAGAAGTCTATGTCACAGCACCCAAAGAATAAAGTGAGGAAGAGCCCTAAATGTCATCACAAGGCTCACACTGTAACATGTACCCACTGAAGAACAATTAGGTGGATTTCTAGAACTAGAAAAATATTTTTTTTCATTATTTTTCACAGCAAACCAGGAAGAGTGGTGATTATAGCTGGTGGCTCTTCAAGTTAGGGCCCTGAAGTACAGAGCTGCTGTTACCAGTCTACAATTGTCTGTCTTACTTAATCATTGGTTTATCAATTCACAAATGAATATTTATTGTGTACCTGCTGTACTGAGTCCTGAGAATACCCCTATGACAAGGTGGCCGGGGACAGTGCTCTTCTACATGGATGAAGACCCTCCTAGCAGAGGGTAGGATGAGAGGGAATTAGAGGGAGTAGATGATACGTGCTTTGTAGGTTGTGGCAAAATGTTGAGATTTTATCTAATTGTGATGGGAATCAGATGGAGAGTTTTAAGCTGATGTGATCTAATGCATGTTTGAAAGGATGACCCTGGCTACTATGTGGAAAATGGGCTGGGGTGGGGATGGCAGATGGAGAATAGAGGCTGGGAGGCTACAGTTAGAGGCTGCAGAGGTGGCCCTGGAGAGGGGAGATGGTCAGTTGGACTAGAGATGGATTCTGGATAAGATTAGAGTTAATAGGATTTGCTGATGGATTGGATGCTGGGGATGAGAAAAGGGAATGCAAGGATAAATATAAAATTGTTGGCCGAAGCAACTGGGTGTTCAGTGTTTCCACAGGGAAGAGTAGATGAAGAACAGGCTGAGGGAGAAAATCTTGAGTTCTGTTTTGGACTGACGTTTGAGATGCCAATTAGTCATCCAAGTAGGGATTAGTCAGCCTTTGGATATAGAGGGTGGGACAAAAGTAGGTTTACAGTTGTTCATATGGAAAATAATACAATAATTAATAAATAATAAAACAAGAACAAATTCTGTGTTTTGTGTATTAACAACTATAAACCTACTTTTGCTCCATCCTGTATAGATTTGGGGTTCCTGGGAGAGACCAGAGGTGGACATAACAGATGTGGAAGTATCTGGCTATGGGACTGGATAAGATTTGCTAAGGAGAGAGTGAAGTTCAAGAAGACAAAGGACTAGCTATACAGCACTCTACATGTCAGAAGGGGCAGAAGAGGAGCAAGCAAAATGCAGCACATCTCTTATGTGCTCCAACAACCCAACTCACCTTCTGAATGTGCCACCAGGCAGTGAGGTCAGAGAAAACCAGGAGCGTGAGACGTCATGAAAGACAAGAGAAAAAAGTGTGACATGAAGGAGGGAGTGGGCAGCTTCGTAGAAATGCTGCAAAGAGCACCAGGAAGGTGACAACAAGAGAGGTGACCATCAGATTTGGGAACGTGGAGGTCAACTGTGCATACTTGGAGGCATGGAGCCCCCTTTGAAACGGGCTGAGCAGAGAAAGACAGGTGAGAAAGTGAATACCAAGACTATAGGCAATGAAAAATTTGCTGGGAAGGGCAGGCAGAAATGGCACAGTAGCTAGGAGGGTGATGTAAGATCAAGGGGATAGAGTTGACTATTGGCTTGTTTCGTTTAGGGCTTTTTAGAGACAGGAGATAATAGAATAGTTTGTGTGCTGCTAGAGACAATCTAGTAGGGCAGGGATCTAGTAGTGGGGGAGTGGGGGTAGAATGAGTACCGATACTTGTAAGAGCTACGGGCTTGAGGGATGGGACCAGAAGCCCAGGTTGGGGGTTACCCTTAATGGAAAAAGGCATCTGCAGCTATAGGAGGGAAAACAGAGGCTATGACACTGACACTCTCTCTCCTGAGTGTCTTAGTTTTTCTATGTTCTCTTTGATATTCTTGAGTCTCTTACATACCCAGAGGCCCCCTCTGTGTGCTTTAGCTGAGCCAGGCCCAGTCTCTGAATTTTCAGTAGAAGGATTCCAGACAACAGAAAGCATTAGCCTAAACAAGTCCATTTCTAGTGGTGGACTTTCAGACACCACAAGGGAAGAACATAGTTGTGCTGTGAAGTGTCTTTGGTTTCCCTGAAGCCACATGTTTTCGAGCGGTCATCTGTTCCACTTATGTATAAGTACAGCTGTGAAAGTTGTTTTTTTCGCCTGGAGTCCCTCAACCAAGTCATGGATCAGCAAGCATTGAAACTAATAGCACCTGATCCCTGAGCTGCTTCGCCTCCGTAGAACTTATTTTGTGCCCTGTGGGTTACATTTTAAGGTGAAATTTATTTCTCTTTTAGAATCGACTGCTACAGGAAATACTGTCTCTCCTAAAAATTACTGTATTGACTTTAATCACAGAATAAGAATATATAATCTATCATGGTTTCCTTTTTATCTTTTGCTGCAGGGAAGCAGAGAAATATATTTCATGCTCCATCATAAGAACTTAGAGCTTTGGTCTCTCAGATTTTTGTTTTCTGTTTTTACAGCTTTGTGGGTTTTTTTATACTTTTCCTTTTGTTTGTTTCTTTTTTAATTAAACTTTTTATTTTGAAATAGTGGCAGATTCACATGCAGTAGTAAGAAAGAACACTTTCTTTCTTACAGGGTTCCTGAGAACCCTCTACCCATTTTCTCCCAGTAGTAACATCTTGCAAAATTATAGTACAGTTTCACCACCAAGATATTGCTATTGATCCGGTCAACAAACAGAACATCCCATTGCCACCAGACTCCCTCATGTCGCGCTTTTATAGCCACATACTTCTTTCCTTAATCCCTGGCAACCACAAGTCTGTTCTTCATTCCTGTAACTTTATCACTTCCAGAAGGCTAGATACATGGAATTATGGAGTTTGCAACTTTTCAGGATTGGCTTTTTGAAGTCAAAATTATTTTCTGGAAATTCACCCAGATTGTCGCAGGTATCAGTAACTTGTCCTCTTTAACCGTTGAGTAGCATCTATGACGTACATGGAAAACAGTTTGTTTAATTCATCCTTTGAAGAATATCTGGATGTTTCCAGCTTTGGGGCTATCACAAATAAGCTGTTACATTCAGGTACAGGTTTTTGTGTGAACATAAATTTCCATTTCTCTGAGCTTATACCTTTTATAGTGAATTGTATTAGGACTTTTTCTGTGAGTAGACAGTATATATAATTCCTAAATAAACAAAGACCATCCACTTTCTTTGTATCATGATTATTATAAGCATGCTATAATCCTTTATATTCACAGCTTACCAGTCTCCAGCTCCTCCCATGGCCTGGGAAAAAGCAAATGAAACTTGGAAGAGTTACACCATTTGCTTGCAGGTCCAGAGGAGGCTGAATTCTGATATATGTGCTCAACTCCCTTGCTTTTATGTGGCTCTTTTGAAAGCCACTACAATTCTTAGGATATAGTTTACTTTTGCTTATTCTCCCCAGGCTCCTGATCTATATGAACCATGTTTAGTTTCAAGTTGCTTTCCTAGGAAAGGCTCAGCAATGTGGTTGGGCATTCATTCGCACGTGTGTGCAGGCAATTAAAATGGAAGCCCCACCAGGGATGGAAGCACAGTTGACTCCTAGACCCCCTTCATCAGGATTTAACATTTAAAATTAAGACCACCACTTCATGAAACCATGGCTTTATATAAACCCCTGCTAAAGAGAATGCTCAGTTCAGAGAAAGAGATGGAATGAAGCCACCATGAACTCAAGCCATATGTTTTTGCTGAGGCAACATCAGACAAGCTATCAATGGGGGAATGGAGGATGAGAAAGTGTGCGCAGCTGTTCATTTTTGAGGTTCTGAAGTGACACATACAGGTAAGTACAGCTCTCACTCTCTCTGCCTGTGGTGGTGTAATATCTTGCAATTAAATTTTATTTGCTTGTTTATTTCACTCAGCATTCTGCTCACTCAATTCCAGGGACTGAGATGAGGGAGCTATAAATTGGGAGATTAATAAGGTGCCGTTCCTATGCCCAAGGGGCTCAGAGTCCAGTGGGAGAGGCAGACGAATGTCTCAAGAGTCGTAAGACAATGCACTAAGGGCCCTTCCAAAGTCTGCTCGTGGCAGTGGTGTCAGCAGCAGCCTCCAGTGACCAGGGGTGGTGGCAGCAGGGGCTTCATTGGACTGGGTCAGTGGTGTGGACTTGCCTGTGGATAAGGCTAGCTGTCCATTTCTCCCTTTATTTTTATCTATGTTCTAAGCCTTCCTGATGATTCTACCCCACATCCTCTCAGTAAATTCTCTTTCTGCTTAAATCAGTCAGTGTTTATTGACAGGCCTCTAGTGTCAGGCTCTCAGAAAACATTCCAGAATTGTTTGATGCATGTAAATGCAGGTCTAAGCCTCACTTGGTTGTAAAATGTTGAAATACTTGAAACAGTTCGTGTCAGTTGCTAATAGACCATGTCCCTAGCCCCTGAGACCCCAGCCTCCCTGGTCCCTCCCCTTGGACCCTCTCCCCTGAAGTTTATCACCTTGAGGGGTTAGACACAGGTGCTCTCATAACAAAAGGCGGCATTCTTTCTCATTGACAGGTACCCCTGGTGATGCATCAAAATATATATAGTCTACATATATAAGTAGAGATAAGTGTATATGAGTATCTACCTATTTTTGACGACTTCATTGCAAATGGGAACTTACTACACGTTCCATGTGGCTAATGTGAGATCGTCCTGTATTAGCATATGGAGATTTAGTTCCCCTCTCCCGTGGCTGCTTGGTGTTCCATTACATGGATTTAACCATAAATAATGTAACCAACTTGGGGGGCTTTAAAAACTAGAGATGCCCTGCGCCCATGCCTCAGCACCAGCCACAGGATGAAGATTTAGGAAATCTAGGGAGAGGCTGACCATATGAGCTGGCCTGACTCTCCAGGTGGCTCTGATTATTGGCCAGGTCTGGAATTTACTGGTTGGCATAAGCAGTGCGTCACTTTGCCCTACGAATACACAAGCAAACAAAAAGCCCTGAAACTTGTTTTTTAAAAAGGCCCTTCTTCTCCTTTCTAAGACACCAGATATAAAATAAACACTGTAAGAATTTGTGTTTAAGAACATCCAATACTTCAGTTTATAGTTGCCCTGGCTTGCTACCAGATTGCAATTTTTCTCTGTTTAGCAATAACTAAAAGGAATGTGAGTCTAGAAGGGAGATGAGGGGCTGAGCCCTTTCAGGAAGTTCCAGATACCCAGGCCAAGTTTTTGCTTCCAAAGAACATTGCTGTCCCTCCTATATTTAGAATAAATTCAATTTTGGTTGTCCTCCAGGAACTGAGCAGTGGCCAAACATCAGTATTTCTTTAGACTTGGAAATGAATCTTTCTTTTTAATCCTCACCCGAGGACATGCTTATTAATTTTAGAGAGAGGGGAAGGAAGGTCGAGAGGGAGGAAGAGAAACATTGATGTGAGAGAGAAACGTCGATCAGTTGCCTCTTGCACACACCCCTGCTGGGGACCGAACCCGCAACCCAGGCATGTGCCCTGACCAGGATCGAACCCACGACCTTTTGGTTTGCACCAACTGTGCCATTGACCAGGGATGGAAATGGATCTTGGTTGTTTCTTCATAAATCCACATAAAGCTCAGATAATCCACTGCAGTTCTTGGGAAGGATGAAAATGTGAACTCAGCTCACCACTCCCAGGCTATCAGGCAGCCAGAAAACTATATTTACAGGTAAAAAAAGGTTTGTATAAATACTCTCCCCAGTGATCCACATGATAGAGTTGAGAATAAGCATCTTATATTTGGTGCATGATACCAAATTAGGAGGAGTTGCTAAGAGCCCAAACAGTGAGAACTAAACTCAGTATGACCCTTTTAGATTGGCTTTGGCACATTTTAAAAATATGGTCTGTACCACAAACACAAGATGAGAAATGACTCACTAGAGCTATAGTGAAAAAAAAATAGTATGAGCTTCAGAGCGAGCAACTCTGGCACAGCCCGAAATTAGTGAGCCACAGAGAAACGACTGGGAAAACAGAACACGAGGCTGGAATATTAACGAGGAAAGGACAAGCAAATTCCTGAATACTTTCCCCACATATGGCCGTGGTCAGGCCTTCACTGGAGAACACACCTATCCAGTTTGGGCCTTCAAAATTTGGGAACCCCATCCGGAAAAATAAAGTGTACCCTGAAAAATGTGGGTGACTTATGAGACGGGGTAGCAGGGGTGTCTGGGAGAAATTTTTAACTAATTTGAAGAATTTAAACTGCAGAAAGAAAACCCCGAAATGACTTAAACACTGTCTTCAAATATTCATGATGTGATTATAAAGAGAGTGCGGAATTATCTTTTTTTCTCTAGCACAGAGGACACGACTGGAAATCCAGAGGTTCGTAGGTAATAATTCCGGTTAAACTGGCTGTCAGGGTGTGTTTGCCTGAGGCGGACTAGTGTTCGGGGGTCCCCTCAGTGTGTGATGCAGGAGTAGAGGGCATATGCTCAGGAGCCAGGTCGCCGCAGTTTGGATCCCAGTCCTCCACTTACTCCCCGTGTGTCCTTGAGTGGGGTACTTACCCTCAAGCTGATTCAGTTTTCCCCACGTAAGAAGTGGGAGGTCAGTCGCGGCTGTCTCACAAGGTTGTCGGGAGGAGAGCATGAGATGATGTGTGCAAAGCCCGAGAAAGGTGCGACTATTGGCTGATCACTGAAGATGGTGAAACTCCTAGAATGGGTTCCTGGAGGGGAACCCTTGAGTCTGTTCCTAGGTATTTAAAATACTCTCAAATTTGTAGTTCTAAATTTGTAGTTCTGATTTAAGTCAACTCTGTCAACAACACATGATATCGATGCTGAACATCTCACACAATATTTTAGTCCTAGTTTCAAAATTACCCCATCCTATCACATTCTTATATCATAAAATGACAACCCTTGTGCACCCAGCTGTGGCTGTCCTGCACACAGTACATACATGCAGTTGCATGAATTGTGAGCCTGGATGTGGCTCGTGAGAATACTTGCTCCTCGGTCTTTTGGTATTACCAAGACATTATCAAATAATTTTCATAATATGCCATGGAACAGATTCATTCCTGAATTTGGTATTAGTGAGCCAGTTTCACTGAATTCAAATAAATTCTATTCAGTTCAACTTATGGTTACTAAGGATCTGTGCTAGGCCCTTAGAAAGACACAAAACTCCTGTCCCCTGCCTTTAGAGACCTCAAGGTCTAATAAGAAAAAGGAGAAACAAAAATAGTTCATTTTACTACCGTGTGGTAGATGGCCCATTTCGTGTGCAAATTATCACGGAATCATAGTCTGACAGATTATTTTTGCCTGGGAATCACCAAAAGCTCACAGAAGCCCAGACACTTAAATCACCCTTGAAGAAAGTGGAGAAGGCAAAGCATTTCTTGAGGCGAAGCTGAGGGTAAGGAGTGACAGCTTCTGCTGGGTCCAGGGACTGTGGCACTCAGTATGGCAGAGCGAGGAGCATGGTGGTGTGCGGGAAGAGGAGGCACATTCAGGGGCAGGGGCTATTGATTCCAGGGGCTAATAGCATTGAGCGACGCCTCCTGGCTCTGCTAGAGCCCTTTTCCACCTTGGTGCCCATTGTACACAGCCGTGGGAATGGACTAGGTGGTCTCTCCCAGCTCCTGTCCTGCCCTCTGTGTCGGGAAGATAGCGATGTACGTTATAGGGGGTAGTCCCTGTTTCACCTTCCCCACAGTGAAAAAAATCCACATTTTATAATCGTGGTCTTAGGGAAGTAATGTACCTCCTTATATGTATCAGGAAGGGTTGAGCAAGTGCTGGATTTGGAGTCAGGTTCTAGGCCTGGTTCCAATTCCAACTTTGCCACTTACTAGCTACGTTACTCTGGGTAGGTACTCACTGGCACTCAAGTTTCCTGGCCCATGGCTTAATGTGCCCAGTTCAGAGGATCCTGGTAGGGATGAAATGAGAGATTGCATATGAAGGCAGCTAGCTTCAAGTAGATGCCCCAATGATGTTTGAGGGATTTTTGTTATCGTTACCATTATTATTTCACCTAAGAAGTGTTGGCATAGAGCTATGACATCGCTAAATGAACATGAACATGAAGCAGTATTTGAAGCAACAAGAATTCAGAGGCCATAGGTTTAAACTGCACCTCCGCCTTACCAAAAGGTTTCAAAAGCACCACTGACAACTAACTCATTAAGGATCCTGGGCTGTGTGTGTGTATTCATCTATTCATTTTTAACAATTCTTACACATTCTCTAAATAGCAAAACAGTAAACACCAGAGCAAGATGTCCTATCTGTGCCAAATGGAGTAGAAAGAACTCTTCCCTGTGACCCTGGTTCTAGAGATTCTCTCAATATCTGCCCAAATCACAGAAGTATGTGTGAAGTAGACACTCATCCCAGTTTATTTCTATGCTCCAAAACTGTGAAAGTATAAAATACTCTACCAGTAACGTAGGAAAGTTCAAGGAATTCCCCCCACCCGATTGTTGCTATGATGTTTTTCACGACAGGAATAGTAAGGGGAGCAGTAAGAAGAGAGGACAAGGAAGGTCAGGGAGGAGGACACAGGTATCCCTGCAGATCAGGCCAAGCGGAGGTTAAGGAATCTCTTTTGATCTCTCTTTAGGCAGCAGGATTGTTCTCTCGCCGATGTTTTCCTAAATAATAAGTGGAATTCTGTTATAAATCAGCCCCTCCGGAGATTACGAGGAAGGCAGCCACCGACCAAGCCACTCCCTGCCCAGCAGGCTCAGGATCCCGAGGGGACAAAGTTGCATGCATTTTCCTGGACACCAGCTCTGGACATTGCAATTGGCCCCAGCACCAGTGATGGGAATTCTTTATTTCAGGGTAGAGCCGGGAGAGGCAGCTGAATGAGGAGCGTTCAGTGCTTTCCTATGGTACAAAGTCAATGCTTTTTTCAAAGCAACCAACAGATCATCCTTTGTCCATTCTAGCTAAGTGACACCCGAGGCCCCAGGAGAAATAGTTGGTGCCCATCACGAGACACCACACCCTCGTCACATGCTTGTGTCAGTCTCTAAAAGGAGACCTGATGAGCTGGTCCTGTGGCCCTCCCCTGACCTCTGGCCAGCAACTCTGCTTTCACCCCCTTCTCTTCTTCGGTGTCTGGTTTCACAGATGCCAAATAAAAACCTCATTAATTCAGCATTTGGGATCGTCAGAGCTGAACAAACTGGTTTTCCTTTGCAATACCTTCAGAGAATGTATGATAAATAAATGAGCCAGGTAAGAAATTGTTAGAGGAAGGGGGAATGGGGCTTAACCCAATTTGAATAACAACAGTATCAAAAAACTTTAAGTAGGATTAACAGGTTAGCCCCTGGTGGTAGATAGATTTTATTTTGTCCCATCTCCAACTGAGAATGATTATTCACTTAAAAAAAAAAAAGGAAAGGAAAGAGTTTAAATTCATTAAAATGGCCCTGATTTATTAGCAATGCCTGCTCTAGACTTGGAAAGGAAGGTACAGCGAGGCAGCGACAGGCCAGGTGTTTGCCTCCTTCCTAGGGCTCAAATCTCTTTTAGAAACAGAGCTGTGTAGAAAGCGAACAAATAACATGGGGAAAATAGGTTAAATAAACAGTTACTATGTTCTAGACTTTTCTTCATTCGATTCTTATTGTACCCTGAAAACTCGTAATGATCATCCCAGTTTTACATAGGGGAAAACTGAATCCTGTAGAGATTAAGCTGACAAAGTCACATAGCTGGTTAGTGCCAGAGCCTGGTTTCAAACGCAGGTTTGGTTGACGGCAAAGTCCATGCTCTTTAAATTAAAACAGAAAAAAAACTCTAGTTGACAATACATTAAAAGAATCTGTACGTTACAAGGTTTTGGTATGTATGAGAACACTTTTAATTTAAAAAGTTTGCCCTGGCCAGTGTGGCTCAGTTGGTTAGAGAGCCATCCTATACACTGAAAGGTCACGGGTTCAATTCCTCCTGGTCAGGTCACATGCCTAGGCTGTGGGTCCGGTCCCTGGTCAGGGTGCGTAGGGTGTTTCTCTCGCACAGCGATATTTCTCTCCCTCTCTCTCTCCCCCCTTTCCCCACCCTCTAAAAATAAATAAATAAAATATTTTAAAATCAATGAATAAAAAAATTTAAAAAAATAGCACATGGGTCAAAGTAGAGATCACAAGGGGAATTAGAAAATATTTTGAATTAATTGAAATTGTCTGAAATGCTGATATTTTACAAAGTCAAATTGGTCTGAATCAGTGTGGTTCATTTGGAGGTTATAAGGCAATGTGCCATTGGGGCAATTTTGTTAAAATACAGAAGCACCCTGACTGGCGTAGCTCAGCTGGGTTGGCGTCATTCCACAGGGCGAAGGGCCACCGATTCAATTCCCAGTCAGGGCACATGCCAGGGTTGAGGGCACATGCTGGTCCCCAGTTGGGGCGCATGTGAGAGACAACTGATCGATGTTTCTCTCTCTCATCCATGTTTCTCTTCTTCTCTTTCTCCCTCCCTTTCCTGCTCTCTAAAAATAAATACATAAAATCTTTTAAAAAATGATCAAAATAAAAATAAATAAAATCTAAAAAAATAAAATAAAATACAGGAACAAGAACACTGTGCTCTTATCAGCCTCTAAAATGAAGAGCAGATGGGTAATGTCTGGGGAGCATCTTCCTCTGATTCTCTCCTCTCCTTGCAGCTCTGGCTCTGCCTGAGTTTCAAAGCATGAAGTGAACACATACACAACTCGAATTTTACTCCAGACACCATACTAGAGTTTAGTATTTTTGGGAGAGCATCTAGCCCATGTTACAATCACTGTGCAGTGGGGGTGAAAAAGGGATTCCGCAGAAAGTAACCTCACAAGGTGATTTGATCATAAATTCCTAGCTGGCAGGTCTTGGTGGGTAATCACACCCCAGGCATATAACTTCTTTAGTAAAAGGTATATTTTTGATTTCAGCAAGCCTTGCCCATTATTTCTGCGCATGTGGCTCAACACACCTTTGAAATGCCTCTTTACAGAACTCTCAAGGAAACTGCTCTCAAGAGAGCATGTAATCTTTATTTTTAAAGATTTTATTTATTTATTGTCAGAGAGAGGGGACAGGAGGGAGAAAGAGAGGGAGAGAAACATCAATCGGTTGCCTCTTGCACACCGAGGGTGCAGGCCCCATGCGAATCGAACTTCAAACCAGTGCCCTTTCGTTTCACAGGACGGCACTCAACCCACTGAGCCATGCCAGCCGGGCCCAGATCATGTAATCTTGCTGACGATCCTGTAATCCAGTCCCTGACTTAGTTTCTTCCACCTCTGTGTAATCTTCCCACGTTCCCTCCGTAATTCCAAATGCATAAAAGAAGCTGCAAACTGCCATTCTAGAAAGCAATTTTCTTAGTTTGTTGAGATCATGCTTCCAGGCATATCCTCTTTTTGGCTCAAATAAATTTTTATAAAAATCCTCTATAGGTTTGGCTGTTATGCTGACAGCAGCGAACCAAGAGCTGGGAGGCTTTCTCCTCAATGAGCAGGAGTCAGCTGTCTTACTGGCTCTGGGTTTAAACACCTTAAATAAGAGCACCAACCATGAGTCTTGCTCTGTTGCAAACTTCTGAAGAAAGCCAGAGGCCTATGCGAAGTTCATTGCACTCTCATGGGTGAAACAGCTGGAATGGACGTGAGACAGCAGGGCCGAGCCAAGCTATGGGGATGTATAGATTACATATTATTACTAGTACTGATAACACTATGTAATGCTTATTCTGTCCCAGGCATTAACTCTTTCAACCTTACAGCAACCCCCTGCAGTAGGTCCATTCCATATAGAAGAGACGGAGGCACAACAAGTTAAATACAAGTATATTATTTAGGGTCCCACAACTAGCAAATGACAGAGCTGGTGTTCCCCCCAGGCTGTCTTCTCTGGCAACTGAATGGCTCTAAAGGCTTCATGTCGAAGTACATGGTCCCAATTAGTCCCCACAAGGATCCCTGAGAGAGGCCTTATAATAAAATGAGGAAATGGCCCTGGCTGGCATGGCTCAGTGGATTGAGTGCTGCCCTGCGAACCAAAGGGTCGCTGGTTTGATCCCCAGTCAGGGCACATGCCTGGGTTGCGGACCAGGTCCCCAGTCGGGGGCGTGCAAGAGGCAACCACACATTGATGTTTCTCTCCCTCTCCTTCTCTGTTCCTTCCCTGCTCTCTAAAAATAAATAAATAAAATATTTAAAATAAACGAACAAATAAATAAACAAAATGAGGAAAAGGATACTGGAGGCATGCCAGTGCCTGGACAGAGGAACTAACAGGCCCAGAGAGGTTGAATGACTTACCCAAGGTCATTAGCCTATTGATGAAAGATCTTAAGCTAGGACCGAGACCTTCTAATCCCCAGACCACTGCCCTTTGCTCTACACCATGCTGCTTCCTCACCTGGCGCCCCAAGAAAATCACGTTTTTCACGTCCTGGTGTATACGCTTTCCAAAGCACCAGCATGAGCAGCTGTAGATGCAGGTGTGGACATAATGAACAGAACAGAGGTAGTATTACTGGGACACGTAATCCGTAATACAAGAGCTGTGTGGTAACGGAAGGGACTGGGAATTACTGGGCTCTGTGGGTCCATATGATATGGGTCCGGTCAGGGAGGGTCAGTCATATGTACAAGCTGTATGACTTTAAGCAAGTTACTTAGCCTCTCTGAGCCCCCATTTCCTTGTCTAAAAAACTGGGGTAATAATACTAACAACCTCATGGCGTGGCTATAAATATTAAATGTTAGGGGCAATGCGCATAAAGCAGCAAACGCAGAGCCTGGCACAGAGGGAGGGCCAAAGCGCGGTTGGCACTCATTTTCTAAGTATTGTTCTTGAGTCTGCCTAGGAAGTAATTACTTAAGTGTACACTCCTATAACTATAACCTCTGGATAAAAAAAGAAACTGAATTGTTTTTCTTCCCTTCTTTACCCGCTTCAGGATGGTGGTTTCTACTCTGTACCTTCTCCAGGTGCTGACCAGCCTGGGACTTGGACATGCTTGCCTGTCAGGGCCTGCCCCACAGTTCAGCTCAGAGCGTCTCTTTGTTTCTAGCACACACCTAGCATTTAGAAGTTCCTCCTTGGATCCAAAGAGGGTGTGTCTAACCATGCATTTTTTTCCAAAGTTCAGAAATGGGAGGATTCCATCGGAATGTTTTGTAATATACATATATATATATTTAGCAGAGGGGACAAGGGGACCTGAGAGAAGGAGATTGCGTTTGCTTCCTAGTCTTGTGTATTCAGCTTCTTCTAGAAAGGGTTAGGGCCCCAGACACCCTGCACTATTGCTCCATGGAATATAAAACACCGGGAAGGACTCTTGTTTTAGAGGACACTACCGAAGCTGCCATCGCCCACCCTGAGATCCACAATGATGGGGACCACACCTTCTCCCTCTTGGGTGCCTCCCAGTCCCATAGCTCCTATCCATGAAGCCACCCAGGGACTATTTAATTTGGTGGAGCAAAGGGAAAGGAACCCTGTCTTGAATCCAGCACCGAGAGAGAGGGCAGGGACCATGACCCCAAACCTCTCACAGGGCTCAGAAGTCCTCGGATGCCCCCATGAAGTCCCTGGGAAAGACGGCATAACTGGCGAAACCATTCGCTGGTCCTCATCGGAACACATGCCTCCTCACCCTCACCCTGCCTTTGGTGACGCTGCATCCAGGAGCTCCATTTTCTCCTAGACTGGTTCTGCCACCAGCGCATGTCCCATGGCTTGGCTTCTGTTCATAAAGAACTAGCTCTTCTGGTTGATACCTTGCCCATCTTACTCAAATGATCTTCATGGTGGCTCATTTTGTGTTTCCAAACCATGCTCTTTGGCCTTAATTTAACTTCCCTACACTAAGAAGGGAGCTGAAAAAACTTGGCATCACCGTGCCTTATAGACCTGCCACCCACCACAGGAAATGGATGTGGCACTGAGAAACCAGGCTGGCCCTGCCCATGACACATAATTACTGGGTTTACTAGTAATTGGGATGGTCCAAGCCAGTGCCAAGTCTCTTGTACCTGTAGGAGCCAGGACATAACCCCCATCCTTTCTTCCAAAACAAACCCAGGGAGACTTTATTCTCTGTGCCGATTTCTTTGATGAGGTTTTCCAGGGACTGATGGATGACTGTTCTCTCGCCTTGGCCTCTAATTCTGCCCACACTTACTTCCATCTATTGTGGTTTCTGAGTTACAAATGGAAGTGTACTTGGATGTTTTATCATCGCTTCGGAACACAGGCCTAGAAAAGCACAGTGTTCCCTGTAATTTCCACTCCTTTCTGTTCGGCCTCAGTTTTTGCTGAAACAGCACAGGCGGCAAAGAATAGACAAGGTATGGGCCCCTCCCCAAAGTTTCAGCTACCTCCCTGTCTTATCAGGAGTAAAATCAAATGAGGGAGCAAGTTTCTGTCTTTAATCAGCCATCAATCAGCAAGGAAGTACAAGCTCACCACACAACACACCCGTCAAGACACCAGAGGGTGAGGGAGGCTCCCAGAGGCATGCTCTCTGCCCGCGAGGAGCTCGCCTTGCAGACTATGCTTTGCACATACGCCCTACGCAGGCCCATGTGGCCAGGAATGAACAGGTCCGGTTCTCAACCCAGGAGAGGACACAAGGGCAACACGCGATTACATTTGCTGCGTATCGGTGACTATTCTACAAACTCAGCGCAGCTTGAGACCATTTTGGAGTAGAGGGCTTGGGGAAAGTGACCTAGAAGAGGAGCTATTTGAACTGAATCTTTAAAATCAAGGAAGAGTTATTTAGGTGGGAGGTGAGTGAAGAAGATAAAGGTACTCTACACTGCATAAAAATAAGAGTGAACCCAGCACTCGTAGGGACCCGTGCTGTGGTCCCTTTTTCCTTTGAACTTCTTCCAGACATTTTCCTTCGACTACTTTAACCAAGTAAGAGAATCCTGTTGAGCTGCAAGCCTACCCCTAAATCAAGAGATGATCAGGACTGCTGAAGGAGAAGCTCCTAAATCCCAGCTCCCTCATGCCCACCCCAAATTACCTAATACACACATGTGTAGTCACTGAAGTAAAAATCACTAATGACAGAAGCTGAAGGGTGTGGGGGAGGGGGGTAGAGTGAGAGAAACATCACAGGGTGCCCAAGGCTAGTGGGAGTGGAAGGTGAGAGGGTGGGGAGACCCCAGAAAAATCAAGTGAAGAAGGTTGAAGGTCAGTGCCCAGATTCTTGTGCCGTGGAGGAGGTCAGATAGCCAGACAGCTGTTTGTCTTATAGATGTGGGCAGAGAGGCAACTGGAAGGAATGTGCCAAGACCTGACTTGACCCATGCTCAGGATTCTGTATGGAGTCTTCGTAATCCAATTATAAGATTTTAGTTGAAGTAGCAGACTCTACCATCTTCCCTCCCTTCTGCAGCTGCTGTGGATTTTTATCTTCAAAACCTGTTCAAGGAGAGAAAGCACCAGGAAGAACACACATGGTAAAAGCTCTGTGACCTTGGGCTCCTGGTTGATCTCAGAGCTTCTGCAGGATCTCCCTGCACTTGACCTGGGAGGCTCTAGTCACCGCCAACTGGAGACAGCCTCAAATCCTGGCTTCTGCATGCTGCACGCCCCGCTGCAGTACTTTCTCTCCTTGACCCCTGTGCTAACAACAGCCCAGGCAAGGTAGGAGTGCCCCGGGCCTACCCAGGCTCTTCGCCTGGTCAGAACCAGGAAGGAAGTGGAGGGGGAGGAGACAGCTTAGCATGTAGGAACAGTGAACATGTGGGAGGATGCCAGGAGGGAACTGTGCCTGAGATCAGGGCCCGGGGGCTGTTCGCCTGCCTGGAAGCTGCGAGTATTTGGGATTCAGTGTGGGAGTAGCTTTTTATTGATATCCATTCATCGGGATTGTAACTCTAAGAGTGTGTCTTTGCTCTTCACCACTATCTTCCTAGCAAGAGGCATCGGAGCGGCACTGCCAGGAGGCGGCCCATGGAGGTTTTGTCAATGAAAGGAGAGCATAAGCTCCACCAGGGCAGGGGTTTCTGCTGTTTTGCTTACTGCTGTATCCTCCGTGCTTGACACACCGTAGGTACTAAATTAATGTTTGTTTAGTGAGTGAATTAATTAAGCATTTAAAAATTACCTTTATCAGCCCCGACTGGTGTGGCTCAGTGGATTGAGCGTTGGCCTGCGAACCAAAGTGTCCCGGTTTGATTCCCGTCAGGGCACATGCCTGGTTTGCAGGCTAGGTCCCCAGTAGGGGGCGTGCGAGAGACAACCACACATTGATGTTTCCCTCTCTTTCTCCCTCGCTTCCCCTCTGTCTAAAAATAAAATACATTTTTAAAAAATTACCTTATCACACCCATGTTTCTCGGTGGGAAGATGGGAGGGAACTGCTTCGCGCACATCTGCAGTTACTCATTTTTATCCTGCTGATGAGGCCACAGCAGCGCTTGCATCCTTCAGTTCTCAGATTGCGCCTTGAAGGGTCGGTTTCGGGGAGGAGGATCCTGCATCAGGACAGAGGGAAGGGAAGGACACTGCTGCCTCTCAGGGGCAGCCACACCTTTAAGTCTAACCTCAGTTTACTGGAACTTGGGGCGGAGGATGGAAACGATGGGAGGAGCTCAGAGGTATTTAAGTGAGAGGCCCACGCTCTCGGGGAAGGTTAATGGAGGTCTTGCTTGAAACGCTTCTGAGCGATCTTTCAAACTACTGGGTCTTAGCTCCTGTGTGTGTATACTTTTAAATGATTCTAATAGTAATATATGTATTTTGTCAAATACTTGGAAAATACTAAACAAGTACAAAGAAGGGAACTATGGCTCATAATCCTTCACCCCTGTGAAACTTTCCCAGGTATATATAAACTTAATATTTTTGAAATAAAATTAGTATTTTATTTTTTAAAATAACCTGATCAAGGTTAGAAGCTTTTTTAAAAGTTGCAATCTGGAGAAAGTACAGCCAGGGCAAAAATTTTGCAGTGCCAGAGCTCACGATCCACCCATCCATTTACTGAGCACCTGCTCTACTCCGGGCACAGCGATAGATGTTTGAGATACAGAAATGAATGAAATACGATCTCTGTCTTCGAGAGGGTCACAGGAGACTTAACAAATTAAAGGCCAAAAAACATCACTCCAGTTGGGCGGAATCAGAGAGGAAGTCTAGAGAAGGGGATAAAAGCACGGGGCCGAGTGTCTTAGAATTTTCTCTCAGTTTAGATTTCTGTCTCTGTCACTGGAGGATAATAATTGTTTCTATTTATTATGGAGGTTGTTGGGAGGATAAAATGAGCTACAGCACAAATTTTGCTCAGCACAGGGCATGTGGTAACGCAGAGCACAGGGGGGCCCCAGAGGAAGAGAAACAGTCTCACGCAGAAAGAGGGGCTCACGCTAAGTCTCTCAGGTTGAGTGCACGTTGACCCAGTGAGCAGAGAGGAAGGCTGCGTTAGATGGCATAATGATGAGAACGACACACGTCCTTCGAGGTCCAGCAGATAAAGGGGCCTCAGGAGGACCCTGAGAGAGTGCTGAATGCGGGAGCTGCCATGATCACGCACCACATCACACCACACTCAACCCCCGGAAGGTCCTGCTTTTCTCTATGGAATCCCTGCATATCGTCTATGCATTTAGGGCCCTCCATGGCACTACGCTGGCCCCTAGGGTGAGCGTCAGCTACATCCCCAAGTGCACAGAAGGCGCCCTTCCAGTTCAATTGGGGGTGACCACTTATAAGTCTGCGCGAAGGAAGGGCCTAAGACCACCCAACTGCCCTCGTGCCAGGCTCTGTTCTAAGCACGTTACCTGTATTTACTGGTCTCACCCTCACAACAAGCCAACAAAGTAAGTGCTTCATTTGCCCCGTTTTATAACTGGAAGTACGGGCGCAGAGAGGTTAAGTAATTTGCCTGATGTCAGACAGCTGGGAAGCGGCGGCGGCCGGCCTCAGGCTTCCGCAGTCTGGTCCGGAGCTGGAGTTTGCAGGCACCCCTCTGTGTTAGAAGCGAAACGAGGGGTAATCAGAGCTTCTACAGTTGATGCAGGTGTGAAAACGAGTGAAGTCTGCTCTGTGGGGAATATTGACGCTCCAGCGCCAGCTGGAAACAGCTGAGCCTTTTCACATCTAGGGTCCTGGAGACAGAAAATCTGAAGATCGGATACTTCTCAGAAAAACGCATGGTTGCGTGGGTAATTCTGGGAATTTGTGGGTCCTCTGAAGCCTATCCATAGACCCATTACAGGCCTGTGAACTTGAAGTTAAGGGTCCACGATTTCCACGTTGGCCTGGAGAGGGGGCAGGGGTGGGAGGTGGGTTTGCTGGGGTGGGGGATGGGGGCGGCCAGCCGCAGCCAGCCAGGTTCTGAGTCAGAAGCAGGCTGAGCTGAGCCAGGGCGAGAGCTGCTCAAGGCGCCCGCCGAGGACTTCAGCATACAGGCACTCCTTCAGACTCTGAATCATCCCTTGCTATTTCTTTACATATTTTTGCGAGAAAAGAAGGCTTTACTTGGGATGATTTGCCAACATATTATAAATCAAGAGATATACAAAACAGACTTAAAAGGCCACAGAAACTTACAGAGACCCAGAGCTATAAAAATAAATAATTTCCAATGTTCCCACACAAGGCATGTAAACTCAGCTTCAGAGAAGAGCATAAATGAAATCAACTCACTTTTCAAGTGGTTGCAAATCTAGCTAATATAATGCACAGCTATTTTCTTCTTTAAAAATTGAACCAAGGTAACACATGAACAGGATTAAAAAGTAAAAAAAATTGGAAAATGCAGCAATGAGAAGTACTGTATTTTGCCATGTATTTACCATGCCCATGTTTTTGCACACTTTACACACGGGATCATTATGCCCATTATTATACCCATGGTACGTACTCATTGTACCCATGTGTAATGCGCATCCTTATTTTTCCCTAAAAGATTTGAGCCAAAAAGTGCACATTATACAAGGCAAAATACGGGAACAGCTACCTTTCTCTCCACCTTGAGTCCCAGACTCTACAGGAAAATACTGTTGCCCTGACCGGTGTTGCTCAATGGTTTGGGCATTGTCCTCAACCCCAAAAGGTAGACTGTTCGATTCCCAGTCAGGACACGTGCCTGGATTGCCAGCCAGGTTCCTGGTTGTAAGAGGCAACTGATCTGTGTTTCTCTCCCTCTCTTGCTCCCTCCCTTCCCCTCTCTCTAAAAATAAATAAATACAATTAAAAAAGAAAAGAAAACACTATTACCTGTTGTTTTTCCTGCTCTGGGAACTACCTCATCTCTAAATAATATGCTTGACTTATGTTGTTTTGCTGTCCTAGCAAGGATTTAAGATTATGTCACCACCCCTACGACACCTCCTCCCATTTTTTTATAGTTAAATTACTATTTTCCCCTCTGTTGCGTTGGTTAATATTGTAACATTGAAAAATATACACATGAGTCTCTTATGTCTTGCTCATTCAACTTTTGACAATGTCTCATCTTTCTACTTTACAGATGAGAGAATGGAGGCCTGGAAAGATCCTCACTTGCCCAAGACCACAAGGATAGGTGGTGAGTGGCGGAGCTGGGTACAAGCTCAGGTCAGTCCCCAAGCCTGGCTATCAGTGCTGTGGTCCCGGAAACACTTTTGTCTGGCACCTATCACTGAAGTGGGGTCACCTGCTATTTTTACACTTGTTGCTATACCAAGAGAGCAGGTCTGTCCAAGGACTCGGCGCTGTGGCTTAGCTGAAATACCATGTTAGCTAGTGGAGGAGGAGTGTTTACAGAGTAGATTGCAGAGCCGTGATCGGTCCTGGGGGTGCGGGGCCCATTTGAGTTCCCTCATTCTCTTCTGCAGGGAAGCAGGATTAGAAGAGCTAGTTCAGGGTGTTTTACAATAACAGGGATTGTCAGGTAGAAGCCATCGGAGAGGTCCCCCGTTCAGCACTGTTATTCAATATTGGCAAAAGAGAGCAAACACATTGAGGTCAGTAGCTATTTGTTTAGTGTCCCGCCCCAAATCTGGGAACACATGGTGGCCTTACTGGTGTCACTCTTATTGGGTGTCTCCCTCTTCTGTGGAACTGTGAAAGACTGGACTTGTCCTCATTTTTTCTTGGTGGTTTAAATTCCAAATCAGACACGGGCACACCTGGTAATAGTTTGTTTCTCAAGCTTTTTCAGTTGATCTAATACTCTGTCAGAACAAACAGCTCAAAGCTTATGTCAGCACATAATGGTGTGTTGGTAAATGCCTAACAACTGGTTCTCCTTGGGGCAGGGGTGGGGGTGCTGATGTGTAGCTTTCGCCAGTTTCCATGCAGTGAATATTCCTATTGTAGTCAGCTACCAGTGGACTTCACTGGGCATGGAACTGGGAAGAGGTGCAGAGCAGCAATTAGTTATAAAGTATTTCCACCTTACAGCTGCAATGCATATAATTAACCTCAAAAGCACAGATAATAGTGAAATCATTAGGAAGTGATGATTGTTGAGTATTTATTACTTTAAAAAAATTTAATTGATATGATCATAAGTTTTTATCATTTAATGTCTACTAATGGCTGTGCTGAACAACTGGCTCACAAAATTCCTGAGAATTCAACAGCCAGCTCACGGGAACTTGTGAGAACCAGCTCGAGCGCACCACTGTCCCCTTGTACAGCTTAGGGGTATTGCCGGACTAAAGGGGTTCGTTTGCCTGGGCACATGAAGCCCAACAAGATAGGAGCAGGAGCTGACGCCGAGAAAGTAAGGGTTTATTTTTAGGAAGCGGCCCACGCCCAGAGACGGGTTAGCTAATGCTCAAAGACCCGGCTCCCTGATGGCTTCCAGGGGATGGGGTATATGGAGAAAAAATCATTAGTCATGGTGGCTAAGGGAGCTAGGGCCATGGTCAGGGTCATGGTCTCTACTCACTGGTTGGTGCTAGGGTAGGGGTAATTAGTTGATCAGTGCACCTGGTCCCAATGTCAGCCACGGTGTCACTTCATCACTTTGTCTCGTTTTACTGCTTTTCTGGGCCTGGAGCTGAAACACAGATGAGGCCCAGATGTTACATTTAGTTTGACCAGGACTCTGTCTCTGGTGTCAACAGACCCAAGGCTTTGTTTCTAAGATTACTTGATGCTGATCAGAGCCTCATTGACCTTAGGGCTTAATGATTAAGAGAGAGGTCTTGCAAGAGAGGAGACAGGTGTGTCAGGGTGCTAGATGAGACCAGTTCGAATCAAAAGGAAAGAAAGGAGAAAAATTCATATTAAGAAGTGAAGTTTTTATGAGGCTACTGGCCCTGCTACCTTGACTAAAGTGAGGAGGCTGGGGTCTATTATAACACCATAATATCCTAAGCGACCAGTGAAACTGTAAGAAATATCCAGGAGGGTGGCCTCTGGTCGCTTGAGAGAGCAGGCCAGGGTGGGCCGAGTGCTGAGAGAGCTGAGTAGAGCTGGGCTGAAATCTTATTCATTACACTCAGTGTGCAAAACAGGGCAAGGTTCTTCGTGACTATTCCCTTTTTCAATCTCCCCCTCAAAGGCCCCTCTTCCCTCTGTCTGGTAGGGGCAGAGGACTGCTACTGGTCTATGAAAGGTACCTCAAGAGAACGTTTTCTTTCATTTAGAACAGTCGCTTTCAGGTTCTCTGAGCCCCTCTTGAATAAAGATCTAGTCTTTCAGATTTCTCCCCATGCACCTTGAGTCTTTAGCAAAGATGGCGTGTTAATTTGCTAGAGCTGCTGTAACGAAGTACCACAAACAGAGCTGCTTAAACAACAGATTTTTATTGTCTCTGTTCTAGAGCCTGGTAGTCCAAGGTCAAAGTGTCAACAGGGTTGGTTCTGTCTGGGGACAGAGAGGGAACAACCTGTCCCAGGCCTTGCTCCTTGGCTAGTAGCAGGTCATCTTCTCCCTGTGTGTCCTCACGTGACATTCTCCCCGTGTACATCTGTCTCCAAATTTCCCCTTTTTATAAGGATACACATCACATGGACTAGGGGCCCACCCTAGTCCAGTATGACCTCATTTTAACTAATTATATCCACAGCAATCTATTTCCAAATAAGGTCGCATTCTGAGGTAATGGGGATGTAATATGGTGCTTTATAATAAAAAATAATATATTTGGTCCTTGTCCTATTTCTGGCACATAGCGCCTAAAACTCCTGGAATTTCCTGAGTGATAACAGCTATAATGGTGGTTTATGTTAACGAGGGGGCTTTTGGATCCCCGCTTAAGGATAGGGGCTGGTTGCCAGTGGAGCCAATCGTGATAAGAGGGCTGGAACTTTCAGTCCCATCCCCCTAAAACCCCACCCCAGGGGAGGAGGGAAGGGCCAGAGGTTGAAGCAATCACCAATGGTCAACGGTTTAATCAATCACACCTATGTGATGAAGGCTCCATGAAAACCCCGAAGACCAGGTTCAGAAAGCCTCCTGGTTAATGGCTTTAGGGGACAGTGGCACTCACAGAGAGTCATGGAAGCTCCATGCCCTTTCCCCGTACCTTGGCCTATGCATTTCTTCCATCTGTTGGAAGCTGTTCTGAGTTATATTGGGTGATCTAGTGAACAAAATGTTTCTCTGGATTCTGTGAGCTTCTCTAGCAAATTAATGGAACCTGAGAGGGAGGTGTTGGGCCTGCAGATCTGTAGCAGTTGGGTCAGAAGCACAGGTGATAACCTGCGCTTGCAGTTGGCATCTGAAGTGCAGGGAAGCAGTTTTGTAGGACAGAGCTCCTAACCTGTGGAACCTGATGCTATCTCTGGGTAGAATTGAATTAAAATGTAGGATACCCACCTGCTGTCAGAGAATTGCTTGGGCGGTGTGTGAGTCACCTCCCCACTTTGAATATGGGTGCAGAAATCTTATAAAGAAGTTAGGAAGTCAACATGAATTCCGGGGGGACACAATTCAACCCATAATAAATAGTATTTCGTTGTAGAAGCATGTGTCTTCATGAGGGTGGAGAGTCTGAGAGCCGTTCTCCTTGGCCTTCGCTGGGAGCGGCTGGTCTGGTCTGGTTCTGCCCATCCAGGGCCTGCCACATGCTCACCCAGGTGAAGCTAGACTCACCTGGCTCTCTTGGCTCCTGCGCTGGTAGTCCCTCTGGTCATTTGGTTCTCAACTTTTATGGCCTCTCATTCTCTCTCAACTTTGTGTAATCTCCTGGTTCTTAGTACTTACGCAAGCCCCTTGGAGGACTGGGCCCCTTGGCAGTGGCTGCCCTCCCATGGCTGCTCTCCTAGGGCTGCGAGCCCTGCTTGCAGCCCACCTATCAGGATGCCACCTTCAGCCCGGGTGGCCCTCGTTTGATGTGGGTCTTCCCTACGGCGTCTGGGAAAAGGAATAGCCTCACTGCCCTGGGAGTCTCCTAGACTTACCCAGCAGGGTTTCAAGCTCAAGTTGGGGTTGGAACAGGATCCCTCCCCGCCGCCAACTATTGACCTGTCTCCCTTTTCTCTCCCCACTTTGCTACCCTGGCGCTGCGGTCTGCCGTTTCTCTAGGTGAGTGGGCGCTTGTCGTCTCTCCCTGCGACGTGCAGGAAAAGTGAGCATAGAGAACTCTAATCAATACTTTTGATAGTTAAAGGGAGCTTTTGGAATTTAGGGGGGAAAGTGTCTCCTAAAAGTACGGTTTTCAAAATCTATGGTCTCAATTTTTGGATCATTCCTAACAGTAAAACAACAGTATGTACATATATACTTGATATATATGGTATATATATTTGGTATAATGTATCATATAGTGTATATAGGCCTTTGAATGATATGCATTTAATAATGTACTAATGTAGTACATGATTTATAAAACATACATACGGAAGTAGACATTTAAAAGATAAGATGAAAATGAAAATAGAAGTGTTAATATTTTCTTCCTGCACCCCAGAATGTTGTCTTGGTCACACTCCACTTTGGAGGCCACTGTTCACTGTTGTTGTCTTGCAAGAGATTAAAAAGAAAACAAGCACCCTGGCCAGTGTGACATGGTTGGAGCGTCATCCCATAGACAACAAGGTTGTGGGTTCGACTCCTGGTCAGGGCACATACCTAGGTTGCGGGTTCGATCCCCATTTGGGGCACATAGGAGAAGGCAAGTTGATGTTTCTCTCTCACATCAATGTCTCTTTCTTTCTCTCTTTCTCCCTCTCCCTCTATCTCTCTCTCTCTCCCTCTCCCTTCCTCTCTCTCTAAAAGCAATGAAAAAATGTCCTCAGGTAAGGATTTAAAAAAAAACAAAGCAAAAACCCCACCAAGGTTTGGCAGCTGAAGCTGAGCAATGACCTGATTGCTCTCACTGGATTCTTCCTTTCCCTGAAGCATGGAAACCTGTTAGATGGGTGGAGAGCCGCAGACTATCATGATTTAAGTGGAAAGAAAGACACATCAGTTTAATATATATTCAAAAGTATGTGGGAACTGTGCCATGGGCTGGCCCTGATCTCCAAGGCCTGAGGGCAAAACAAGCAGCCTTCCTGTGGCACACAACATTCCTTTTGTCATCACTTGAAAACCGAGGGGTTAATGTTGTCCCCTACCTGCCCTGGGCCTACAGGACAGCAAGAGAAGAATGTGGGCCCCAAACCTATGTATATATGTCAGGGGGTAGGAGCTGTCAGGAGGTGGATTTGGAGCAAGGTGAGAAATACTAAGTTCTACGTGCTGGGAATAAAAAAGGGATGTGGAATCCGGCTCAGGGCTTAGCTGTGATGACTCTGTGTCCCAGAGGCTGACCAAGTCCGTCTTTTGAATAGTATATCAAATTGCATGAACGTCCCCAAGTCAGAATGCCAGTCCTGATTATAGGGACAGAAACAGAAACTCCTTCTAAGTCTAGCATTTCTCACGTGGGCACACTTGAGAACAGAGCCAGCCAGGGAAATAGATAATCAGGGTGCTGTTTTGCTTTTCAGTAAAGACCTGGGCAAACGTTATGGGGACTTGTGGAGACTCAGGGTAGCTGGTCACTTCCTCATGGTTTGTGACATTGATTGACGCTGGTGTAACTGCAGTGTGGTCAGTTAGAAGACAGGAAGTTCTTGAATCGGGCTGGAATTCTGGTTTGAATCCTGGCTAGTGTTTCTACGTTGGTGACTTCGGGCAAGTTAACTTTGTGAAGCTTCAAATGATACATACAAAGTGTCTCGTATACCACATGGCACACAGCAAGAATTTAACAGTCCCGAAAAAAGTTAGCTGATATAGGTAAAGGTTAGACTTATTTAAAAATTTTCCCACAATTTCCTAGCTCCTTCTGCTGGCCTGATGCCTGTCCTTCCAATCAAAACTCTGAGGCATTAAAGTGGCCTGTTATTTTTAACACAAAATTTCTGGGACTGTTTAGCTTTCTAATTAATTTTAAAATTTACTTAGTTTTTGTATATAAAAGTGTTTCACATTGTGGTTAGGAAAATGACCAGAGAGTTTCTTACCATGTTTATCTGTACTGCGGCATCACCCATGTCCCTGAAGCAACCCCTCTCCACTCCGATGGTATTAATATTTACACTCCAGTTTGATATCTCTCCCACTCCATGTACATTTTTAGTAGGAAGCTCGTGAAACCTGACCATTTTAAAAATCAGAAGTGTAGCTGCAGTACTGAGACTTCAAGCTGCATGACAGATGGTAGGGAGAAATATTTATATGAAGTCTGTGAGTGAGAGGGAAGATATTTCTCACTGTTGTTTGTGGTTAAACTTGCAGTTGTTTCCTATTGGACATGCAGGCACAGACCTGGCAAAGGCTCTGTCAGTCCTGCCCGGTCTTCCTCACAGCAAACAGCTGTCCCCTTCAGTTGCTCCTTCGGGTACCAGGGTCTTCTCAGCCAGCCTTCCTCACAGTCTCCTCCAGGAAATGTGCTTGGTTCTTCCGGGAGAGTCACAGCTGGAAAGGACAGCTGACTGGCTGGAGCTGGCACACCAGTTTCTCATAGCTGGCAGCAAACAGGCAGGTAAATGATGGGGATGCTGGGACAAGTGGGTGAGGTTGACGACTGGAAAGAATCTTCCCTGGGTGTTTCTGGAAGGACAGATCCATGGGGAGCATCACAGAGGGGGCATTGGCAGCAAAGGGCAACTGGTAACCAGAGGAGAAGGGAGGCACCTCCTCTTCCTTGTACCATTTTCACAAAAGCCTACCCTGCTTATTTTTAGCAAAATATTTCAAAAAGAAAAGGTAGGCAAAGGTACTTTTTTAAAATTTATTTTTAAGCACAACACAAACAAATGGTATGATCTTTTTGCCCCCACAAATGTTGTGTTCAGGTCTCTTCCACCGCCCTCTGCACTCCCTGGTAGACTCCGCTGGTGTGGGAAACACTGCCACCTGCTGGGCCCTTTGAGAATGTTAGTAGACCCTGCCCGGGCAACTCAGTCCCAAACTGTCCTTGTGCCCTGAAAGTCCGCACCTCAGCCAGGGGAGCCGGCTTTTCCAGTGGCTCCAGGGAGGAATTACTCAACTGGCCAGAATATAGAGAAAACCTGTTAGACCTTTTTTGGTTGTTTGTTTAACCTTTAAGAGAACTGTATTAAATTAAAATTCCAATACTTGCTTCCTGAAATGATCTAATTTGCCCTACAGATATATTACTTTCATGACCAAATAGCATTGGAATAGATTAGAAAAATTATCCTTTCTCCTAGCTTTACCCTTACCAGCTCTGGCACAAGGAAGAGCCTCAATTTCATAGTAATCTATCCCATAGTTTTGTTACAAGAATTTACAAATCCAGCACAGCCCTGGCTGGTGTGGCTCAGCTGGTTGGAGCATTGTCCTGAGACCAAAAGGTTGTAGGTTCAATTCCTGGTCAGGGCATTATACCTAGGTTGCAGGTTCGATTCTCCAGTACAGGCGTGTACAATCCCTGAACTGGACATGTACAGGAGGGAACCAGTTGACGTTTCACTCTCACGTTGATGTTTTTCTCTCTCCTTTCCTTTCTCCCTTCCTCTCTCTGTAAAAGCAATGAAAAACATGTCCTCAGGTGAGGATAAAAATATATAAATAAATAATAATTTTTTAAAACCTGGCACGTAGTAGGTGCTCAGTAAATAGTGGCTCTTTGTACTCTTAATTTGGTTCTAAAATTCTATTAAATCTAGAAAAGTAGTAACTTATTAACCCAATACTTTTGTCCGAGAATGTGTTTTAGATAAGCTTTGTTCTCTTTGGCTGAGGTTCAGCCCTAAGTGAAACATGGGTCAGGGGACTCTTCTGTCCCAGCCCTACCCTCTCTGTTATTCCAACCTGGTTTTCCTGAAAAAAACGAAACAAAACACTCCCCAACATATACGCACACTAGGAATTCTGACCAGAACGTTCCCAGAAGAACTGCAGTGAATCCAGTGGAGGAGGAGAAAGGCCACAAAGAATTTTTTCTTGGGCCCTTGGACTCTGCCCTGCCTTTGGCACTTCTACCTCCTATTTCTGGCCTTAGAATTTTAATTTAAGTTACTGATTAAAGCTCTGTTGTGATTCAGCAGCACATGGGGGCAGGGGTGGACTTGGAAATATACTGAAGCAAAGCAAAACAAAACAAAAAATTGAAAGACCATCTAAGGAAAAAGCCCTTAGATTGTGAGTAGGACTGAGGAGTAGGAAAGGGGCTGGAAGAGGTGAAAAGAGCTTCTATTAGGAAATTCTTGGCTAAACACCTGCTAAGACAATGAGAGAGAAGGACAGGAAGGAAAAGTAAGAATAAAGTTTCTGGAGGTGAAAAATGACCCCTGGAACCCAGGACTCCTTCCACGAAGCCTTCCTACCCTTGCAGTCTGTGCTGGACTTGGGCGGGGGGTAGAGAGCATAACCAGATGCGGCGCCTTTGCAGAAAAACTCACGGGCCTATGACTGCTCCTTGGAGGTCCAAAGCCTTGCAGGGTTGAGCCTCAGACCCAGGCAGATTTTATCAAACACTGTCCTGGCCTGCGTGAGAATGGGGCAGCACTCTATTCACATTCAGCTTTCTCCCTTGTTTGCAAAAGCACAATCGGCACAAAGTGTGCAGTGGAAATGTGCATGCACTTCCAGATGTTGTTTAGGGGAGACGTTGTGTTTTGGAGCACCCCGACTTTGGAATCCATTGGCCTAATAAAATTATGTTCCATATAAAGTATAAAACAAAAGTGCACTGGATCACGACCAAAGCAGGTAACCCAATTTTACCCATAGATTCAATTCTATCCCAAGAAAAATCCCCACAGACTTAAAGACATGAGTGTAAAAACTGACAAGTAAATTCTGAATGCAAAGTGCCAAGAAGAACAAAAACAATTTTGAATAAGAACAAAGTTAGAAGATGTAAATTACTGATTTTTAAGCTACCATAATTAAAAATATGTAGTATCAGCCCTGGCTGGTGTGACTCAGTGGAATGAGCACAGGTCTGCTAACCCGAGGGTCACCGGTTCGATTCCCAGTCAGGGCACATGCCTGGGTTGCAGACCAGGTCCCCAGTAGGGGGCACATGAGAGGCAACCATGCATTGATGTTTCTCTCCCTCTCTTTCTTCCTCCCTTTTCCTCTCTAAAAATAATAAATAAAATCTTTAAAAATAAATAAGTAAAATAAAAGTAAAAACATGGTATAAGTGAGTGGGTAGACAAACAGACCAAAATAACAAAATAGAGTTCTCAAATAGAGCCACAAGCATATGATCATCTCATCTGCAACAAAGGTATATTGCAATACAGCAGAGAAAGATAGTCTTTCCAATAAATGATGCTCACCCATTAAATATTCAAACTTAAAAATCTTGACACCGACATCACACCAAACACAAAAATTACAGCAAAATCATAGGCCTAAATGTGAAAGGTAAAACAATAAAGCTTCCAAAAGATAACAAAAGTAATATAGACTATATTCATGATTTGGGGACAAAGACTTCTTTAACAGACAGCACCACTCCATAAGAGAAAAGATTGATATCCCACATTTTATTAAAATTTAAAGCTTTTCCCCTGACCAGGTGGCTCACTTAGTTGAATGTGGTCCCACAAAGCAAAAGGTCCCCAGTTTGATTCTGGGCCAGTGCATATGCCTGGGTTGTGGGTTAGGTCACTGGTCGGGTGCATTCTACAGGCAACCAATCAATGTTTTTCTTTCACAGCGATGTTCCTCATCCTCCCTTCCCCTCTCTCTAAAAATAAATAAGTAAAATCTTTTTTTTAAGTTATTAAAGATTTTTAACTTAAAAAAATTATTTACTTTTTTAGAGAGAGGGGAAGGGAGGGAGAAATAGGGGGAGCAAAACATGATTGGTTGTCTCTCACACCCCCCCAACTGGGGCCCTGGCCCACAACCCAGGCCCTGACTGGGAATCGAACCAGCAACCCTTCAGTTCACAGGTCAGTGCTCAATCTGCTGAGCCACCCTAGCCAGGGCGCTTTTTAAACTTATTAAAAGTGTTGTTTATTGATTTTAGATAGAGAGATGAAAAGGTATGGGGAGAGAGAGAGAAACATTGATTTGTTTTTCCATTCAGGCATTCATTGGTTGATTCTTGTATATGCCCAGACCGGAGATCAAACCCACAACCTTGGTGCATTGGAACAACATGCTAACGAACTAAGCTACCCGGCCAGGGCTAAAACTATTTTTATAAAATAGCACCATAAAGGGAGTGAAAAGGCAAGCCACAGGGTGTGCGAATATAATTGCAATCCATAGAACTGACAAAGAATTTAGATCCAGAAAATAAGAAAAAGACAGATTATCCAAAAGAAAAGTAGGCCAAAGACTCGAACAGGAAATTCTCAAAAGAGAACATGTAGGTATCCAATGGGCCTTTAAAAGGGTGTTCAGGTGATTTCCTAATCATTAGGAAAATGAAAATTCAAATCACAATGCGATACCACTGCACTCACATCAGAATAGCGAGATGAGAAAGACAGACGATACCAAGTGTTTGCAGGGACATGGGACAACTAGATCATGCAGTGCTGGTGGGTGCGTAAATTTGTATGACCACTTTGGAAAACTATTTGACAACATCTGCTAAAGTTTTACATATGCTTGCTGTGACCCAGCAATTCTGCTAGATAACATACCCAACAGCAATGTATATATAACTGCACCAAAGGATACATTCCTCATAGCTCTGTTAATAGTAGTCCAAAACAAAACAATCCAAATGCCCATCAGCAGTAGAATGGATACGCTGTGGTGTATTCAGGCACTGGAGTATTATACAGCAATGAGAGAAAATGAACTGCTTCAAGCCTCAATGTGCACAAATCTCACAGACATGATATTGTGCAAAAGAGGTGGGTGTGCCTTCCCTAGGCTCTCTCTCCTCACCTGCCAACTAAATAATAAGAACTCCAAGGACCTCAAAGAGGGTGGAGCTGCAAAACAGAGGTAAGGAAACACTGATATGGTGAATACTCCCTTGGCCGGGAACACCCATTTTGTATTGTGACGTGAGTGAAAATAACTGTTTGTGTTAAGTCACTGAGAATCTGGTGTTAATCTTTTTCAGCAGCCGGCAGTACTGATGTACAGGGCAATGCACAGTTAAGTGATAACAGTTGGTACCATCACAATGTGCTGGAGAAGCTCATGAGAAGGAGAGGCCACCTGGAGCTGGTGCCGTCAGGAAAGGCCTCTGCAGGTCTGCCAGAGCTGGAATCAAGTGCCTGGTGGGGCTTGGGTAAGTCAGGCGGGCAACCCTGGCAGGTAGGGGCAGAGGCTGGAGGCAGATGCTGTTTGAGGGCAGATGGAGAGCAGTCATCCCCGCAGGTGGGAGATAAGGAAGGGCCGGCTTTCACGGGTACCCTTATCATCCGCCAAAAGATCTTGGAAAATAAGGGTCAGCGGCTGTTCTTTCCTCAGCAGATCTGCAGCCCACAATTTGAAATGACATATGTGTTCAGCCTCCACATTCAGGACAGTGTCAACTGAGATGTATGTAATTCCTTTAACAACATGCCCCACTGTCTTCTCTCTGTTTCATAATTATCTACATTTAAGAGAATTTATGGAGCCCAATGAATAGCTTAACATTTTTTCTTTGAACTTCCAGATGTTCTGTCCCGATTCCAACTCCTAGTTGACATTCCCAGCCCTTCACCAGAGCTGTCTGGTAATTTTCTAATCCTCCCAGGGACGTTCCTATTTCCTGCTGAGAAACAAGAAAACAACAGAGCTTCCCAAAGGGTGGTATGCTTCAGTCCCGAGGCTGGAATCTCCATTTTAGGAAAGTGTTTACAAGGGTATAAAGCTCTGAAAGGAAATGGGACTGTGAGCCTCCCGAAAATCCCCATAAGGAACATGAAAGCTCAACCATAAGGATTTGCTGCAGATTTTTGCTGCATTCTTCAGCAGTATGGGGCTGTTTCAGAAGTTCATTTTGATTACAAAATATATCAAAGTGAAAGTGTGTGGAATAGATCTGAGAAAAAGATAAGCAAAAACAGCCCTGACTGATGTGACTGAGTTGCGGGCCAGGTCCCCAGTTGAGGGCGTGCCAGAGGCAACCGATTAATGTTTCTCTTGTACATCAATGTCTCTCTCTTCTTTTTCTCCCTCCCTTCCCCTCTTCCTAAAAGCCAATAAATAAAATCTTTTTTAAAAAGACAGGCAAAAATAAAGGAAGTGAGGGAGAAAAGGAGAGAGGTCAAAGACAAATAGTTGTCTTTATTTGCAAACAGATCTCTTCAGTGCGCTTACCTTTTTTATTATAAAACTATTCAAACATATAAAAAGGAGGGAAAATAGTGTAAGAAACATCATGGACCTGTCACCCAACTTCAACAGTTATCAACATTTTGTCAATCTTTTTTGCCTACCTGTCCTCCTCCTCTTCCTCCTCCTCCTCCTTCTTCTTCCTCTTCTTGCTCTAGAGCTGAGATTGTCAAATTATCCCCCAATGGGCTAAATCAAACTTGCCTTCTGTTTTTGTACATAAAGTTTTATTGGAATACAGCCACACCCATTCATTTATATATTATTTATACCTGGTTCCACTTCACAGCAAAGCTGAGTAGTTGTGACTGAAATTTTATGGCCTGGGAGGCCTAAAATATTTGCAATCTTGCCTTTTACAGTAAAATTCACCAGTCTGTACACTAGAGTATTTTAAAGCAAATACTAGACATCGTATGATTCCATCTATAAATGCTTCAGTATGAATCTCTAACAGATAAGAGCTTTATTAAAACCATATTCATAATAGAATCATGGTACCTCACAAAATTAATAACTTTTTAATTTCATCTAATACGTAACCTGTGTTTAAAATTTCTCTCATATCTAAAAAAGAAGTCTTTTTATAGCTGGCTTTCTCATATAATGATCTAAATAAGGTTTATATACTGCATTTGGCTAATATGTCTCTTAAGTGTCTTTTAATCCATTGTCATTTCTCCCTTACCACCTCCCCCCACACCCAAACAATGCCTTCTTTTGATGACATTTACTTGTTGAAGAAACGAGATCATTTGTCCTGTAGAATCCCCACATTCTGGGTACGGCTGGTTGCAACCTCATTGTATCATTGAACGTGACCACAGAGCATTTTTGTGTCTGGGCCACATGAGGGTGACCTGAGGAACTTCTAAGTGCTCTCCCATGGGAGGTGTGTGGAGAGATGTGGATGAACAATTAGCCTAATCAGACCCAGTACTGCCACTCGGGGATGTGGAGTAGTGTCAATTATGGCTACATTTAAGGCTCTCGTCAGACCCAGGAAGGAATCAAATGCTCCTGTCAAACCTTATGTTGTATAAGGGGTGAGAATAAAATCATGTTAATGAGAACTACCAGTAGAGTGATAAAGGTAAGAAAGAGAGCAATATACCATTTGTAAAAATTAAAAGTACAAAACAGCCCTGACTGGTGTGGCTCAGTAGGTTGAGCGCCGGCCTCTGAACAAAGGGTCGCTGGTTCGATTCCCAGTCAGTGCACATGCTGGGTTGTCGGCCAGGTTCCTCAGCTCGGGGCTCACGAGAGGCAACCACACATTGGTGTTTCTCTCCCTCTTTCTCCTTCCCTTCCCCTCTTTCTAAAAATAAATAAAATAAAGTCTTTTTTTTTAAGTTACTTTATTTAAAAAAAAGTATGAAACAACTCCACCTACTGGACAAGGACCCAGGTCTTTTCAAGGACATACAGCAAACCCTAGGATGCGTGCTTGTAGGGAGGAGGCAGGGATGGAAGAGGCTGTGGATGAGGAAGAGGAAAGACCCAGCAGCAGACAAGTAGGTAGTACACTGACCCTTGATGGCAGGTCACCCTGAACTGGAGAGAAAGATTAACTCAGCACTTTACCGAACAAATAAACCAACCAGAAGGGACTCTTCCTCCTTAGAAGAGACTAGACGGTGTGTGATTGCCAAGAAAAGCCAGTGCTCATTTGGAGTGATTTGCCAGTTTTTTGGGGGGAAAGGGGGAGTGGCGAGCAGATCTGTCATCCCTCAAACCAAACTGAAATGGGATCCCCCGCCGTGTGGCCACCCTGTCCTTCTAGAGTCACAAAGACTCAGCAGGGTGGCCTTCACTAGCAGACAGACAGCAAGATGGCAGAAGAGGCCTCCCCCAGTGGGTAGGGGCAGCGTTTCCTGAGGGAGGGATAAGGAGGGCTGGACTGGGAGACGTAGAAAAGGCAGCCACCTGAAAAGCGGGACGTTGGGACTACAAAGACCGAAGTTGGGGGGGAAGGCAACCTCACAGGACAACATTCTTTTGAAGGCCTAGATCTGTAACTGTTATGTATTTAATTGAGTCATCCCCCCAGAGAACATGTATTGGAGTCCTAACCCAAGTCCCTCAGAATATGACCTGATTTGGAGATAGGGCCTTACAGAGGTAACCAAGTTAATATAAGATCATTGGGAAAGGTCCTAATCCAATATGACTTGTGTCCTTACAAAAAGGAAATTTGAGACATGTACACTGGCAGAATACCAGGCAAAAACTGTAGTTACATTCCCACAGACCAAGCAACTAGGAGAAAAGCCTGAAACTAATACAACGTTGAATGTTAACTGTAACAGAAAAAAATTTTAAAGAATTTGATGAGATAATGTTTTAAGAGCTTAGCCTGGTGCCTGGCACTAGCAAGCCCTCCATAAACCCTAGCTATCTTTATCGCACGCTTGTGTGTCAAGGGGACGCACAGTTTTCCTTGTACCAGACACTGGCTTCATGACCGGGACGCTCTCAGACTCTCTCCTGGCTGCTCTGCTTTGAGAATATGTCACCATCATCATGAGCACTGTTGTCTTTGGGACTAGCCACTGATCAGAATTATTTTCCTTGGCCTGAATTCAGATTCCCAAGTTCAAGTGCCGAAGCCTGAAGCAGAGCCCCATCCCTGAGCCCTTGCGTCATGATCTGGCCTTCCTCTTCCCTGTGGCAGCATGCTGGGGCTGGCCTCTAACTCTTCCTGAACCGCCTGGGGCTTGATTGAATTTCCTCCTGGCTCTGGAGGGCTTGACTCTGCATCCGGAGGTGGCCCATCTAAATCTCCTCATTTCGGAAGATTTGGAAACCTGCCAGTGACCCCTCAACCAGTGTCTCCCTCAGAGCTAGCCATCAGTTTCCCTTAAATGTGGGCAGCGCAGGTTGGGGGTGCTTGTGGAAGGCCAGATTCCTGAGGGCCCAGATGTGTCACCCCTGGGAGGGAAAGTGGTATCTCTCCAGGCCAGACATTCGAGGGTGTAGTTTGGGTCCTTCTCTGCCTCATCACCAAAGTTCAGGATATCACCAAGGACCAGCATATCACTAGACTAGGTAGGGTGTGTTCCTTTTTCACCTATTCGATAGCAAAGCCTTCATTGCAATTTAAATCTTCACCATCTTTAGAGAACTTATCCATCTTTGTCTTTCAAGTATAGAATTATTTAGATCAAAAAATTTTGAGCCCTGACCAGGTAGCTCAGTTGGTTAGAGCATCATCCAGATACAGCAATGTCACAGGTTTGATACACAGTCAGGGCACATACAAGAATCAACCGGAGTGCATGAATAAGTGGAACAACAAACTGATGTCTCTCTCTCTTTCCCTTCCTCTCTCTCTAAAATAAATACATAAATAAATAAAAGTTGGGATTAACTTTCAAAGCAAAATCATGTACTCATTTATTATCTCCAGATTTCTGTTAGTTACGACCAAACACAGTGAGGGTGTCTGGGGCTTCAAGTGGCAGATGTTGATGAGGTTGGAGGTTGGAGTCATTCCAAAGCTCCTTTAATCACATGTCTGGTGATGAACACTGGCCACCAGCTGGGGGCTTCACTGGGGCTGCTGGTGGGAATATCCACACGTGGCTTCTCCGTGTGGCCTGGGCTTCCTCAAAACATGGTGACTTCTTTCCAAAGACAATTACCCAAAGAAAAAGAGAAACCAGGGCAAAGGCCGTACTGCCTCTTATCATCGAGTGTATTAGTTAGAATTATTGAGAGAAACAGAACCAATAGGAAGCGTATATACACACATACGAAGAGATTTAGTTTCAGGAATTAGCTCATGAGAATATGGACACAGAAATTTCTATATGAATATTCATAGCAGCATTACTCACAAGAGCAAAAAAGTAGAAACAACCCAAGTGTCCATCAACGTGTGCATAGGTGAATAAAATGCGGCACGTCCGCGGAATGGACTATTATTCAGCAATAAGAAGGAATGAAATACTGACACATGTTACAATATGGAAGAACGTGGAAAACATTATGCTAAGTAAAACAAGCCAGAAACAAAATGACAAATATTTTATGATTTCAGTTACATGAAATGTCCGGAAGAGTCAACTCCATGTAAAGACAGAAAGCGGGTTAGTGGTTGCTGGAGTGGGAGGAGTGGGTAATGGAGATGACTGCCAATGGGGTGTCTTTTTATCACAATGGAAATGCTTTGAAATTAGAGAGTGGTGATCGTTGTATCACATAGGAAAATGCTTTCAACCATTGAATTGTAAATTGGTGAATTTTGTTATGTGAATTATATCTCAATTTTTAAAAATACTGTCTCAGTCGTGTATATGTATACACACACACACACAGAGTGAGCTATTCAACCCTGAAAAAGATGCCAATTCAGAGGACTCTGGATCAACTCTAAGCCTTTCTGGATTTTCCTGCTAGCTATGGTTGGTGAGAAAGCTGGCTTCTAAAGATTGAGCCGTTGGCACCCTGGGTGAGAAAAGGGTGTGGCTGTGACTTATCTGGGACTGTGCCTTGGCTACCAGCACTCTTGCTGGATACTGTCAATGGCCAACATTGTTATTATCTGCAAGAGAGGATGTTGGAGAGTGAGGCTTCTACCCTTTTTACTTGAAACTGATTTCTCAGATGTGTTAAGATGAACAAAAATATCCTAGATAACGAGACCAAATACACCATCTTAATCACATGAGGACAGGGGCAGGAAGCAAATACTTGAGTTGGAATTTTGATGTATTTTATCATAGGCTTTGGAAGTTTACACAAGAAGTGAAAGAAAACCAGCTAGTGTTATCTGGGGCTATGGTTAAGAGCTGTACAAATTCATGCCCTGGATGGTGTGACTCACTGGGTTGAGTACTGGCCTATGAACCAAAAGGTTGCCTGTTCGATTCCTAGTCAGGGCACATGCCTGCGTTTCAGGCCAGGTCCCCAATTGTGGGCATGCGAGAGGCAAACGATCGATGTATCTCTCACACACTGATGTTTCTCTCCCTCTGTTTCTCCCTCCGTTCCCCTTCTCTAAAAAGAAATAAATAAAATCTAAAAAAAACCAACAAAAGAAAAGCTGTCATGAATTCAGAGAAATGTGCTATGTCTGTAGTTCAAACCCTGGTGGCACCAGTGTAGGGAGAGATGACAGACACTCATGTAAGTACCTATACTGGGGACCTTTCAGGGTTTTTTTGTTTTATTTTGTTTTGTTTTGTTTTTTTAGATATACTTTATATTGTCAAATGATACTTTACATTTTGTTCCATAACCACAATGAAGACTTAAAAGATTTCTACAATTTGATTCTGAAATTTACAATCCCATAAGCAACATTTACATTATAACAAGTGTGGAGTATTTTTCATGTAGCCCCTAGTATGAGCTAGTGTTATATTTCTCTCCTATAGTTCCAATGTTCCCACTGCTACGCCACTTAGGGAGAATCTCTCAATGACTTCCTCATATATTTTCAGAGTTTGTCCTTGCACACATATCTCCTTGGAATGAGAAGGGGAGGACCGACGCTTTACCAGGTTATCTTTTCTTATACAGAAGCAAAGAGATGCTGAGAAAAACCAGTTAAAAAAAGGGAGAAACCATTTTTGCAGAAGACAGGGTTACAACCAGGGCTGCACTGATTCTTTGCTCTCATCATCAGGTCCTGACTCGAGGAGGTCAAGACAGACCCGCAGTTACATGCAGTTTTTTTAAGGCTCCTAGTACATTAAAATATGAAGAAATGCCCCTTCACTACAAAAAAACAAAAATAAAAACAAAACCCTGAGAACTGTGGTATATTCTAAATGTTTACATTCAACAGGGTAATACCTTTACAACAGAAAAATAGAGTAAAGGTAGTTTTGCTTTTGCGTGATAATTCCAGGACATATTTTGAATATAGTACAGCGATTGCTCCCTCCATAGGCAGGGATGGAACATGGCTTAGAGTTCTACCCTGAATGACACCTTCTTTTAATTCTGTCCTCTGGAGAGAATGTCGAACTCCAAAATGTGGGGCCCTCCGTGAATTGTGAGACCAGAACCCGGGGCCTCTCTGCACCGTACCCACCCCCATAAATGAGCCCCCAAACCCCAGGGGCTGTTTCTTTTCACTTGGGTTGGAGTGAAAACAGTGTAGACTCAAAAGCTGTGTTTTTGTGCTGAAACCAGTTCTTATTAATACCTTTGTTTTCAGTCAATAAACATTTTCTCTTAAGATCTTAGTACTCTTTCTGGCCAATCCCATACACTTGTTTGCTGCTGCCCTGCAGTACCTGGGTGTTTTTGTGGATTTTATTTTTGTTTACTTTTAGGTGAAAACAGTAGTTTATTACAAGGGCAAAGTCAGTAATTATTCACTATCCAACCGCATTCAACCAGAGTGTCAAGCAGGGCCACACTTCACCCTCCTAAGGCGAGCTTATTGGGCTGGTTCCCATGGAGGGCATCAGTGAGGCCCCCACCTGCTCAGGCCCCGCATGCATCTCTTTTCCTGTTGCCTCAAACCCAGGTGGCCCCCACTCTGGTGACTTGGAAGTGGCACTGTGAGCCCAGGAATTCACTAAGGACTCACCTTGCGAAATTTGTGAAAGGAAGGTTTGGCATCATTAAACACCTTTAAATGAATGAGGGGACACATGGCAGCCAGGGAACATTCCAGAACATCATGTTCCAGGTATTAATCTAAGCACTTCTCATGGCATCATCTCATTTCATCTTTACCACAAACCAGTGAGATCACTGCTATTCTTAATCCCGTTTCACAGAGGAGGAAACCAAGCGGAGAATGACTGGGCAAGTAACTTGCCCAAAGTCGCACAGTTAAGGAGCAACACAGCTAGGATTTGAAGACTGGTCCAACTGGTTCTAGAGACGAGGATTTCAGAAGACCCAATTCTGGGTTTCTAGAGAGCTTTCCTTTTCTAAACCAGCTTCACTTTCTCCAGGGCCTCTGAGTGAACAGGAAGTTACCTTTACACTCCACAGGGCAGTGACAAAAGGATCCTACAGTGCAGCGGTAACTACACACAACAGGGACACCAGTGGCAGGAGGGGGACCACAGGCTGATCCTGGCAACGCTGTGAACAGGGTGGCAGGGGGTGGGTCTATGCCTCCTGAGCAGGTCACCCAAGGTTTCCCCATGGCCTCTTGAAGGCTGGCGCCTGGTAGAGACAGAAAGAGATTCAGCAATCTTGGAGCAGGAAGGAAGCTTGAAGATTTCCACCCTCACATGCTACAGCGCAGGCAGGGAAATGGGGGTTTGGGAAACTAAGTAAAGCACCGCCTGTCTGCAAGTACAACCTGGGCCTCCTGGCTCCCACACCATTTAGAAAACAGGCCACTTTCTAAATTAGGGCTCCAGAGCCCTGAGAGGCCGTAGAAATGACCATGAACAGGGGCCCATCCTCAACTCCCATGGGGTCCGTGACATGCTGAAGTTGCAACGGACTGTGGGTGGGAGACATTCTGCAAACCCATGTAGGATGAGTGAATCACATGCATCTGTGTTTCCCAAACTTACCTGATCATAAGAATTATCTGGGGGCACATGTTAACCACAGGAGCTCCCGTCTGACTACAGGTCCTGCCCTTGAAATTCTGTTCTCACTGCTGGTCCAAAAAAATCCCCAACCCACTATCACCAACTTTCCATGAATTAAAGGCTGTTTTGTTTCGTTTTTTAGATTTGTTTCTTGCAGGCCTGGGCCTGCCCGGATTTTGACCACTTTTTAACCAGTGCCTTCCTGCCTTTATTCTCAGTGGTGCAGACTGCGTCCTCTAGGGGGCAGGCACGAGCCACTTGTTCTTTTTGGGAACTGAACCTTCAGACTTCTCCAGGACTTGAAGGAGAAGGCATCCAATGGTGGTTGGAAAGAAAGCAGATCCTACACATATGTATTTTTCTCACCAGATTGAAGGGTGATCTAAACCCTTCAACTGGGTCTCAAAGACCCAGAATACTGGTAGGAACTCGGGCTCTGCATTCAAACAGACCCAAGTTCATGGATCTAATGCACAACACAGTGACTGTAGTTCACGATACTCTATTGCATATTTGAAATTTGCTTAGAGAGTAGATCTCGGATATTCTCACACCCAATGGTAACTCTGTGAGGTGATAGATGTATTAATTAACCTTTTTGTGGTAACCGTTTCCCAATATATGTATATCAAATTATCATGTTGTATACCTTAAATTTTCACAATGTTATTTGTCAATCATGTCTCAATAAACCTGGGGGCAAGGGTGGGGAGCGGTGGAAACAAAAGAAAGCAGACCCAAGTTCACATCCACAGTCAGTCATGTGCTGTCTTTGTGACCCCAGCAGGCTCATTAAATTCATCAAGCCTGAGTTTCCTGTTCTGAAAATGGGAATAATAATAATACCGGCTTATCAGGATTGTTGTGAACCTCGTATCATAATCGCTAAGATAGCGTTTGCTGTTATTATTACCTCGACTATTACTGCTAACCCTCTAAACAGCACGATTATTAAGTCTGCAGGGAAGGCGGGCTCTGCTGTCTTCCGTGCCTGGCAAAGGGCTCCCTAAAAAGGCGTTCGGCCCATCCCTTTCCAGGCTCGTCCTAGGGTGACATTTCACATCCTGGAGACCAATAATATGAACAACACAGAGGCCACATTGGATGGAAGGAAACGTGCTGGCTTCCGTAATAACATCAAACCTACTTCCTCCACGGTCGACCCTGGCTGCCAGGGGACTCTCTGCATGGGAGAGGTGGCTGATCTCTTGGCTCTGTCCCCCAAGACTCACCTTCCCCTGGAGATTTCTCCCTAATCTCACTGGTGTACCTTTGGAGGGACTGGGCTTGATTTTATTGAGGGCGTCACTGAGCTTCTTTACCCTGAGACCTGGAGATTCTCTTCCTTTTAGCTTCACTCGTAGTAGCTTGAGATTTCAGGATTCCTAGATCCTAACTAAAAATAATGATAAATATTATAGCAGTGAGATAGGCCACTAACCGAGGAAAGTGGGATAGGGAAACTGAGACAGATGGCTGAAGAAACTGGCCGAGAAATTTACAGCCAGGTACAGAAGGTCCCCTCCCTGCAGAGAACATCTGGGCCTCAGGTGTATATCAGCTCCAGGCTCAGAGAAGCAGCAAAACCAGGTGGGTGGCATCAGGACCAGCTATGACTAATGACCCTGGCCCCGGCATTGACCAACCAGTAAAGACCATGACCCTGAAAGGGCACCCCTGGAAAACTGATGAATATTCCACTGAAAACCTCCCCTGAAATGCCTGCCAGCAAGAGAGAAAGAGAAAACCCTCAAGACGCAGGCTGCCGCGTGCCCTCTCCCGCTCCCTTTGGGGAGCAGCCCGAGCCTATCCCTTCCCCCTCTCCTTCCCCCACAGGAGCGACTCTACTAAACCGGAGGGATCCCATGAGGCTTGGTGGCCAGCGCAGCAATGGGCAGCGGCAGCTCGTCTCAGGCTAATCCCCTGAATCTGTCTCCAAGGCCCCGTTTTCTCTGACTTCCCAGTGAACTAAAGCAGCTTCTCCTAGGCTCCCTTGTTGCTTCTTCCGTGTTAAGCCCTTCCTTGTTTCACTGTCCCCAGTGAAATAAACAGCCTTGATCACCTGGACTCCTGTTGTGAAAACTTTCCTGTGCGAAGAAGTGAAGAACCCACACGCACCGGCTGGCCCTAGGCAGACTCACTCAGGGCCAGGTCCCCTGTCCGGTAACATCAGCTACCATTTTTTGAACCCTTCTCATGTGCCAGGTACATATGGATTCTCTCATTCCATCTCCACTGTAACCCAGGGGGTCAGTTCCTATGGCCACCTTCATTTTACAGATGGAGAAATTGAGGCACAGGGAGGCAGTAACTTGCTCAAAGCCTCACAGGTGGTCGGCAAGGGAGCTTAGGACTAGAATCCAGCGGCCAGACCCAGAGCTGAATTCCAAATCTGTCGGCTGTGAAAGGAGTCGCGTAAACACAGACACTGCCTTCCCAGCCCTCCTTTCCCAGGGAGCAGTGAGAAAGTCTAAGGTCTTTGGTAATGCCCGTTTCGTCAAAAAGAGTGACTGCAGGCTCCCTCTGCCTGACCCCTGAGTCCAGTCAAGATGCCAGTGACATCGGGGAAGAGCTGTCATGCAGGGACAGAGCTAGCCTCCCACAGTCTGGCACGTAACTCCCTTTCCCACATGCTTCCGCTCTCCTCTGCCGCAGCCAGTTCCCTCCCTGCCTGAGACACAGGGAGCTGCTTGGTTCCCTGGGCCTGGTCCTTCACAAAGGCTCACGGCAGATGCAGAAGGGGCGTGTAGCTCCTTTGAGGTGCAGTCAGCGTGCCACTGCCAGGGACAGATGGGAAGAGAAACGCCCCTGAGGCCCTCGCCTGTCAGTCACATTGGGCCCTGCCCCTGGGCACGAAGGCTGTTCTCTTTTGTCTTACCTTTTCACCCCCTTCTTTCTTCACCATTGTGGAGGCAACACTCATCAGGGCATGTAAGGACACCTCGTCCCTGCCCTGCAGACTCAGAATCTGTCACCGTCACAGGGAGCTGAGAAGGAGGCTGCAGTGTTGAGGCTTCTGGCTCGTTCCTCACTGTCAGGGAAAAACCCCAACTGTCAACAAACCCCAAGTGGACCCACCCGATGATGCTGGGAGGCTGCTTGGCAGCATCTGTGGCAAATAAGATCACGATACAGCCCGGGCACGGAAACCAAGGTGACAAAGGACAAAGGATGAGGAGAGGAGAAAGCCTGAGAAAAGGGATGCTTGAAGCTCAAAGGGGATGAGGCCAGGGTTCACGGATTCCCCAGGTTCCCAAGCTGCTGGGGCAGGTAGGGCCAGAAGGCGAGGAGGGCAGAAGGGAATTGTGGGTGGGGAGGGATGTGAAGAGAGGGCTTCTGTGTCCCAAGGGGTGAAAAGGAACAGCTTTGAAAAGAAAAGCAAATGTTCCAGACGGGATTAAGAAGTTAAATACCCAGACCCGTTGGTCCTGGGGGAAGCTTGCACTGGGGAGCCCATCGTCTCATGAGTGGTCCGTGGTGGGGTGGGGAGGCCGTGGGGCTGCTCACGATCTGGATTTGTCCATATAAAGCCATTTGCAGGGACGGCGGAGGGGAGGAAGCTGAGGTTGTTAAAGGAGGTATGTTTAAAAGTTTAGCACAGAAGGCTACACCCTCTATGATTCCATTTACACAACATTCTGAAAAAGGCAAAACTACTGAGAAAGACATCAGATCAGTGGTTGCCGGAAACTGCAAAGCGGTACAAGGGAACCTTTTGGAGTGATGGACCTGTTCCGTATTTTAATTAAGGTGATGATTACAAAACTGTACACACATGTCAAAACTCATTGAAACATACACTTTAAAGGGGTGAATTTCACTGCGTATAGATGATGCCTCACTAACCTGACTTAAAAATAAGTTGGTGAAGGTGTCAAAAATTACATATCACAACTCAGCAGTGTAAAAAAAGACAAAAGTACAGCCTCTTTTTTGTTTTTTTGGCTTGTTTTTTCCTTTGTTTGTTTTCAGCCTCTCTATTTTTTAGGAGCAATATAAACTTCTTTACAATTCTCATTCCCATTAATGTTATTAAGAGGAAGACATTAAACCGGCCAATTAAAGGCAAACCAGTGTCCTCCATTTAAAAATAGTTTTATTAAAGTAATTCAGCCTCTTTAGAATAAATACTGAAGTCCAGTTCTTGTTTGGATTATTACCTGCTCTCCGGGTGTACCCCCTCCTGCCCTCCTTCTTCCCCTTCGCCCCATCTCATGTATAACTCCAGGGCAATGGCAGAGGGTGGCTGGTCTGGGTCCTGGACCCTTCAGTCCTCAGTGGCCTCTGCAGAAATGTTCTTTACCCACCTGACTGCTGGCATCGTGGTTGAAGCCCTGTTGGTTCACCTGGCTCATCTGTCCTGCCCCAGCCCTGCTGGTTCTGTAGATACAAACGTCTACCTGTTTGATGTCTCCGTACATTTTCCATTTTCTAAGGCAGGTCCACAGGCTCTTAACTGTCAGCATCCTTCTGCCTTTGCTAGTGACTCTAGGAGCTTCCAGGTTTTTCCTGGGCTCCACTCAAGCCAAGGGGAATTAGAGTTGGGCAGGTAGAGGGGCAGGGAACCTCTGAAGTCCCTCTCACAGGCTAAACGTAGCACACAGTCAGCTCTGCTTTGCCTCAGCTGCTGCAGGTGGGCACAGGGACCCACTGTGTGGTGACTGCCCCACGTCTCCAGGGGAGGAATGGGGTACTGATCTTTTTTGTTTCTGGCATGTTCTCAACCTATGTGGCAGTTTCCTGCTGTTCTCCACACCGCCATCAAGGTTAGACATGAGTGGGAGGGTACTGGCCTAGGGCCTCCCAACCCCTCCCTCTCTCCCTCCAGATACCAGAAGGGTTTGCACTTCCTCTTTCTGTGTTTCAGAGACTTCCTTTCTGTTACATCTTCCTTCTTCCCTGCCCTATGTATTTTGTTCTAGATGGTATTTATCTTTCTCCTTCCCTCAGACAATGAGCCCCATGGTGCATGCAGTGAGAAAAGATAGCTCATGCAGAATGAAAATGCCTTGGAAATACTGTTTCAAAAACAGTATCTTCTTTACTGTAGGATTTTAGGAATAAGGCAGTCATTTCCAAGGGAGTGTTTCTGCTGACATATTAAGCGGCTGTCTTTAAAATGATACAAGTTTTCTCAAAATGGTGGAATTCCCATCCACTCAGACACACAACACGCACTTTATTATCTTCCCCAAGGTCACCTCATTATCTGTCCGCCCAGTTCTTCTTCCTGTGTTTGTAATCTACCCAGATGCCCGCGTCAGAAACTGAGACTTCTTCTAGAGCCCTTCTTTGACATCCCATCTGTAATTGTACATTCTTCTTCCTTAAACTGAAAGAATTCTTGTCTCTGTCCCTTCTCCCTCCCCCACTGCTGCCTTAGTTCAGGTCCTTGTATTTCTCGCCTGCACTGTTGGAATGGGTTTCTGATCAATCTTTCTACCCTACACTTGTTACTTGCTTTCCTCTATCATCGTTCTTGCCACTGACATGATCTTTCCAAAAACATATCATACTGTGTTATTCCTTCACTTAAAACCCTTATATAGGGTCCCCATGCCTCTGTGACATGGCCCCTGACCATTTCTCAAGACTCATCTCCTTCTCTTCTGCTCCAGCCACATCAGATGACTCGCAGCGGACTGGCTGTGCTGCGCTCATCCCCACCTCTGTGCCTTTGCACATTCTGTTCCCTATACCTGGAATATCCCTCCTCATCTTCTTATGTAACATTCAGCTCAAAGATTTCCTTCTCCTTGAAGGCTTTTTTGCCCCTCTAAGCAAGAACTCTATTACTTAAGTCATCATGGTACCAACTTGTCTCCCTTAGGACACTTGCCACACAGAATTGTATTACAGTACTAGGCCGTGTGCCCCTCGGGACCAGTGATACAGCCATAGTAATCTCTGATTCCCCAGCATGTAGCCCTGTTTCTGGCCCAAGCCAGTTGAATGAATGAATGATGATAAGCATCAGCCCTGGAGTGGGAAGAGATCTTGAAGGTCATTAGGTCATTGGGTTTGATGTTGGCACTTCCAGAACAGTCTCAGAGAAGGTAAGTCACTAGGTTGACCTCCCACAGCTTAGACCTGGTCCTGTGACTCCGGCTTCAGAGCTCTTCCTGCCACTCGACAGGGCCTCTAGACACAGGGCAGGGGAGCGGTGGGGACCAGGCTGTGGGCAGGGCTCAGCGAGAAGACACCGGAGGCCAAAACTTAACTCGGGGCTTGGTATAACTTATTCTCGAGCGGGAAAATGGGTCAGCCCCACAAAGGGTTTTTGTAAAAACCTCTCACCTGTGCAACTGGAGAGATGTACACAATGTCAGCATGAGCAGCTGGCACCTGAGGTTACAATAACAAAGCTGCGGAAGGAATTTAAATAGCAGGCTTATTTGCTCACTACCGATTTGTTTGAGGCCCAACCGATTTATTTAGCCTGATTGCACTACCATCTCATGGGGATTTTCTAGCCTTATAGCTTTAGAGACAAAATTTGTATTTTATGATTTTTAAAAAGCAGCCATACTTACTAAGCCCGCACCTTGTTTCCTCCTGGACCCGCGGGGTGGGGCGACGGAGGGGTAGGGGCTTTGGGTCTGTGGCTTACTTGTGGCATGTCTTAGGACAAGTCACTCCACTGCTCTGTGCCTCGGCTTTTACGTTCGTGGAAAAGCGGTCATGCTGGTGAGCCTCGTGGCTGTCATGGGGGTGAAAATAGGGCACCCGGGAAGCAGCCAGCAGGGTGGGTAAAAGCTGGCCCGGGAGCCAGCGCGCTCGGGTTTGACTTCCTTTTCCGCCCCTTGCGGGATGCGCAGCCTCAGACGTATTACTTACCCTCTCTGTGGCTGTTTTCCTCTCTTTCTGAGTCTGGTTAGTATCCATGGGGCATTTGGACAGTGCCTGGCATGTAGGAGGCACCACCTAAGTAAAAGCTGGCAAAACGCTGAGCGTGGGGCCAGGCACTTTCTCCTCCTTCTCCCAGAGGGGTCTCAGTCTGAGAATCTGTGCACTAGATGCCCAGGACCTCGGCCCATGCTCTTTGGCTCATTTGCATCAGCTCGCGAAGAATGAACCAAGCCCTCCCTTTCCTCTGTTGAGCCAATGACAAGTAAACTCTATCTGTTGGTCACGGGAGTCACCATATGATGAGCCCCAGCTCCAAACTGTGTAGAGAACCCGATCTCCTCCCACCTCCGCGCTTCGCACGTCAGGACTGACAAGGGCAAACCCAGCCGGGCCCCTCCGCTCCCAGGTCGAGGGCAGTGTGGTCTCCTGCCTGGCTTGACTCAGGCGCTTTGTTCAGTAATGTGGCCTGGGCCCTGGGACTGAAACCTCCCTGAGGCCTGTTTGGGCCTGTTGTTCCTTGGGTTTATTAGTCTCAGCTCACTTGCTAGACTCTCAGGCTGCATGTCAACCCGAGTTACCTTCTCCATGCGGACCCATCCCCAGGTTCTGAGGGCGGAGCTCAGCCCCAGCCCCCAGTCGCATTCCTGAAGCTGGTGGAATGAAGAAGCAGCAGTGGGTGGGGCAGAGGCCAGGCCCTGGCTGAGAAGAGGAGGAGCCTGAATCTCCCACTGCTGCTGAGACGTTAAAAACGACAGCAAAGTTCTGCAGGTCCTCCTTCTGAGAGTGTTTCTCTAGAGTGTTTCTTAGAAATCACTCTGCCCTGTGACAGTTCTGGGCCCAGGGTCCCAGAGACTGAAGGGACCTGAGAATGCCTCTAGGCCCACTCTTGCCTCGGGCGTCCGTTTCAGGTGGCCCTCCAGGCCTGGGGTGAGTGAATGTGCTCTCTCCA